>JAEAOA010001433.1:0-352500 GCA_016746295.1 Potamilus streckersoni | reverse complement strand
AGCTGTAAAATATTTCATTACATTATGATTGTGGAAGAAGGAAACTCAATAATATTATATTATAAATATAATGAACATCAATTCAGTAAAATATTAAATCAGTAAAATATTTCATAGTAGAAAAGAGAACTCACTATTACATTATATTGATGAAATAAAAATAATTCAGAAGGATATTACAACTTACTATAAAATCTTTAACTTTCAAAAGTGAGTATAAAGCATAATTTTCTTACCTGTAAGAAATAGACATGACACTCTTCTGAGCTTGGAATCGTACTGAGACCAAACCAGCTCAAAGCCTTTTTTATATTCTGGAAGCTGCTTGATCATGAGTATTTTTCATCCAAGGTCAAAAAAGGTCTGTCTAATGCATCTAAAAAGTCATGCGTGTTTCTTGCGTGCTAGTCAATGAAAATTTTAACTTTATATCAAGTTTAGGGGGGAGATAGAGTGTGAGTGTGTGGTCAGTATTTTTCCTAAGTAAGCGGTCATTCACATTACGAACTCTCAAACTAATTTCCTTGATTATCAATTACTTTGTTCCCAGCATCACAACGAAATTAATAAGGTTTTATTGATTGAATTATTTTCGTTGTCCGATGCTGAACTTCCGACCTCGGCTATTAATTAGGTTTTTTCATCACCAAGTCAAGCTGAGGAAACAATAATAATGCTTAATCTAAATTCATTTTAATGTCCTATTATATTCAGGATATGAATTATGGATTGGGCCATGCTTCTCCTACAATCCAAATCAATATCATAGCACTCTCTTAAATTTGCAGGTTTTTGTCTTCCAATAACTAGAGATTTCAATATATTCTACACAAATCAATGTTATCGTTTCTTTCTTTTAAAATTGATATCTTGATACTAATACATAGAATACACGAGTTATTCCAAATTTGTCTGTTTACAAATTTCAGTATAGTTGTTTGTTATGAGGATACAGAGAAAATAGGCTTTGACTATTGTTTAATTCCATGAAATGATTTCTTAATTAAGTATTTTAATGATGTTGATTTTAAATTCCTAATACATCAATTAAAAAAAAATAAAATACTTCACAACAAAACCAATATTTTGTGTAATGGTGATACATTTTAAATTCTTTTGTAGAAGATACTTCCATCAGTTAAAACAGAGTTATTAATAATCATATTTTTGCTGTCTCTTAAAATGGATTATATTGATTCAGTAAAAAAAAATATTCTAACATACAATCAAGTTTCTATTTAGACAAAACATTTGACTTGCACTTACATATGTAAATAGCAAAATAGATGCTAAATTTTCCTTCTGATTAAAAAAATATATGGTTTGTCATAGTTGGTAGCTTGCATACGAATCCGAATTATATAACTTGGAATAACTTCGTGTATTAGGTTTGTTAGTAATAATATACACATCAACTCATAGAACAGCTATGTCAAGCCGGCAAAACTTAGCTACAATTCAAAGAGCAGTAATAATTTCCAGCATGTTATCACCTACATTTTACTTGACAGGTAAGCCAGAATGAATCCATGCTACCTAGATCATACTTGAGTATTGTAAATACTGTAGATGCCAGCTGAATTTCTTATATTCGTTTGTGATATTCATACAAAGAGAGAAATCTAAATTCAAAATATGGACACAATATCTCCGATGACCTGGGCGCTTTTTGGAGAGTATATTGGGTCTTGATTCAGCAAATTACGGTTGATTTTGTTGACATTTCTCTCTGGTAATGGTTACGTATATGCGATTAAATTGCTGGTGGGTCAGGTTCAAAATTGTTTATATTTCATTTTTGTTTCATAGTATTTAATTGCAATGAATATTTTTCTGTAGTTTGGATTCTTTTTAGGTAATGAAATATATTTTCATAACAAAGTTTGTTTATTCAAGACGAAGGTGTATTACGTGAGAATTATCATTTAGTCCGTCTTACCATGGTAACAGTGTCAACATTAAAATTATTGGTAAATATCAGGAGCATACATTCTTTGCATGATCACTGTGTAAACAACCTTTCTATGATTGGTTCTTAAGTGGGGTGACTCTGGCGGACATACCAAAGTTAGAGTAGTAAGAGACCACATGACCAATCTCGCAGGACTTGAAATGAAGGCTGGGGTTTTAAATACGCATTCCATGTATATTTTCAGAAAGAGTCATTCTAACGCTTTGAAGGAGCAAGGTATATTATTTTTAATTTGTTGCCAGGATTGTTTGTTCTTTGTCTGATTTTTGGATTTAATAATTTATTTCCCTGGAAACTCAGCAAGTTCACTTTTCTAAAAATATTCTGAAAGATATACAACGAAATTAATTCTGGAATTATTCGGAAACAAAGTATGTGATTCAAGTGAGGAATTATTGCTATTCATACATTGGACCACATCTGACGTCATCGCCTTCCATATTTGTATGTCGTCGGGACTCGAACCTGGATTCTTATAGGACTATTTAATGATAGGACTTGTGTTTTCATTCTCAGTATCAAATTTTGGATTATATTTATAGACTGTAAGTCATGTTTATCAATTTTTACATTGTTTTCCAGGGAAATAAATTGTTTTGTTAAAATATGCAAAGATTGTTGGCTTTCACTCTTTTCTTTGTTACTGAGTACGAGCCCTTGTCACATAGGATATACTTGGATATTCTTCAGTAATTAAACAAAAAATATGTACTTACTGATACTTTTTGTTATCTTCGTTTTTACCTCAGTGTGACACTTAGGAGAGAATGGACATTCTACATTGTTATGCTAAATGAGAGATGTCTCGTGGCACACATTTAATCTGTATTATCTCCCACCTAGACAGTAGAGGGGCAATTTACGTAACTATTGTCCGTCTGTTACACCTCGGTTAAGTGCTGTGGATCAGTTTTCAGACACTGTGTTCGGGCATCAGAATGTTATCTACAATACCCCATACATCTAAAATAAAAGTTTCACTATTTTCATCGACACTACCCACGTCTGTTAGTCATTAGTTTTACTTTCATGAATATTTAGTTACTTTACATATTCTCGCCTTTACAGATCCCCATGCTTCAGTTACATAGAACAATTTTCTATTCCTTTATGATTTTGTAAAAAAGAAATATGTAAGAAATATGTATCAATCATCATTTTGTTAAGAAATAATGATTATTTGAAGGTTAATAAATTTACGTGAATTATTGTCAGAGAAATTCTGCCGGAATACAATAGTTAAATGAACAATCACGAGCAACGGTTGACAAGGCCTAGAAGAATAAACAAAATCCGGAGATAATTAACTTTAGCGGATGATGTGCTATTTCAGCCCCAACCAAAGATTTAGGAATTAAATTTCATATTTGTGAAACAAGCTTTATTTTTATTCTTATTGAATAAGAGCTGCTATTGTTGTTGTTTTTAGGTTCAACGCCATCTTTAGGTTCAAGATTGGCTATACATGGCCAGCACATTCTTGGTGCTTTCTAATTCTTTCTTTGTTTTATTTCTAATATTCGAGAAACGAAATAATGAAAAAAGTCATAAGCAAGATAGGTTCTGTTTTCCAAATTCGTTTGCTCCTAGCATACAAAATGTATTCAGAATGGATCATGGGTAATTTATTCGTCTTTTGTTTAGCCTAGTGTTGAGGGCACATTTGGAACAAGTGGTATCAAGTCGGCAAAAATGCATGACGATGAAGCTGAGGTGGTATTCCAAATATGAGATCGATGTCATGCTGCATACTGATGAAATAAAGAGGTATATTGATGAAGCTTATCCGAACACACTAAACTAAATTGAAATATACATGGGTTGGGGTGGATATCAGTATAGGTATTTGACAGATGTAAAACGCTTGAACTACTAATATCACAGAATCACTCTTCTCGCTGATGTAGCTACAATCCAACACCAAAATGCATTCCACCGCGATCAGTCCTTAGTTTTAAGAACAAGGACAACCGCTGCTATGAGTGGGTCGTTTTATCGGCTCTTTACCTGGCAGATGATCGAAAGGTTTATAAATGAGGCAAGTACAGCCAGCACCTTAGGACGATAAACCTTTCCGACATTGACTATTTACTTTTCTGTGAAGGTTATTGATACTAACAAGCATTAGACATGCAACGCAAATAGTTAGCGTCGTTCTATGGATATATATATATATATATATATATATATATATATATATATATATATATATATATATATATGTGTATATATATATATATATGTGTGTATATATATATGTATATATATATATATATATATATATATATATATATATATATATATATATATATATATATATACAATGTATGTATTTCTCCAACTGAGAACAACCACTATTTTTTGGATAAATAACACAAGCCGCCGGTTACAGTATCACAACAAGACATCCAACGAAGAACCTCTGCCACGTCTTCAGCCGAGTTGACATATTTGAAGCCGACACGAAAGACGTCGCGGTATAGACGACCAACTCTTGCAAGGGATTTTATAGGAGCCAGACAAGAATACCCTATCTCCTTGAACCATCTGCGCCAGATTCGTATGCCAGTCATTATCTATATATTATTTACATAGATTTAGAGTCACTAAACGTGTCAATGTAAGGCTCTTTCAGTAATCGAAAGGAATGTAAAACAAAACAAAATATGTGGCCATAAACAGACATGCGCAGGAAACATTCTTAAAGGAGTCAACCTTTTACAGTTTTAGGGATGCAAGTGACACTTTCATTCGGCTTTGCTCTAGGGAGCGCTCATTTAAATGTTTGTCCGAATTCTTCCTTATTTGGTAACACTTGTGAAAACTGAATTTTTCAAGCGCGTTCCCAAAACTTAAAAATAGAGGTGAGATCCGTCGTTATGGTGGTTGTGGTTCAGTTGGGTTCCAGTCAAGGTCTAAAGACCCGGCAAGCAAATGAAAATATATCTGTCCAGTTTCAACTGTTAAAACTGAAAGGGAAGGTAGACTAGTCTATTAAATTACTATTCATTCATGTGAAATCGCAAATTATTGGCAAGAGCTCAAACAGATTTAACAAAAGATGGAATAAAATAACTCACGACGCTTCCATGAAACTCACAGCCCTACTTAGTAAAAACGTAAACCATTAATATCTAGTCAAATCAGCAACCATTGAAGAACTATAACGTCAGCTCAATTCCGTCTCAACAGAAGAACAATTGAAAACGTTTTACTCCAAATTAAATAAAGATCAACAAAGACTCTCTTCGAAACTATACAAAGTCAGAGAAAGAAAACTTAGAAGTCATGATCTACAACCAAAGAACTATTGTGAAGAAACTTCAATTGACGAAATTTCTTCTAAAAACAACCGTAAGAAGAAAAATCGGCGCAAAAGGAAGAATCGCAAGCACTCTGTAACAAACACTAATGCAACTGTTACTAACACAGTAGTCAACATCTCCAATTTAGAACTTACTGATGCAGAAATAAAACTTTTATCGAAAGGTTTGAGTTTCTGTTCCCGTCCAAAACATACGACAGAGGGAAGCTTAAGAATGACACCGAAGAATTCATCCGCCGACTATGATTCAAAGCCCATTTTGCCTTGCAACCAACAAACAAATCAAAGGAAAATATAAGCTGCGACCAACCCACATTTAGAAAGAAAAGTAACTGGACCCCAGCAAAAAGTTCAATTCCGAATCTGGAAGCCTTTATCAACTCGGTTGAAAACGATACTTCCAGACTTATCAACCATACTAACAAATATTTTAATTTGACAAAAGAAGAAACAGATGCCCTGCATTCACTGAAAAGCAGAACAGACATTATAATTAAGCCTGCAGACAAGGGTTCCGCTGTTGTCGTTATGAATATGGAAGACTACATTAGTGAAGCAAGTATACAACTAAGTGACGCTAGGTTCTACCAAAAACTGGACCATGATCCAACGCTGGAATATGCAAAAATCATCACTAATGTTATTGACGAGTTGTACCAAAGCGGACACATAGACCAGCAAACTAAAAACTACTTAAGCCCAGAAAACCCAAGAGCAGGTAGATTTTATCTTCTACCCAAAATCCACAAACAAGGAAACCCTGGCAGATCTATAATCTCAGGTAACGGGCACCCCACAGAAAGAATATCAGAACATTTAGATCATTTTTTGAGACCACATGTCCAAAAATTACCATTATATCTTCAAGACACGACAGATTATCTCATAAAAAGCAAAGCTAGTGAACCATTACTGCCTGATACATTACTTGCTTCCTTACACGTCACATCTTTGCACACCAACATACCGCATAACGAAGGGTTACAGGCATGTAGCGAAGCATGGGAAACAAGAACTGTAAACAATCCACCCACACACTTCTTAGTCCAACTCCTGGAGCTTGTCCTAAAACTCAACAACTTTGAATTTAATGAAGAAAACTACCTACAAATCAATGGAACTGCAATGGGTACTAAAATGGCCCCTTCGTATGCTAACATTTTCATGGGAAAACTTGAGGGTCAGCTCTTAGCATCGGTTGAGCGTACACCATACCAGTGCGTACGCTTTATCGATGATATAGAAATGAAGTGGCAGTATGGAAGAGAAAGTCTGGATGACTTCATATCAAAGGCAAACAACTTCCATCCTTCAATAAAATTCACGGCAGAAATTTCCAACTCAAACCATGTTTTCCTGGACACAACAACCAGACTGGTGGAAAACAAATTACACACAGACATCTACTCGAAACCAACCGACAAACACCAGTATCTCCTCCCAACCAGCTGTCATCCAAAACAATGCATTAGGAACATTCCATATAGCCAGGCACTGAGGATACGCAGAATTTGCTCCGACGATGAAAGATTCCTAGAAAGGTCTGAAGAGCTGGCTAAACATTTAATTTACCGAGGCTACGACAAAGACCTGATTGCGGAGGCAATCCAAAGGGCCAAACAAACAAACCGTGATGACCTACTCAGATATGGACAGAAAGAAAAGGTTGATAGGATCTGATGACCTACTCAGATATGGACAGAAAGAAAAGATTGATAGGATACCATTTATTCTGACCTATCACCCAGACAATCCCAAAGTAGGTAAAATCATCGCGAACTACTGGCCAACCGTGCAATCGTCAGACATACTAAAACTAATACTTCAGAACAAACCTGTAGTAGCTTACCGGAGACCAAAAAAAACCTAAAGGACATCCTAGTCAGGGCAAAGCTAACGCCAATCGCTAGTCAAAACCAACCTAGTCAATCTGGACCCTGTGGCGATAAAAGATGCAAAACCTGTCAACATATGATAGAGACCAAGACATCCACTAGCACAGTGACTAAAGAAAAACTAAACATACATGGTCCAAACAAAACGTGCAAAACAGAGAATGTGATTTATCTCATCACATGTAAGATCTGTGGCCTTCAGTACGACGGAGAAACTGAAAAAAGGATAAACCTTCATAGATCTGATTGGATAACAAAAAAGCTGTACAGAAGCCCGGTCGCAGAACACTTCTCCTCCCCTGGCCACACTTTCAGTGATATAATACTTATCGCTATTGCTAACAACCACAGCTGGAGTTCCGAAACCAGGAAGGAAAAGGAATCATACTGGATACGCCGGCTTAGAACATTGAAACCAAGCGGTCTAAACCAAGAAGACTAGAAAATGAAAACTATGCACTAGTAGAATTTAACATTTTCTAAATCTTCTTATTATTCTACAATTTTTACTATAAGAATAACCGGTATAGAATCAAATATCCGGGATATAATCTGCGTTACATAAATGTACAAAAAGTAAAAATAGATGTCGCTTTGGCTTGTAGACTTTTAGGGAATTATACACCGTTTTCAGTTTCCGCAACTAGTCTATACAAGCTGGCTGTATTTATAGTTTTAACACATGTGGAGACAGCCATGTAGAGGTTTACAAACACAACGTGTTTGTGTTTATTTGTTTGTCGTATATATGTTTTGTATTTGCCTTTGAAAAAGACTCATTAAGAGTCGAAAGCGATTAGGCTAGTTAGTTACTAGTTTCGTACTGTTCGTCGTCAGTTTATTGCATCTATATCTATCTATCTATCTATCTATCTATCTATCTATCTATCTATCGATCGATCGATCGATAGATAGATAGATATGTGTGTGTGTGTGTGCAAACAAGTGTATCATGAGCGGTAGATGTATGTGTGTGTATGTAGATAGATAGATAGATAGAGAGAGAGAGAGAGAGAGAGAGAGAGAGAGAGAGAGAGAGAGAGAGAGAGAGAGAGAGAGAGAGAGAGAGATAGATGGTAGTTCTTAATGCTGACCGTACGAGTGTCTTCACATTCAATACACTGCCGAACAATGAGCTCATTATTTTATTGGTCATTTAGGCAATATAAACCTTGTCGGTGATTTTGATACTTCTCTTATGTTTCCCTCTTCATATCAGTTACAAACTATCACATAGAAGACTGACGACACTGTCACTGAGTCTTCGTTATTACAGACATCTGCTATTCATTGAAAACCCAATATTCCGAAAGGCATTATCTGTTTGCTGCTCACTTACAGGAATAATAAACTGTGTTGACTATTTATTGGGGGTTTTGTGCATGTATGATCCAAATAATTAATTGTGTTGTGAAAACATCATTTGTTGGCACTGCAATATACTGGAGAGATCAAGTAAATGAAACTTGTTTGAGCTGTCAGTTTATTCAATTTTATTTGGGCTTGCATCTGACATGTTACAGTAGTATATTCAATTAATGGGGCACCGCTCACAAAGTATGTAATCTCAAGCTGAACATTTAGCCAGAGAAGAAAGATAACATATTTGATTCATAACCTACGCGGCTACGGCGGTCACTTTATTACTGGGGGGTTATAGAACAGCCTGGAATGGAAAACAAATAAGCGCCATTCCAAACAACGTGGAGATGGCAAATCAATATAGGCGCTTCCTTTTGTCAATGTGTACATGCAGTGTTAAATATTAAGTTCTGTTATGGTCCAAAACTGATATATAAATATCAAACAAAAGTTAATTTACGTCATCAAGTTCACATCTTTTTATTATGTTCATAGATCTCGTTCTGCGCTAACATTGCCAGTAGCACCGACTCGGCGTTCTATCACAAGTGAAGCAATCATATCCATAGATTCGAACAGCCCATCTCCTGTTATGACACTAGTACCCTTGACACTCTACTTCCTGTCATTGAACTTGCTCAGGTTTAGGGCAGACACCACCTCTGCCTCGTTCATTCGATCTGAATAATTTAAGAAAAGAAATTCCGAAACAACTTTCCTTAAGAAAATCAGGAATAGAATGAAGAATGCGAAGCTTCCATTGCCGACAACAAATAATATTATTCAATGAAATAATATGTATTTGCTGAAACTTTAAGCATTTCAAGCTTTTCTTTAACGAAATTTATCAGATGGAAATTTCAGCCATTAATTGTCATGTTTTGTTTCTAAGTTTTGTAATTTTATTATTTATCTTCTGCGACCTTTACTTTGGTATAAAATATGCTTGAATTTTACTAGGGTTTTTAATGACTTCTTGACTTTCAGTGATTATAGGATTTCAGATGGATATTTTCTCTGATTACTTTTCGAAGACACGCAAACGTGTTGTATCTATGTTTTAAGGATATTCGGAGCTAGCTCATCTATTTCTGCCAGGCTAATTACAGAAAATGCATTCATTTTATTCACCTGGAATATCCCCGTAAAGCAAACCCTTAATCTATTCGGGTTTCTTTGGCTATTTCTACGATTAGTTTGACTGTAGGAGTGACCGACTTCTCAGCCAATCGAAAGTAGTCTGAGTAGTTAGAAGGGAAATGAGCTACCAGTACTAAAGTCTAGTCGATGGGATTGAAACTCGATGTTGCGAATACATTTGACGCGGCAGTGTTCTATTGAATCTCATCCATTTAACAAGCGAAGAAAATGAAAATATCTGTTCCATACGAAATAACTCAGGAATGAAAGAAACTGACAAAATTTACTATATCACTTTAATTTTCATCTCTGTTAATCATAAAAAGTTTGAGAAAATCTTCGATCATTTCTGTTATGAACGACATGACTTCTCCTAAAGAAAAGTTGCAATGTTATGGTCACTATTATTTCATGAAATACATACTTGATGAACTTTTTATTATATTTCCTTCCAAGAGTTTTTATAAGAAACACTTTATCAGCTATGTGCCTTTAATTACACTAAGATATCAATAATCATAGATATCAACGAATTTCGATATTATTCCCTAAAATCAAAATAAAATATAAAACTCTAATGAATTTGTCAAACTGTTGCATGGCTTTCAAATTATTATGTATTTCCTTCATACAAGTATTGTATTTTTCGCAAAAATTATTTGAAGCAGGAAACGAAAGATGTGCAAAGATGACTGTAAAAATTAAAAATTTAACAGAATGCGTGTTTGCACATGGTTAAAAAATGTTTTGTAAAACGCGCTATTGGCATGTGTCATTGAAGGCAGATATAAAAACATATTAAGCAAATAGCATTTAAGAATACTGAGTCTTTCTTGAAGTAAAACCTACTTTCTAATTCCATCTGCACTGCTCATAAGGTGTTTAGGTATTGGCATGTGGTCAAGAGCAAAACTTAACTTACTTTCATAAAGCATAAAATGTAAGTCGCTGCGACCTTATTTTATTGTAAGGGTCTAGTGCTAACAGAGAACCGTTCGGTTATCAAGTACTGTGATTCAAACATAATAACCACTAATTCAACATAAAAAACCACAATAACCCAACACGGAACCATATCGGAAAAGTCATTATTTGGAAAATCTGTCAACTTGGATCTGTAAAGGTTTATCCTGACTTGGCAATCCGATTTGTGAAACGGACCATATAGGATGAAAAAGAGGTGGGTTGAATAATGTAATTTACAACTCAAAATGAGAAAATAATAAACTGAAGTGAGATGCAATTCAACTTTTGTTTGTTTAAATACTATATTAGGTCAGGAAAACAGCAAAAACACGAGATGGCTTCTTGATAGGATTGAATATTTTACATTGCATGTATCAGTGATATCATTGGATAAAAGGAACCTCTTGTACTAGTTTGCCTGGATGGTATAAAAGAAACAAGCTTTTATAAGGTTGATAAGTGTAAAAGGATTACAGACGTGCGTAAGTTTATGGGGGCGGGGTGGTATGCAGTTGGATCTGTACTAATACACTGAAAAAATGTGAACTATCTTATTAAATTTCTTCTGAAATTAAGTGATTCTTTTTTTGTCCATGCTGTAGCAAACACAGTGTATTCTCCCATAAATATTAAACTATCGAGTTCTACTTTTGGCGAGCACCTATATATATATTTAAAAATATATACCACTAAAAGTATAACTTAATTGCATGAATTGCTTTCCTTTTGACAGTGTTAACATTTCTACGGTCATCAGTTTGAAACAAACTATTTGTTGCTCGAAAGATTTAAACCAGAAATTCTAATTACTTGTCTAATGTCCAAGTCCCATTTTGGTTTCGAATATTCGTTTTCTTTTGTAGGCCGTTTTGCATTTACAAGCTGGACAGATGATAAGGATGGGATAATAAAATTGCATCCAGTCTCTTACAAATTAAGAGCAAACGATGTTTAACTACAATTAGTCACTACACAAACAATTATATTATGGGATTTATCTCAATACATATATGCATCTCTAAAGGATAACTGAGATGGACTAATTGTTTGAATGCTAACTTGATCATCTGAAACGAAATAGAAAAACATTTTGTTTGCATCAATATATCTTCTGGCACACTGGATAATTTAAGACCAATGCCATATAAAGTGTGTTGATTAGGACTTCTCAAATTAAGCCATATACAATGAAACTGTTATGGGTAGGACTTCTCAGATCAAGCTATATGTAATGAAGCATGCTATCAGTAGAATTTAACAAATCAAGTCATTTGCAATGAAGTTGTTATTGGTAGGACCTCTCTAATCTAGCCATATTCAAAGAAACTATTATTGGTAGGACCTATCAGATTAAGCCATATTCAAATAAACTATTATTGGTAGGACCTCTCTGATCTAGCCATATTCAAAGAAACTATTATTGGTAGGACCTCTCTGATCTAGCCATATTCAATGAAACTATTATTGGTAGGACCTCTCGGATCTAGCCATATTCAAAGAAACTATTATTAGTAAGACCTCTCATTTCAAGCCATGCACAATTAGACTTATGGGTATAACTTCTCGGATCAAGACATATGTAATGAATGCCGGAGTAATCATTGATGACACTATAGTCTGATTCTACTAACCCGTTGGTTTGTAAACCCCCTCCCCTACCGATTTCAATAATGGAAACCTTTAATTTGATAAAAAGTGCAACAAACTTAGTCAATTCATTCATTGATTTATATTTTCTAACCGGACTGTTGACTAGAATGGCAATAATACTGTCACCGTCTGCGCTTTTCATGCTTAACGTAAGTTTTCAATGTAATAGACTGACATGCTTGAGAACCATTTCCAGTTCCTGGACAAGTCCATTTTCAGCAAAGGGTTGTATGCGCGAATAAAGATGTACATACATATGTTATCTGCTTCTGATATTTAAGGTGTCGAATCAAGCAAAGGAATAGAATGCAAAAAAATGCCTTTCACGTGAATTTAACAAGTGGTTTTATTAATATGTTCATGTGTGCAAAAGAATATAATTCCAAACTCAACGTTATGGTAATTTAAGGAATTATCCGGCAGTTACCGAATAGGACGAATTACGTCATTATGTTATCGGATGGAAATAAACTGCCCATAGTGTACGGAATAGGACGCCGCGTTAGTATAGAAAGTCCGTTACGCATGATAAGTGCAAGGGGATGACATTAGCGACAATCTGGTCTCAGCCAGATCAGAAATTACAAATCAACGATTCAGTTGACTTAGTTCTGTGCACTTTTTATCACATTAAACGTTTTAGTTATTGAAATCGGTAAGGGGGTACAAACAAACGGGGATGTAGCATCGGACTTTAGTGTTATTAATCAGCGTGTTTTCATTGCTCATCTAAGAAAGACTTAGTTGCTTCAGGAAATAGTTGCATCACCCCTTAACCCCATTCCCAACGGATTGGTGCTATGCAACCCATTTAAAACCGTGGCTTAGGACCTATAATGACAACATAATAGTTAAGATTCAGTGACACTATACGTATGCATGTGTTTGTGCGGACGCTGATGGACATGTATACGCGCATTAATATGTGCGAACGCTGATATCTTGGGAAGTACAATAATTCTAATCTACACATCATGGAGACAAAATAAACCTCCTCTAACTGTTATATTTTTATAGGTAAGGAACTATTCGTCACACAATTATTGATGCTGATTGTATGGTGTGTTATAATATTGACGTATGAACTGACGAATTGCACTTAAAACTTTTACCCGTACCTGACAAGTCTTGTTTATTGGCGATGACAAGAAGCGGAACACCTCTCATTTCTTCTCTGTCACATATTGCATGCAGTTCCGCCGCGGACACGTGAATACTTCTTCTATGAGCGCTGTCTACTACATAGATCAAACCTGCAATCAGTTGTAGAAGTAGTAAGTGGTAGTAGTAGTAGTAGTAGTAGTAGTAGTAGTAGTAGTAGTAGTAGTAGTAGTAGTAGTGATAGTAGTATTATTAGTGATAGTAGTATTATTAGTTGTAGTAGTTGTGGTAGCAGTAGTGATAGTAGCAGCAGTAGTAGTTGTAGTAGTGGTAGCAGTAGTAGTAGTTGAATTAACAGTAGCATGGATAGTAGTAATACTAATAGCTATTGTAGATGGTAGAAGAATATTTTTCTTTAAAGAAAAAGAAAACAACAACAAAAACATCACTATTTCTCTTACAAAGAGCAATAGGATTTGACCATAAGTTATCACAACAGTATATATGGCTCCCTTACAATTATTATGCATACAAAGTATATATATATATATATATATATATATATATATATATATATATATATATATATATATATATATATATATATATATATATATATATATATATATACATACATACATACACACGTCAGTAATCATGAGAGAAATACAAAACGATAGGAGAGTGCGATTGTTATTTGTATTATGACCTTATATTGAACCTTCATGCTTGTCATCCTAATGTCAAATACACATACAGCCACATTTGTATTACAATTATTGTCACACCTAAAGCATTAATTACATAGAATATAACACAACAGACAAATATAGAATGCACAGTAGCGATGTGCCACTTTGTTCCAAATTAAAATAAAATTGTATTTCCTATCCGATCTGACTGCGGTATACTTTTGAATCCATAATACAAATCCTTATATAAAATATAATAAAATAATTTAATGCCAGGATATCTCTTTTAATCTTAAATGTGTTGATGTAGTTATTGATTAGAAGAAAACATCTGCATAAAATTGCTCTTCATCTTTATCTCCAAATAAAGTCATTTTATCGCTTGGAGTAATAATTAACCCCAGGACATCTCGAATTCATTTTGAAACAAAATCATAAATACTTTTAATCCAATTATATTTCTAAATGATATGTTGATTTGTTATGGGTGAATGATTACAAAAATTACATTTGTCAGTATTAAAAACAGTTTTGATTACAAAATAAATTTATCGGTAAATTCTTTGTGGATTAGTAAAAAGAATAACAAAACGAAAATCATAGGAAGGTTCAATCTTGCAATGTCTTTGTGTATCCGTCGAAAATACCTGTAACTAAATTTTAAATGGATATGTGTAGTTAGCCAGGTGGGTAGAAAGGTAAGTAGATAGGTTCTTAGACATAAAAATATACCATCTGTTTTCTGAAGGTAGTGTGTCCAAAGGGATCGTATCTTTTCTTGTCCTCCCACATCCCATATAGTAAGTGAAACGCCATTTTTAGTTGTAATAGTTTCTACGTTAAAGCCAATTGTTGGGATTGTAGAGATATTCTCATTTAGCTTCAGCCTGTACAAAAGCGCTGTTTTTCCTGAAAACAGAGAAGAATACATATATGAAAACTAAACTGCTATTGGTAATGATAAATTGTTTTGCTAGGAACCAGTCTATTGTATGGGGGAGGGAGTAAGCCAAGAAGTAGAAATATTTTTAAAGTATTTTATTCATTCATTATTGCATTCTTTACTAAAGGATCAAATGATATATACTTCTTAACAATTATATGTGCAAAATATTTTTCACGTACAGGAGGGACAGATTTAAAAATGAGTCACCAAAACTCTAAACACTCTTTTCCTGATACGATGCATGTATGCACAAGAACTATCCTGTGTTTGTATGGTGCACAGATATGAAAATTATATGAATTAAATATAGCGTAGAAACTGACATATGCTTTAGTCTTTTAAGAAATAACATGAAAATAGGTTGGATAAAACAGTTATCAGTATATTTTAACCGTTAATATAGACTGGGGTAATAAGAATACAAACTTTAACATGAGTGTGTAAAGCATGCATTTTCGGTTCTGCTCTTTCCTATTTATTATTTGAGTATGCATATACAAACGTACCTTCATGTTCAGAAAGCAAAAGAAAGTATCTTCAACTCACCTTGAAAAAATAAAGATTAAATGACGATGAAGTGAGTTTTTTCATATTGCTATAAAGCAATTGAAACAATTTAGTGAAGGATCTATTAATTCTTTTTTGCTAATATAAAAAGTCCTTTGAAAAAAAAAAAACAGATTAAATGTTTTTTCTCTCAATATCTTCTACTAATTGTTATGCCGCCTCTCGTCGTTTTCTTATGCATATTCCCCATTTCTCCATGTAAAAACTCGTATACGAAGTGTACGACCATCATGTAAAACCAGTCATATAAGAATTTTACCACCTTCATGTAAAACCAATCATATAAGATGCATACCACCTTTATGTAAAACCAGTCATAAGAGAAGTATACTACTTTCATGTAAAACCAGTCATATGAGAAATATTCCATTTTCATGTAAGACCAGTCATATGAGAAGTATACTACTTTTATGTAAAATCAGTCATATGAGAAATATTCCATTTTCATGTAAGACCAGTCATATGAGAAGTATACTACTTTTATGGAAAACGTCGCATGAGAAGTATACTACTTTCATGTAAAATCAGTCATATGAGAAATATTCCATTTTCATGTAAAACCAGTCATATGAGAAGTATACTTCTTTTATGTAAAAGGTCATATGAGAAGTATACCACTTTCATGTAAAACCAGTCATATGATAAGTATACTACTTTCATGTAAAACTACTCATATCAAAAGTATACAACCTTCATATAAAACCATTCATATGAGAATAATGAAAATGAGTTACAGTGCTGTTGTAACAAAACATCCTTACTGAACCTACATGTGCACATGCAATCATATAGACAGAGAGGCAATTTAGTTTCCAAAGAGTTGGCTATTCAAAAAATTATATTATTATTGCTCACACTGGAACAGAGAATGCACCAATGAAATATTATATATATAAAAACATATTTATCGCATAATTTGCCCTCTTTTGACCTGTCTAAAAATATTATTGTTTCTGTTAATTTTACTGTGACTCTAATTAAATCCGTTTTTGCTTATTTGTAATAAATCTTCGTGTCATTTCATTTCTTTTTGACACGACTGGTCATCTTTTCGTCTATTTATATGATTCCTTTTGAGACTACCACGATGTCTCTACGTTATTTTCATTACGACTCTTTTTTTCTATTGGTAATATTTGCTTTTTCTAGTATGCCTTACTCTCAATTTAAAACAAAAAAATATTCTTCGCATCCACCTGTCAAACTAAATACTTTATTACTCCTGAGGGTGCAAGGGACAGCTTTATTTTATGCACAAATATGATGCCTCATCAATTTGACTAATAAAAACAAATAATTAAAACGTGGTGTTCTTCAATTCAGTACGAAATATCCATATATTTAGATAACTATAATAATCATAATAAACCAAAAAATAATTTAGTTGATACAAATTTGGGCTTGACAAATCTAAGTCTATACAAGCACAGAGCAAAATAAGTTGAATCACCCCTGGCCCCTCCCCCCCCCAAATAAAACACACGAGCACTTGTCATGTCATGTAATGGTGCAAACGTTGGTCTTTTCCACGATTTAGAATTTCGAAAGCAGTGCGTATTAAACAGCCTGGTGCAATTCAAAATAGTTTCCATCCAGGCCGTTTTTGACACTTTTTACCCGCTTTGAACTCAGCTTGTCTACTGTTACAAGAGGCCAGCTCTTCTTCCTAGCCAACTATTAGTACTTTAGTGCCTCCAGTATGGTTAAATAATGACTATACAAATCCATTTAATGAGACAAATCGATCGAATCATATCTAAATTTGATAGATTTTTGGGGTCCTGGTGATTACTTTATATGTTTGTGGTCGTTCACACACAGTTTAAGACGAGCACAAAATTTAAAACCTTTGGTGGCATTGAAATTGTTTAAAGCTGTGTCAACCTCAAAATTGAGGATATTTACAGTCAGCACTAGTCTATTGTTTGTTTGTTTTGAACTGATCCGTGGCGTGACTTCTCGACCGGTCTCGCTTTTAGCATATGATTACAATTTGTTGGTATAGGAAGTAAAAAAAAGCGAGAATAGCAGACGACTGGTTACCGATTTACTCTAATTAAACGTCACTCTCAAACACGAAGTTACCAAAATGAATATTGAAAAAGACTGACAGACAGACAGAGAGCTCACCTGACTGGTCTAAACCCAGCATTAGAATACGATATTCCATGGTCTTGTTTAGGTTTCTTCCTACGAGTTTAAGTTTTAAAAAGAAAGACGCTCAGCGGCTTCCACATAGAAAGTTATATTGCCCTATTGATTCCAATATAAACTTAAATCTATTTTTATCTCCATTGACGACGGATTGTTTAGAAATCAATACACTTTATATACATCCAAAGTAATTGCATGCATGGATGAGTTCCAGGTATCCGAAGAAAGCTTGAATTGTCAAGATCACGAACATTGTTTTTGTTTTCTTCAAAGATTTAAGATAGTGGGGTTTAAAACCGTTATATAAAATAAAACAGTGGCGTAGCGAGCGTACTTAGCGCACAAGGACAAAACATAAACTTGGCGCCGCCATTCGAGTGCATCTGAGATAACCCTATATTAAAACCAGATGCTATATAGAAATATTAAGTACTACTACAAGCATTGCCGGATTTAGGACAAATGATGCCCTGTGTTAGTTTAGTTATGAGGGCCTTTACAATGAAAAATTCATCGTAATTTTTTTTTTGGGGGGGGGACAAGAAGATCCCGCACCCCCGCCGGCCAACAGGCGCCCTGTGCTTAAGCACAATGGTAAATCCGGTACTGACTACAAGCATTACTCATTAAAACAAACACAAGAATGGAATGGCAAATGTTAATTAAAAATTTTAGTTTTATTTTCCTCTTTTGGCGCCCTTGGCACATGGTGCCTGATAACAATTGTCTCCCATCACCACCACCACCAAGCTACGCCACTGCTAATAAATGTCCTCTTGGAAATGTATGCAATGTTTTGATTTGTGAATCGAATTTGGTTTTGCAGATAGATTTTTCAGTAATCTTTGTGTTGATTTATGGTCGAGAAAAGTTCCCTTTTAATAAGCTATAACACATCTTTATCAATTATACCTGTGAAAAGCCAAGTTTCTGAGGATATACAAATTTCGTATTTTTTGTCTGGTCCGATAGTGTTATGCATGAGCCGGGTAATGGGTATTTTCAAGACTGCGGCATTATCGATACATCGTCACGCCAAAGCTACGATGCCAGCAGATAATTCTATTTTACTTTTTTTTAAACAATACTAATTTCGCTAAGATGCATCGGAAAGAAGAATTTCATGCGTGACAGTAGATTTCCACCAACGTTGGAAGGTAGTAATCCACCTAAAATGGCCAACCAAACTGGTATTTATTCCCCAAACTAGATATGTGCACGCTGCTCCCTCTCATACACTTTATACAATATCTCCTAAATTGTATAAGATGTAATATAATCTTGTGTATATTACAGTATATATTGCATGCCTAATTGTAAATCTTATACACTTTATCAGATATGACACAAATTTAATAAGGTATCTCACAATCAATGTGACGGAATTTATAAGCTTGATCAGAATCCTACATACAACATCACATGGTCTAGGGCATGTTATATAATTTGCATTGTTTATTGGCTTTTTTCCTTGGATATATGTTATGTATATCTGTATTTTGTATCTGACAATCGTCCGAAACCAAGGTTATGGTGTACCTAACAATAACTGATGATATTTATTTTGTAAATAACATAATACATTGCTTATATAGATTAAATATGCAGATCATTATTAATTGTAAATATATTTATTTTATTCTGATATTAGAAACTTCCAATAAGGAATGTTTTTTTATGATGACAAAGGATTTCCAAAAAATGGTAATTGCAACTTAGGTCAAGAAGAGGGATATACAATCATATTTATATTATGACTATCCGAAGCAGAATCAGTCTTAATGTTGTGTTCAGTGTTTAATTTGTGTTAGACTTCTTTATTCAAATTATTATTCTCTGGAATTATAATGTGCTCAGTGATGCTCTTCGACTAAAAATATTTTATTGGAATTATAGTAAATTCTGTCAAGGGTATTTTGGATTATATTATATTGCTATTAAAAGGCTGTTAAAACATCACGTTGGACACCTTATTAAGTTTGAAACTATAAGATCATCAACAATATCCAATATTGAAATTTGTTTGGAACACGACTGGAATTCAATTGGAACCTCATACATTTAGACTTTTGGTACAACGTTTATGACTATCTGAGATTTTATTCATGATACTGTAAATTCTTTTAAAATTTTCACTTTGCAATCTATGGAAATAATTTATTTTGTGAATTTTGCAAAACTTGAAATTCGCTTTTTTATTACTTAGTTTAAGACCATAGTGTCGTAACACTTGTATATCTAAAAAATTCTAGATATCTTATGAACTTACAAAATAATATACAAATCCTTCACGATACCTTAAATTCAAAAATAATTTCTAGAGTATCTAATTAAAATTGTAGGTTTATAAGATATCTTATATAATTAGTTTGAGCACAGTTTATTATCACCATATGAAACAATGTAATTGGACACCCATACCTAACAGTCTATGTTGACAATTTTGACAGGATGATTGGACACCCATATCTAACAATCTATGTTGACAATTTTCACAGTGTGATTGGACACCCATACCCGACAGTTTATGCTGACAATTTTCTACAAATTAAAGTATATATGCAGTAGTAAGACTATATTAACTCTGGCATCTTTTTCTAATGAAGTCAAATTCCGACACAAGCAAATGAACTAATTGTCAAGTTACGTTGACTTACATTTCAGCTGATTAAAATTCGATGTTAAGCCGAGAAATGCTGGATTTTTAACTTAAATTATAATTCCTTAACGAAATTAATAAAATATCCATATATTGACGAAAGCGATTTGATAGCTTAGTTTCTTCAATGCTACTTATCATTCCTTACTATTTTCGCTTCGTTCACATTCCTTTCAAACTCCTTCGATATAGTAAGAAACTGTCCGAATACAAAAAGGACAATCTTTAAATTTTTTAAAAAATATTCTTATAGAGATATATGGAGAGTCCGTTTTCTAGAGTAAGTTTTCTTTACAGGTAAATGGTTAAAGCGCACCAGAAACGCTTCAAATGTTTTCAGGAGGCGCAGGCCCTGTTGGGAATGTTGTCTCTCAGACTCCCAACACTTATTTACGGCCGACCCCGTAAACGATATTTCTGGATCCGAAATTGTCAGTTAATTGTTCAGATACTCAAAAAGGACTGAACTTTAACCTCACAAGTTAACCATGATACATTTGTTTTATTACATATTTAAATTTTATATGGTAACATTTAAATGAGAACACCCTATTTATGAACATAAAATCCGTGTGTATTAAAAGCATTTGATCCCTTCCTGTTCATGAAATCAGATCTTTTATCTTGGAAAATGGCAATTTAATTTTAGTTTTTCATATCTGATGCGATAAAAGACATATAATGCTGAAGTGTTGATTAGTTAATTATCACCCGTTATTATGATAAAATGGCCATTACTACGTGGTAGATTCCACATCAGCGTCATATTTGTTATTAAAAGTTCCAGCAGGCTGGGCGAAAAACTGAGGTGTGCCGTAAATATTTAAACTTATACCAAATTCCTAATTGATTTTCTTTAATGTGGAAGAGCGTGTACTAACTTTTTCAGAACACTGTCATGTAAAATATTTTCTGTACAATAAATTTTAAATTTTGCATAAATTACTTTCTTTGTTCAATGATCATATTAGTTAAGATATTTTGTTGTTGTCTTACTTTCCACTCTCTGTAGTGGTTTAGTCTAACATTATCACTGGTATACTCCTCCTCTCTGTGTCTATTTGTCTCTGTCTGTCTGTCTGTCTGTCTCCACTGACTTAATATCTTCGAATTATTATATCCATTACCTTCCTTTTCAAGTGACCCTGTTTGCTTTCATAGGACCAGCATAACTTGCGGGAAGGCTTATTAACCGTCGTCGATCCGTCTGCACAGACAGCTACTCGCTATACCCAATAGAAGAAAATTGATTTGGCATATTAATTTGAGCAGTCCCCCATATGCTGATAAAAAAAATAAGGTCTCTGGCTTGCGCTTAGGATAAGGAAAGGCAACAGGGGTCAAAGGTCAAGGGTCGTTATAAGTAAAGAAAGGAAAGAAAATGGTTTCCGTACAATAGCTCGAGTTATCCGCCATTTACAGTTATAACTTTTTGGATGGCTTGCACTTGCGATAAGGAAGAGCTCTATCGGTTTGGGTTTGGGGTGGGGGTCGGTCATTGTCTATGTCAATATAACTTACAGACAAAAAAAAATATAACATTTCCTTCAAAATAAATTTAGCTCTCCTCCGTTTATATTCAACTATCTTAGTAGATAGATGTTTTACACTTGGTATAAGAAAAGGTTCTATCAATCTTGGTAAAAGGTATAGATCACTGTGTCTGACATAAGAAAAAAGGCTTTTTGCACATGAATTTAAATTGACCATCATCAAAATTTAACAACACTGTAAAAGACTTGCACTTATTCCAAATGTTTATTATACATGATTTTCAATGCATCTTTAATAATTTTCCAGTCATATCGCCGCGAAGTCTGCAGAGAACTTCTTAATGTAATATCTAGCACGAAGCAGACGTGGCGTCACGTTCCGCAAGCTTAAGCTGACCGGATGTATAAACCTGGCGCTAGTTCAACCCGTTTGATGTGTGAATAATCGCCGCCAGCAGGGTCGGGCGATTATGTAAGTCGTCAGACAACTCAGTTCTCCGAGTCCTGCCTGGTCCCTCGCAACCCTGCGGTATATACCTTGGTCGAAGATCAAAAGGAAAGCCGCAGATAAACTGGGCGTGGTCTACCTTTACCACGTAAACAGACCAAACATTAGGTAGAATTTCTACCTTTACCACGTAAACAGACAAAACCTTAGGTAGAATTGCTAGTAGGCCAGAAATCGATATTGTGCTTTTATGATGTTGTTATTATGTTGGGTTATTATATTGTGTTTTACCGTATAATAATGTATGTGTATATCGGTGTGAGTGGATTCGTGAGCGATGAAATTTGATGATGCTGATGATAAGCTAATAGGGTAGTGCGAGGTGAGTTCCTAGTAAAAATAGTATACCATCCTAGTGTTTTACATGAAGCTTGGGTGGGGGACAACTTCCAGTTGGCGGTAGGAAGCCCGAGGGGGGAAGAGAGAGAGAGAGAGAGAGAGAGAGAGAGAGAGAGAGAGAGAGAGAGAGAGAGAGAGAGAGAGAGAGAGAGAGACTGAGTCGACGAACAGACGAGGAAAAAGAGGAGTTGTTGGGGAGGAGTGGAAAGAGGACTAAGCGGAAGCAACCCAGAGACAATTAGATAGACGGAAAGAATCAGGAGAGGAGTAAAAAAAACTTAGGACAGGGGAAAACTCTCACGCTATAACTCATATGATGAGATAGGCTCAAAGGGTCGAGAGAAAGGGGCGCATTGTGATGTTCGAGTGATTGAATATTTGATTGTCAATTAAACTGTTATTTAATTTCACCCTTTGTATTTTAATATTTAATTGTCTGCATTGCTGTCTAGGGGCTCAGAGCTACATACCAACATGCAATGACTTATGAACCATAATCGAGCATCGGTGGCTACCACGTCCATAAAAATATTGGACACACCCCACCCAACGTCTTACAAACCATACAAGGGTATAACGAACCCCGTCAGTGGGGCTCGTCCAACCCGTCACACATATAGTAGGATGTCCCACTCAATCACGTTATCCTGACACCAGGAAGAATAGTCCTAAAACCAGCCTCTTTAATTCTGAGCGCCTAGAGAAACAACTACTAATACCAATAACTCGGCCAGGGTTCGAACCCACGATTTCCAACACCCGAGGCGGACGCTTTAACCACTTATGCCACCGGAGATGTATGGTTAGTGTACAAATATTTAAATCATCTGCATATTACTATTAATGTTTCTTTTTGTTTATCGTTATACTTACATGGGTTAGTCAATTTTTTTCAACAATTTACAATTTACTTACAAAAGGCTTTTCTTAAAAGTAAAAAGCACATTTATTCAACACATCCAGGAACATTGGAAATAGCATACAGTATACAGTATACCCATTGCCAAAACCGGATACCCGGAACTGGTCCTTTTTGGAGAAACAAAAGCCTCCTAATTTATCACTGTGTAGCCTACCTACTTTCCCAATCTACCTAAGATTCAAATATCAGATCGAACGTACACGTTTTGCTTCTATCTTTATCGATGACACTTATCCGTTTAATCTACATTCACAAATTTCAATGCTTTAGTCATTTCTGTGAAGCATTAATTATAAATCAGATCTACGACAAGAACAATGCAAAACGAATGAACAAGACATATTTTATCCCAACTTTGCAAACAATGTACTCTGGAAATTTTGATCGTGTATGCAAAATAGGAAGTATCAATATTAAGCTTATTTAACAGATAAGGCACATTATTAATTAACAGATTTAGTGATTTTTGTTTCGCATTATGGGCCTAAAAATGTATGCTTTGTTAAACTGGACGCAGATCTTCCATTAATCCACCTACCCAGACTTTTTCGAAACACAGAATGTTCATATTTAAACAAAGCTCACACTGAAAAAGAAAATAAAAATGCATATATTTGCTTATAAATGTGCATACTCATTCTAATTCATATCGTATGTTGGCATGATTCCGAATTTGGGGAGTGACATACTGGAAATATTCATATTTATAAATGGTTAATAATTCACTGTTCAAGAGAGGCGTATATAATGGAGTCTAAAGCATCGTTTTTAATCCGGCAATTTAAATCACTTAAGTCAATTAATGTTAAAAAGTATCTTCTTTGAATTTCATGTGATGTTTAAGAGGTTTGCCAGCAGGGATTTATAGTCGCCATATTCGTTATGAATGCCAGGCACATCTTTGATAGACACAACGTGATCTATATATTGTTACGTATCGGCTCGTTCAAAGTAACATAAAAGAGTGAAGACAAGCCTTATAAATTTTAACAAAAATAATTTATTCTTCTATAAAACATGAAAATATGTAAATACGCTAAACAAGACTTACGGTCTACAGAAAAAAATCCAAATTGTTTGTTCAAAATAGAAACATAAAGTCCTGTCAAAAGTTCTAAACACAGTCTGAAGATCAATTCCGGTCCAAAATGGCGGATGACCACGTCAGACGAATGCTAACAGAAAATTCCAGAATAATTATTCAGAAAACGAAGTAAAATTAGCTCTTCTAACAAGACACATGTTGTTCTACGTAGACATACGAACAGACAGCTTCTTCTAGTACAAATTACCTTTTAAAGGTAATATAAGCTGTATAACTCTAAGATGTTACATTAAAATGACTTTACGACTCTACGACTGTGTATGACTCTCGATGACGACTGACTGTCTTACAAAAAAAACCCCTCAACATATAAATTAAACTAATACGTTGTTTGAATTACACGAGCACGAGGACGCATGCAATTTCGTAATTCTTCTGGACATTAGGAAAGTCTGACCAAGTATCAGCCAATCGTTTTCATAGCTATTCCTGAATGTTTACTTGTAAGTAATTCAAATAAACACGATGCTTTTCAACAACATATTAGACTAATATTAATATAATTATATTAAAAATTACATTTAATGAAATAAAATGAAAAAAAGATTCATACAGAATTGATTACTTAACACACAATTTTAACTACAAGGTCGTAACAATATATTGCATAATTTGCAAGCAAAAATTAGAAATTGATAGCTTAAAATATATATTACCTTTTAACAACATCTCTTCGAATAATTATAACATTTGTTTCATAGTTCGGATGCATTCGATAAATAAATCCCCAAAATACTAACACCGTAAACAACCATGAAAGGAATGTTCAATAGTTTATATCTCATTGCAACAAAAGATTCATTTATCATTATCAATCAAGTGATTTGCTTTTTTAAAAATTGTTTTATGACAATATTCGGTAATGAAATCTCAATATACAAATAACCAATCAGTTTGTTATATTGCAAAGTTTAGCCAAAACAAAGAATTGGTAAATATGTATATATCAATTGCACTCTTCAATTATTTTTTCGTGCCATATGGAGTAAAGTTTTGTGGAAGACTACATAAAAAGTATATGCACTTTCAGGAAAAGGTTCAACTTTTCCTCGTCCATCTCACTTCTATCACCGAGATAATAGAGTATTTTATAAAATTATTAAATTGTGATTATTTTATTTCATCAAAGTTTAATAAGGATTCATCAGAAAGGTCTTGAATAAATACATCACCATCCATCGGCTGCCTGATTTGAACCCATCTTTATTAACTAACTTCAAAATTTCTTCCGACATGTAGTCTTGAATAGTAGATAGAAATTAGGTTTGATAAAGCACAAATAACATCACGACACAATGTGGTTCCAAAACCAATTCCGAGCTTGCATGTTTTTTAGGGGTTTGGTTTTTTGTTTTTGCATTTATATAATACTTCATCACCATTTTCCTTATTATTCAATATTTCATCCTGATTATTACTCTTACTCCGTCTTCCATTTTTAATTCTTGTATCCTTTTGTCCATGTAATTAAGAAATTATTTTGATTTTTTTCATCAAACTAGTATTAATTTGCTTTGATGTATACAACACACCGTCTACCGTTTCCCTCATTTCATCTAAATCTGCCTCTTTTATAAGAAGATGAAAGCGGATTAAATATTTTGATTTACTATAGGTTCTAAATTTGATTTTTTTGCTTCAATTTTCCTACTTTATTTTTCTTTCATGGTTTTCTTTAGCTTTTAGATGCCTAACGTTCTGATCTTATGTTTATGCTAAGAATTTAAAATAAAAATTATTAAACTTAGATTTACTTGAAAGTCGGTCATTTTGATTACATTTAAAACAGTTGTCTTCTATTGTGTTGGTTATATCTATGTTTTAACCAAGTTATTATATTCAATTAATTTTAATCATTTGGAATTGATTTTTTAGTACTCAGACGCACTAGGTAATGTTGATATGGATAATATTCATATTGTTAAGAGAAATATCCTAGGAATAATAATAAGTCAAGAAAATTTTAAGACGTTTCTTGGAGATTAAAAAATAACTGTTCGATATAACTTGTCTATTGCCAAATAAATAATCTACATTCATTATTTATAGTTCTCTGCGGCTCAAAGTAAAAAAAAAAATCAAATCCATTCATGATGTTCCGGACTGCTATTTGGATCATGGGATGTTTATCAAATACAATGTTGCAAAAGTCAAGCTCCATGGCCTAAACAACAACCAGTCCACAAATAACAGCACAATGATTATCAAAATTAGCAAGCTCATCTTTCGGAAAAATTATTTTAAAATGTTTAATCAATAATCACTAACTGGTTTATACAAAAGAACAGTTCTGCCCTAGTAATATTACGTGTCATTGCGAATATAAAAAGCTCAATTAGACATAAAGATGATAGCATTATCAACACCATTGCAAGATTTATGCCTAAATATAGATTTATGCCCAAATATACACCATGAAGCTTCCCAAGAATTTTCAGTCTCAGCTGTAGTACGACGCATCTCGTGTAAAGATATAATCAATACCTTCTTGTGCTTGACGCGATTGAAAAATATATCTTCTATTGAAAGAGGAAAAGTGTGGACGTCTAACATTATTAACAAAACCTTACTCATGGCATCTGCCGCTAGATTATTTTCTTTACTTTTTAACTTTCACTGAGCTTTTTTAAGTTTGTATTTTCAATAATCACTAGCAAAGCATACACTCACATACATGTTTAGATACACTCACATACAGGTTTAGATACACTCACATACAGGTTTAGATACACTCACATACAGGTTTAGATACACTCACACAATATAATAGAAGAGTCTAGAACAGAGTCATGCACCACTTGGTACATATTTGTTACTTCGGATGGTGTCGATATCTTTATGAAATTGTAAAGCATTTTGGAGTTGGGGATTTATTCATTTTCTTATTTAACCCAAACTTCCAAGCAATTAAACGTGATTTCTCTGTCATTTGATCCTTCTATATATGTTATGGTGAAATTAAAAATAAACATATGCACTAGTCTTAACAAGTTGGAAATAAATTTCACACCCGAATTTTAAGGAATTTTTATTTTAAAAAATACAATATATCAGTATTGTTCTTGTTTTATTCTGTTTTTTTGTGTTTTGGTGTTGTTTATTTATTCTTTTTTTGCGATTTTAGCTGTCTTTTTAAATTCTGAGTATGCAACGGAATAATGAAACAGAAGGGAAACATGGACAAACACATGTTTATCTCGTCTACAGATTCACGACCACGTTATATATCTATTTCTTTTTTCTTGTGTCTTTTAATGCACTAGCTTCATTAAAAAATATTAAGAATTTTGAGAAATTCACTCATATAATTAGATATATGGTATGAGGATTATAAACAGGGGAACATATAAACATTGATAGATTAAAATACATTTAAACATTGCACAGAAAAATCACCTAAACGTATTTGTTAAATAACATTGACAACTCTATGTGCCTATGGATTTAAATGATGAGTACCCTTTCTACCATATGTATACTTAAAGATATAAAACTGGAATGATAACAATAATACGTAGAAAAATATCAGAATACGCCAGGGACAAATTACATAAATATTAAGTGAGACTGACATCTCTTTTAGCATGTGAATTTGACTTTGAGTACCCTTTCCACCAATAATTTTCCCAAAATCTATATGACTAATATAATCGTCATTTGACCAATCTTGACAAAATTTTAATTGAGCCATATAAACGTGTCCATAAAGTAAACGAAATATTATATTCGTATCAATTTTCTGGATTGAATTATCATTATAGAAATGTCACTTTTTAAAGTTAGAATATACAAAACTAAAATTTACATTTTGTACAAAGTGTTATATGTTATCATAAATATCCAGCCTCAAAAACGTAACTTTTATTCTAGTTCTCGCATAGGCTTGATTCTTTCACAGACACAGTATCAATAAAAAGGGGTATTTTGTACCTTCAACTAAAATTAAGGCTTGTGGGAGCTTAAGATGTTCTTGCCTATTTATTGTGTAAGAATCCTGAAACTAACTTTGTCAGGGCTAATAACAGCTAGAGATATTACAGAGATACGGAATTGTCCGCTGTACGAAGAGTTGTAACACATATTGACTGATACCAAAGGAAAAGGAAACTTTCACAAAAGGAAAAAGAAACTGTGGATGTTTCAAACGAGACAAAAATTCAAAATCTTCAAATGTCTATTCCATATAATTATCGTTGCTTATTGCTTTAAGAGTTCATTTATAACACTGACATCACTTGATTTCTACACATGACAAAATAAAAGTTCATCAAATAACACTTTTAACTATTCGTCCCTGAGTATTTAGTTTGGGTTGCTTTCCTAAATAATGAATTTCACTGAGGTATCATATCCACACCGGTGTTATTATGTACTGTGTAAAGACCTATACAAACAGCAACAAACTAAGACTAAGACAGACTCATATATATGTATACTCAAAGACATCTGTGAATGCTATACATGTTCCGTATATTACTGTTTACGATTCACAGCAATAAAGCAGTCGGGGGTGTAAGTCGTGATTTATTAAAACTCCAACGAAGATAACACATATCACTGTATATGATTCACAGTGCACGGTAGAAGTGTTTTAGTCATGATTTATTAAACTCACACGAATATAACACATATTACTGTGTAAGATTCACAATAATATGAGCGATCGTGTGTTAAACCATGATATATTACAATTCCCACGAATATTAAACACATATTTCATTGTACGATTTACAGTAATATAGATGTTGAGTGGCAAATCATAATTTATTGCAAATCCCACGAATATAACAATTATATTACTATATACGATCCACCTAAATATGGGTCTTCGAGTGGCAAGCCATGAGCTGTTGCAATTCCCACGGATATTATAAAGATATTACTGTATACGATTCCCAGTAATATACCCGTTCGAGTGGTAAGTCATGATTTACTGCAGTTCTCACGAAAATGACACATATGTGGACGGAAGATATTCGTTATCTTTCATTTTGAATATCCAGTATCAGTTTTGCAAGAATTTCAAGGCTATCTCCAGCTCCATTTCCAGTGAGGGCTGAAGAACCTCGAACACACCAATCCCTATCTGTTTGCGTCTTTAATTTTAAGAAATCGGCAATGTACTTGGCCTCCATCGCTCCTGTAGAAAATATAAACATGAATAACAATAGCATGAAATGAAAGGAAGTTCTCAGAAGTTGCCAGGAGTACAGTTTGCATTACAGATTCGCATGTAACGAAAGGAATTTTAAAAAAAATACATGTTCTGGTCGAATACTTTATAAAAGATATCAGATTATATTGCATTGTAATAAAAGAAAGCATGGACCTATTTTGGTTCGAATTATTTTCCTGTGATTTTTCTGGTCTTGGCTCACATAAAAAAAGCTTTCAATACAGTTTCAGCCATTTAGAACAATACGAGAATGATATGAATGTAAACAAAAAATTAATTTATTTCCCTATTTCAAGTGCATTGGCGATAGCAATATTCGAATGTATTTTTCGGTGTCAAGAACAACCAATATTGTCTTAAAATCTTTTAGAACGATGCGTCTTTGGAGTCTCTTAGGTAAATAAATGCTTTAAGTTAATGGTAGTTGAGCTGATTTAAAACTTAAAGTAGAAAACAAAGCCTAGTTCTGCACAAAGTTATAATTGAAATGTTGCAAAGGTATACACAGGTACACACATGGACCAAGAATGGTGGTATAAAAAGGTATACACGACTGCAGACATGGACCAAGAAGGTTGGTAAAAAGCATACACGACTTCACACATGGACCAAAAAGGTGGATGGGGTAGCTAAAGGTATACACGACTACGCACATGGACCAGTGTGAGTGGTAGAAAGCATACACGACTACACACATGGACGAAGAAGAAGGGTAGAAAAAGGTTTACATGACTACACACATGGACCAAGAATGTTGGTAGAAAAATATACGCCTATACACATGGACCAAGAGAGGTTATAGAAAGCATACACAACTACACACATGGACCAAGAGAGGTTATAGAAAGCATACACGACTGCACACATGGACCAAGAGAGGTTATAGAAAGCATACACGACTGCACACATGGACCAAGAGAGGTTATAGAAAGCATACACGACTGCACACATGGACCAAGAGGAATCAGTATTTTGACACCAAAGGAAACATTATTGGTCCTCTGATAAATGCATTTTCTCTCTTTTCGTAAAAGGCCTTTTGTTTTTCTTTGCTGCATAACTAGTTAGTACCACTCATCTACACAACCAGTGACTTGAAATTATCAGATTTAAAAACATTGGAGATATCATGGTAGTTGTTTTTTTTTTCTATAGCAGTGTTCACAACTCTCAGGTCACAACCCAAATCAAGGTCGCGAGGACGTTCTGGAGGGTCTGGGAAGGTACCTTGTTTTTGAGGGCAGCAAAACATATCAAAATGTGGAAACGGGGTGATGAGACTAAATAAACAAGATTGTTTAGGGTCGCGGCCATAAAAGGTCGGGAATCACTGTTCTAAAGGCTGCTTTTTACTTGCTTTGTATTTTAACGAAGTTTCATATCCAGTCACCTCTAAAATTAAATCAAACAGGCTGTTATAGTTGACAACAATTGGTAAATATTATATCTATCACACTCCATCACAGTAGCTATGACTTCCTGTCTAACTTTCAGTGTTTCTACAAAAATCTTTCAATCACTATTATTTTTTAAATGAAAATTCGAAAACTGTAAAATTTACAAATCAAACAAAACAATATAACTCATTTATATAATTTTATTTAAAATATTACATAGCATGATTTACAAAAGGGTATTTTTTCTGTAACAATCCAGATTACGCATAATGTTACTGAATGTTTCGGTCCATCAATAAAAAGGTAATAGGAAATACACGGTAAGAAAACCTATCCAATTTTAGGTTGTAAAAAAAAATATTGTCTACAGAATGAAGTAACCAAAGGTTTGACCATAAATTATACATAAGGGCTATACCGGGCAAGACCTATGTTGCCAGTACGTGAAAACATGAGTCTTCTATGATGGACTGTGATAGATATAATATTTACCCATTGTTGTCAACTACAACGGCTTGTTTGATTTAATTTTAGAGGCGACTGGATACTCCTTACCATAGAATGTATAAAATTTCATCATAGAAAAATCTTGGAAATAATTTTTATTTTTTGCAAAAAATAATTGGTCGTAAAATGCGGGAGAATCACAAACGGCATATAACACCCCCTGTTTTGTCAACTTGTACTTGTTATTGTGTGTATGATTTGGATTTTTAACGGAGCTTTAACATTTTTTTTTCAGTCATATCCCTACGATGTCTGCAGTGTGGCAGTTTATAGTGTTGTCTAGCACTGGTGCATCATGCCACAGACACGTAGCATCATGTCCCACCCAGTCACATTATCCTGACACTAGGCCGACTAGTCCTAACACTAACCTCTTCATGCTTAGCGCCTATCAGCTGTTAGTACCATTTTGGTAAGTCTTTGGTATGACTTCGCGGGTTCAAACCCACGACCTCCCGCATCTGAGGCGTGCGCTGTAACCACGAGATTACCGTAACGGTATGTCAATATGTCAATGTTATTGATCTTGACATTTATCACGAAGCAGAAGGCGTGGATGTGGCAGGTGATATATCGTCTAATCAAGATAGGTAAAATGCCTAAGGTTTCAATAAATTATCTTCGCTGGTTCAAAAGTAGCACTCGGACAAGGATCCAAGCCAGCTTTACATTTTCCCTTGTTTTTAACTTTCACCTCGAGGCAGGGATTTTACTACGGTATGCGACACGCCATCTACATATGGTATATAACTAGGCAATGTATCATTAAAATCTCTTAAGCGGTTCAGAAGTTACACTCCGGACAAGGATAAAATCAAAGTATTGTCCCTTGTCGTGGCCTTGACATTGAATCGGTAGTGGTATTTATGATAAGGGACAACCCACCGTCTAATCATGGGATAAACATCAACATACTATCATTAAAAAGATCTTTGATGATTAAAAAGGTCTACCCCGGACCGCGATACAAGTCGCAGAATTACTTTTCCTTGTCGTGACCTTGACCTTAAAACATGGTTTATATGTGCGACACACTGTCTAGGCATGATATACACTAGGGCGAAGTGGGCAAAACTTCATAAAAATTGTTCCCAATACCATTGCATGATTAGACCGACCTATATGAGAATATAAAAATTGCAATTATGAAGAATTTTTTCACCATCAAATTCTAAGGCATATAGGGATAAAAACCAAAACCAAACGAATATGTTACTTTTTCAAATGAGCTGAATAGTTTGTATTTTTTCCGACTGGATATATGGCAATTTTGATGCCTTAAATGAAGATCGTACATGAGTATTCATTTCATAGCAAATTTATGTAGCGAATCAAATATTTTCTGTTTTACTAACTTTGGCGAGCAAAGGATTGAAGTTATTCAACTAGTGTTTTTAGTTTTATTTGAAATTAGCAAAAATGTAGTATTCCATTTACCGCATTAGAAAACATGCTAATTTCGTTAGAAAAAAAACAAACCAGTGGATAGTTTTATTCGATAACTTGGAAATACATTCGAATACTTATATTGTTACCTTGTTCCTGTGCGTGAATTTAGGACGAATATAAATTATGACTTGGGTATATTAAATAAAAATAACACAGGAGTTATTTGATAAGTAAAATTATTTGGGCTTATTACGGTGTATAGCATCATCAGTATGAGAAATGACAAGTCGACGCTGTCGGCCGTCCTATGACATGAAGTGTGGGATTTGAAGAGTTGAAAACATTTTTAAGAGATAAGGTCAATAATAAGAAGCTATATATGAATGATCGCTACTGTGTGTAATGCAAATACTACTGTGAAATTAATTATAATGTTAATTACAGTATACCTGGCAAGTCTTGTTTGTTGGCCATCACGACAATCGGAATACCTCGAAAGTTTGGGAGTTTACATATGGAAAATAGCTCCTTTCTAGCCTCCTCGAGTCTCTCTTCATCTGAACTGTCTATTACGTATATCAGACCTGGAGAAGACGACAGAGGTTTTTTTGCAAAAATTTCAATAGGCATTCTCCTTTAAGGAAGTGAGAATAGATATGTAAAGAAGACAATTGTTACACATATGGTATCTTAAAATTAAATTAAACAAAATCTAATAAAAATGGTAAACTAAAGAATTATATATATATATATATATATATATATATATATATATATATATATATATATATATATATATATATATATATATATATATATATATATATATATATATATATCTTTGTATTTTATTTAAATCCTTAAAAATCTCAGTACTATTAACAACAAGTTAACTATGCTAAAGAGACTACAAAAAAAATAATTGATATCAACGCTTACTTGAATATGAAATATGAATGCAAACATAATTACCGGATAGAGTGCCTGGAATAAAGAATACAAATCATATGGCGAATAACAACCCTCTCAAGCGTACTGGATCCACCAAGGGATCACGTTTGTCAGGGATTAATTAAAATAGATGCAATAAACTGACGACGAACAGTACGAAACTAGTAACTAACTAGCCTAAGCGCTTTCGACTCTTAATGAGTCTTTTTCAAAGGCAAATACAAAACATAGTTACGACAAACAAATAAACACAAAAACGTTGTGTTTGTAAACCTCTACATTTCTGTCTTCACATGTGCTAACACTATAAATACAACCAGCTTGTATAGACTAGTTGCGGAAACTGAAAACGTTGTATAATTCCCTCAAAGTCTACAAGCCAAAGCGACATCTATTTTTACTTTGTGTACATATGTAACGCAGATTATATCCCGGATATTTGATTCTATACCGGTTATTCTTATAGTAAAAATTGAAGGATAATAAGAAGATTTAGAAAATGTTAAATTCTACTAGTGCATAGTTTTCATTTTCTAGTCTTCTTGGTTTAGACCGCTTGGTTTCAATGTTCTAAGGCGGCGTATCCAGTATGATTCTTTTTCCTTCCTGGTTTCGGAACTCCAGCTGTGGTTGTTAGCAATAGCGATAAGTATTATATCACTGAAAGTGTGGCCAGGGGAGGAGAAGTGTTCTGCGACCGGGCTTCTGTACAGCTTTTTTGTCATCCAATCAGATCTATGAAGGTTTATCCTTATGTGTAGCTTTTCAGTTTCTCCCACGTACTGAAGGCCACAGATCTTACATGTGATGAGATAAATCACATTCTCTGTTTTGCACGTTTTGTTTGGACCATGTATGTTTAGTTTTTCTTTAGTCACTGTGCTAGTGAATGTCTTGGTCTCTATCATATGTTGACAGGTTTTGCATCTTTTATCGCCACAGGGTCCAGATTGACTAGGTTGGTTTTGACTAGCGATTGTTGTTAGCTTGGCCCTGACTAGGATGTCCTTTAGGTTTTTTGGTCTCCGGTAAGCTACTACAGGTTTGTTCGGAAGTATTAGGTTTAGTATGTCTGACGATTGCACGGTTGGCCAGTGGTTTGCGATGATTTTACCTACTTTGGGATTGTCTGGGTGATAGGTCAGAATAAATGGTATCCTATCAACCTTTTCTTTCTGTCCATATCTGAGTAGGTCATCACGGTTTGTTTGTTTGGCCCTTTGGATTGCCTCCGCAATCAGGTCTTTGTCGTAGCCTCGGTAAATTAAATGTTTAGCCAGCTCTTCAGACCTTTCTAGGAATCTTTCATCGTCGGAGCAAATTCTGCGTATCCTCAGTGCCTGGCTATATGGAATGTTCTTAATGCAGTGTTTTGGATGACAGCTGGTTGGGAGAAGATACTGGTGTTTGTCGGTTGGTTTCGAGTAGATGTCTGTGTGTAATTTGTTTTCCACCAGTCTGGTTGTTGTGTCCAGGAAAACATGGTTTGAGTTGGAAATTTCTGCCGTGAATTTTATTGAAGGATGGAAGTTGTTTGCCTTTGATATGAAGTCATCCAGACTTTCTTTTCCATACTGCCACTTCATTTCAATATCATCGATAAAGCGTACCCACTGGTATGGTATACGCTCAACCGATGCTAAGAGCTTTCCCTCAAGTTTTCCCATGAAAATGTTAGCATACGAAGGGGCCATTTTAGTACCCATTGCAGTTCCATTGCTTTGTAAGTAGTTTTCTTCATTAAATTCAAAGTTGTTGAGTTTTAGGACAAGCTCCAGGAGTTGGATTAAGAAGTGTATGGGTGGATTGTTTACAGTTCTTGTTTCCCATGCTTCGCTACATGCCTGTAACCCTTCGTTGTGCGGTATGTTGGTGTACAAAGATGTGACGTCTAAGGAAGCAAGTAATGTATCTGGCAGTAATGGTTCACTAGCTTTGCTTTTTATGAGATAATCTGTCGTGTCTTGAAGATATGATGGTAATTTGTGTACACAAAGTAAAAATAGATGTCGCTTTGGCTTGTAGACTTTTAGGGAATTATACAACGTTTTCAGTTTCCGCAACTAGTCTATACAAGCTGGTTGTATTTATAGTGTTAGCACATGTGAAGACAGAAATGTAGAGGTTTACAAACACAACGTTTTTGTGTTTATTTGTTTGTCGTAACTATGTTTTGTATTTGCCTTTGAAAAAGACTCATTAAGAGTCGAAAGCGCTTAGGCTAGTTAGTTACTAGTTTCGTACTGTTCGTCGTCAGTTTATTGCATCTATATATATATATATATATATATATATATATATATATATATATATATATATATATATATATATATATATATATATATATATATATATATATGTTGCAATCAGCTGGTTAAAAGTACATACCTAAAATCTTTCTTTACAAGTATTAAAAAGAATAACAAGTGTGTATTGTGTACATGTATTTTAAAAGGTTAGACATTTACATTACAGGATTAAAATCTAAACTAGAAAGTTGTTGCCACTATTAAAGTTTTAAGAGATTTCAAATAACAAATAGGACAGATTGTACAAACTTTTGAGCGTCGACCGGAAATAGCTTACTCGGAGCTAAGTGGAATATAACAAGAATGTGAACAATGCGCAGGTGCTCGACGCGAACTTTGATGATTAAAAAGTAATAATCTGAAGGACAAAAAAATACCAAGTGTTTAAATTGCATTAGATTGCTACCATGATCCGTTCTGATATAGGACCCCGTGTTAGTGCTATAAAAAAGACAAGGTAAATAATTTCAAAAAACTTCGTTCCCAGGGCTCGTATCGTTGCTTACAATTGACCTGTCATACACGTACTATATAATAACTACAAGGGAAGACATTTTCTCTTGTTTCTAGAACGACCTATTTAATAATAACTTTGTACCGATGTTTATGTCAGGCATTCGACTTTGTATGCGTATCCGAAGTTTGGTTTACTATCAAACCTTTAAGGAATGCCAGATCATTTTGTCACGCTGCTGCTCGACATGGACATTTTCCGCTCGCTTAGCATGCAAAACCAACGCGTTGAATGTAATATCCTTTCTCGTTGGTCAGCTGAAAATAACTTATATAAACAAATGAAGGAAGTCATTTTCTTTTAACCAATGAGAGGAGAGTATTCAATTCAGCGAGATTTCACTTGCATATAAAGCGAGCGAGATCGTGGTCATGTCGATCAGTAGCGTGGGAAAATGGTCTGGCATTCATCAAAGGTAGAATAGTAAGCCAAACTTCGGATACGCATACAAAGTCGAATGCCTGAGCTAAACATCGGTGCCAAACGTATAACGCTACGTAAAATGCAGCTTCAAATATCATTGTTTATTCTTAAATTGGTTGCACGGGAATGAAGAGTAGTGTCCTTCCTTGTAGATATTGTATAGTACATGTATGACAGGCAAATTTAAGCAACGATACGAGCCCCTGTGGCTTGACCATCAATTTCCTTCTGTTATTAACGTCTTTGAAGGCACAATACCATAATCTATGGCTTATTTTACTCCTGATATATGTTTCTATTCATCAAGCCATAATTGATTTTCCTGAGTTGTACCAAAATAAAGTTAATGGGCTCCGAAACGTATGAATTTCGTGAATTTTTCCTGCCGGGACAAAGTTACGCTCCTATGGGTACCACCTGTGTAAGGAGCCCTATTTCACTGAGAGATACAATATTTGCGATTCTGTGGTACATTCCTTTACTAATCTGAGAGCAATGATGGATGTAAAAGTATTTTCCTATTTGCCATTAACAATCTGCAATTAAATTCCATAGAATAATTATCTAACTCCGCACAAATCGAATACATATTACACTCATTGTCAAAATATCCGGACTAAACGGCACACACGTTAACGGCCAAATATGATTGGCTCAAAGGGTAATATTTAGATAACAGTCATGTATCTGGATCATGGTGTTACCTTTTGAGCCAATCATAGTACGTTGTACGTGAGCGTAACTTTGCCCAAGCATTCAAATTCACGAAATTCGTACGTTTAGGAGCCCGTTGCTTCAGTTTGGAAAAATTCAGGAAAATTAATGATGGCTTGATGAAAACAAAAATATTTCAGGAATAAAGCAAGCCATAGATTATAGTCGTGTTACTTCGAAAACAGACATAGCAGAAGGAAATCGAGGGTCAAGGGTGGGACTAAGTTTTGGAATTACCTTGTATCTTAATGTCAGAAGGGGTCATGGGGGTGATCTGAGGCAATTTTGTCATTGGGTTATGATTTTTTTTTTCTTTTCGTTTTAGGCTATTGCATTTATCAACATCAAGCTTGCGTCGAGCACCTGTGGAACAATGATGCCTTAAAGGAAGCTAATACAAACACACATGGGGTAATCTAATCAGAAACAAGGTAGAGTAAACCAAGTCCAAAGTTAAAAAGCTAAACTGGAGAGAAAATCTATACGGGTCTCAGATAAGAGTCACACACCTTTACTTCCTTTCAAGTACATTTTCCACAGCGGTCGGATCTTGTCATCACCTCCAATATCCCAGATGGTGAAACTTAGTCCGCTTGTTATGTGAACTGTCTCGCGGTTGAATCCACTTGTGGGGATTGTGGTAACGAACTCGTGTAGTTTAAGGCGATACAATATAGCTGTCTTTCCTTGGAAATAATTTAAAGAATCGTGTCAGCTTAAAACAGACAATGAATTTTAAATACTGATGCTATTTCACCATTAGCTTCATTTTATCATCTTTAAATAACTTTTAAAGTTATTGCTGAAAAATGTTTCCAAATTTCAGCAATTTTATATTTCACACAGAATTTTAGAAAATGTGTTTCTCTTTTATCTTATAGAGAGTAAAGAATTTAAGATTTCGTGCTTAAATCATAAAATAAATGCTTATAATTTCTGGTATTTCTACTAAAGTCACTTACTTTGTATCTTATATAGTATGATAGAAAGGGTCCAACATCAAGCTCGCGTTGAACACCTGTGATATAAAATGAGCTATTTGCTTCATGCAATCGTTTACAAAAATTATGAATAAAAATTAGTGCATAACCGACTTTTGATCCGGAAATCGGATTCCACCGGATAGTATAAACTTCCAATTAATCGGAGTCGGACAAGGCAGGAACGACCGATTAGGATAATAAAAATAATAAAGTTGAATTTCTATAGCACAGTGTCTAACACTGCGTGTCATTCGATAGTGTGTTAATAAAGTTAAATAAGAAGCCAGAAAAGTCCAATATGGTCAACACAACGGGATGAAACGATAATACTTGAGTTAGACCGAAAGATTTAAGTTTATTAAAATACTTTAATGCACATGCACATAACGCACGCAATTTAATAGATAAAAAAGAAATTTAATAATCAAACTTTATGACTTCCCAATTGTTTGCAAGAAATAGTAGCATCTCAGTATTTTAGCGGACATGTCGATGCAAATAGCACCTGCGATGCTAAAACTTCTTTTACTATCGACTCTACAGGGCCGTATTGAACAAAAACGTTTAGCAACAGCTGCCAGAAGCTAGAACGTTTTATCTCGCTCGGGATTTACAGTATATATATATATATATATATATATATATATATATATATATATATATATATATATATATATATATATATATATATATATATATATATATATATATATATATATACATACATATACATGCATATACATACATATACATGCATATACATACATATACATATGTATATATATAGATATATATGTGTGTGTGTGTCTGTGTGTCTGTGTGTGTATATATAGATAGATAGAAGTCATAATTTTACCCCATATTTCCAAAGACTTCTATACAACTTTAGTTGTAAGTTGGAAAGCCCGACGTGTCCATTCTATACATAAATTTTACAATAATCAATGTAAGACCACATTATTTACAACTTGCCAATTAACCATCAACCGCACATCAGCACAATTTCTTTACATTAGCTTTCCGATCTGCTAGTACTTCACACCGTAGAAACTCTACAACTATCCCTAACACGGAGGACTATTTTAACTGCCCACCTGAGGACAGTCGATCTACCGTTTCAAGGCACATCACACCAGTAAACCTATATCACATTTGCCACTATGGCGACATAAACGGTATCTTCCGAGTCCTTTCTCATTTATTCCATTGTGTAATTTACCGGTTTCCTACCATAAATACTGCCGATGCAGTCACCGCACCGATGTACACCACTAGGTTTTATAAAGTGCTACATCACGACAGGTACAATCATGAGGATTGGGTCAGAGTTCGCTACTCATTGACCATGGCATCTTAGAAACTCACTAACACTTTCTCTCCGTGACGATTGCTTCTAATAATGGACTAATTATTTCGTGCTAAGGAATATTTCCAATTGCACCGAATTCTATTAATCATACATGTAATCACACAAACCTACAAATAGCTTAAACTAAATGCGCATCTCCTTAATTTTATTACATTATCCCCCGCCTTCAAAAAAGGTCACTCGTCCTCGAGTGATACAAACGTCACGCTTCTGTGGTCCAATCAAAATTGATTACTTTTTCACAAAATCAACCACCACCCAATTATTGATTCCCAAACATGATTAGGACAAAACCAAACTATATTTTTGAATCACTAATTGTCTACAAGTAGTCTAAATGTCAACAATGAACACAAATTAAGCAAGCTGAATCCAACCTGAAAATGATCCGACAAGTTATTAGTGTTTAAACTCTCTCATAACAATCATCAGAAAAGCCGCAGGAAATACTTCTCTACACATAGGTCTCTAACAACAAGACAATACTTATAACACATGACCCTTCCTTTTTAACTGGAAGAAAAAAATCAGGTTTTGGAGTTTGCGTTTCCACCTGGAATAACACGTCTCCAACTAAACCTTAGTGCTCCGCGCAAAATATACTTTTCGACTCAGTCTCGGTTAGCCGAACCTATCATCTTACAACTACTCACAACTAATAGACCAACACTACAGCCACCGAACATAGACATAAGAGAGTCTACTCCCAAAGCAAAAGTTTTGAACGTCATCACATAACTGATTCAACTAAACTGTGGTGTGTAATACCCTTACTTCATGCTGATAATTAATGTGACATGTGCTATCAGTTGTCCTTCAGAATTTCCCAACTGGACACAATTCCATTTAAGCAGGCAATTCACACTACGCATGATGGAAACCACGCTGGACCGGAAATCACGCTGCACCGGAAATCACGCTGGACCATTATGATTGTCAAGATCGTAGCGAACAACTTTTAAAATACTCTGTACGAAACAATTTCCAACTGGTAAGTCGCTAGCAGGTCAACGACAATACAACACAGGGACCTTCCTGTTTACACCGAGGTTAGAGAATATGTTCCTCACAGAAAAAAACGTTCTCTTACGAACCCAAAAACAAGTCAACCATGACTAACAGCCTAACTGGCTACAACACAATGGTCGTCCAGACAGATGATAGACCTGACACTGCCTCTCTCAACTTTTCACCACAAATACTTTTTCTACAGCGAAAGAAAAATATAATCTTCTAATACCCAAACAATCACTCAGAACACAAACACTTTCCTTTCTCAAGTTAGGTCTGCTCAAGCGACAACACAAATCAAACCAATCGATCTATTTTATTAAATTCTGGATGCAAGCAGCAAACACTTATATAAAAAAACCTGTTCTTTTCTAGCATTCCACTTAATCAAACCATACAAATTCTTCCTAACAAATATGAAAAATATACTGTCTTGGCAAAATTAATTTTCTAGAATCAACCATATGTACGGCACAGATTAATTGATATTACTGTTCGGCTTTGTATCTCAACCCGTTTGACAATTTGTCCTATAAACAACTATATATAATAATAAAGAATATATATAATTATAAAGAATACAAATCATATGGTGAATAACAACCCTCTCAAGCGCACTGGATCCAGCAAGGGATCACGTGTGTCAGGGATTAATTAAGATAGATAGCATCATTACACAATTAATACAATCCGGGTCAGTACCCACGAATGTAGTCCCATTCTATTGTTAGATCACTTTTTCCTGTCTCCGTTTGGTGGTGATACAAGAGTTAGATTTTGGCATTCTTGGTAAGGATTTAAAGGCAATTGTTTATTCTTTAGAATGTGAGCTTATGGTGTGGTTGTCTGTGTGTATTTTGGCGACAGTGCACATTGAGTAATAAGGTCATGGTGATGATTCGGAAGTGAAATCTGTGTTCCGTTGTATGGTGTTTTGTTTACAATTCAGCCTCTCAAAAAAAATGCAGGTCAACCCTTGACAAGAACTTCACCGTAAAGTCATATTTGAATGTATTTTAGATTAACAAATGATTTGTATTGATTGTCACACAGTAGAAAGTTCAGTACTGAGAAACAAATGTAGAGACTATATAGTAAAGTTAATTGTGTTTTATGGCCTGTCAGTACTGCATGTGAATAAAGTTTAAACTGATATGAAATCTTTATTATTAATAATATACACATTAAATTTTAATATGTTATGTAGGTTGACTTTAAAAATATAAAAAATGAAATTAAAAATAAGAAAACAATTTTAATTTTAAAAACTTTAATGAATTTTTTTTAAAAAAATGTTTCTACCAAGTATGCACATATATAATATTTATTGGGAATGATATTAAATGATATAAGCATGTATATACTCCTACACAAATACAAGCTCTAATGATGGATATGTGTCAAATTTTATCAGAGAAAATATCTTTGTTAGTCAAAATGAGACCCTCATTTAAAATACTTGAAGACAAAATTCTAATTTGCTTTGTACTTTTAGGTCATTGAAACTATTTATTTGGGGTCCAAACAGTTAATTTATGTGTTTATGATGGGGTGACTTCCTGAGTAACACCTATATGCTTGTATAGCTATCAGTAATTGTTTATAAACATAGTTATAGGGTATTTAGTGAAAGGACTGAGATGAAGACTTTATACTAGAACTTGCTCAAGTTCTCTACAAAATCATATTAAGCTGTCAGAGAATGAAATACAGGTCAGAGGGGTAAAATATACTTTGCCCAGGTATATTTACCATTGCATGTAAGAAAACAGCAAAATGATGTAAGTTAAACACAGAATGCATTCCATTTTATTGTTCAGTTTCTTTAAGATTTTGATTGATGTAGTGCAGCATTGTGGCCCAGATGATATTATGGGAATTCTAATGATCCATTTTGCTTTATGCATTATTAATTATTAATAATATCTGTTATCTGACACTTTAAAGATTATATAAGAAATATTCAAACAGATTATTTGAATTTAACTTTATATAACTGATCCTATCATGGTTACATAGCTGACATGAACAAAAATGCATATATTTTGGAAAGTTTGGAGTCAAAAATTGACATTGTTAGGTTGACATAGTACCTATAGTGAATCTGTAAGGCTCAGTTCTGACTGTGTGCACTTAAAATATCCCAAGATGTTATTTTCATCATAAATATGCCTCTGTATGGTAACACATTTTAATTTAGTACTTTGACAGAGGGCGGAATTGCAGCATCAGCTTATATTTGATTCCATTGAATCATGGAGCTTAATTACTTGGTAACCAACACTCTTAAAATAGACTTAGAAATGTTCAAACAGATTATTTGAATTATGTTTGCACATGCGATTTTAACAAATACATTGCATATGTCCCACACATGAAAATGTCCATCCTTGTTTACAAGTTTTTGGGATGAATATTTCACATTTAGTTGATATAGGATCTATTGGTACCTATAGTTGATCTGTGTGGCCACATTTGGCTGTATTCACTCGCAATATCTAAAAAAAATCTTCATGAATAGGATTGCATATAGTAATAAATTTTAATTTGGCATATTGTCATTTGACTTTCCAGTATACTGGTATGTATTAATGTTTGCACAAATGATTAAATCTCACCGTTCCAACATTGCCTTAAACTTTATGATACATACTCTACCTGATTAGTTATTTAACCTGTACATGGTTAAATATGCTTGTAGAAACTTCATCTATTTTTAGGATGCATTTATCACTTTAATACATGCTCATTGCTTCACATTTTCGAGTGTCACTCTGTCAAGTTTACCTTATTTACCCATATTTGCAACCTGAATATTTTTATGAAATCACCATATCTAACACATTTTAACGTCGTTTGCCTACATCTTTCTTTTTTTTTTTTTTAGAATTAAGTGAAACATCTTATATCTTTTCAGGTCTAGCTTAGTATCTGGAACAAAGTATTAGAGTTGGATCAATTTGGAAGCTCTCCAGTAGTCCAATGGTGATAGCAAGGTTTCATAAGGACATGTGCAGTGTGCTTCTATATGTGACCAAGATGAGTTCATATCAGCACTCTGATATACAGCATCTCAAAGACATGGCTTAGATCTTCATGAGAGAGATTCGCATCATTTTTCAGTAAGGTGGAACCTCTCTGAAACTGTATTTTCGTATTGCATTGTTGACTTTTGTAGTTATCGACATTGAAATGGAATGCATATTTGCTATAAAACATGGTAGTGGTCCCATCAAAACTTTAAATTTGTGTGGGCTATTAGTTATACAAACAACTGCCCAAATACCTGAAATAATAAATGTGAAACATAGCACCTGTCATTGTTTCTTTAGTATGTATACCTATATGCATCTGGATAGGCATATTGCAATTTGCTGTCAAAATCACTGTGAGCTATCATGCGTCAGTACCCCTGGGAAAAATGTTATCAAATGTACAGACCCAAACTACCATTTGTTTTAAACACCATTCATTAATCAACTTTGCTGCCTTAAATTTGTCAAACTGAATGTTATAAAAAGTATAAAAATTTATTTAAAAAAAAATAATGTTAAATATTTACATATTATTTAAATTTCCATTAAATTAAATTATATATCAATATTTTTAATTTCAAGCATATTTTCAGACAGGCCTTATCAGGTATTACAATTAGGTCTTTACTGCATTGAAAAATTCCTATCATTAAGGAAGATATAGCAAATTTGGTTTTGGTTTCTTAAGAACAATTGGACCTCAAATTGCACCCTATAGAACACCAGCACTGCACACTTTCTGACACCTGTCACATGTATTGCTTGCAAGGAAATTTGAAAATACTTTATGTATGAAGTTGAAATAGTAGTGGCATGAAAAATAAAATGCAAATATCAAAGTTTGACTAAAACATTGACCCTTTCAGGCATCAGTACACAATTAATAAAATCCGGTTCAGTACCCACGAATGTGGTCCCAGTCTATATGTAGATCACTTTTTCCTATCTCCGTTTGGTGGAGATACAAAAGTTAGATTTTGGCATTCTTGGTAAGGATTTAAAGACAAATGTTTATGGTGTGGTTGTCGGTGTGTGGTTGTCTACATGGCTTTGGAGTTTTATAAACACAACGTTTTTTTTGTTTGTTTGTTTTGTATATGTTTTGTATATGCCTTTAAAAAATACTCATTAAGAGTCAAAAGCGCTCGGGCTATTTAGTTACTAGTTTCACACTGTACGTCGTCAGTTTTTTTTGCACACACACACACACCATATATATATATATATATATATATATATATATATATATATATATATATATATATATATATATATATATATATATATATATATATATATATATATATATATATATATATATATATAATTTTTCTCAGCTAGATACGAATCCAATTCGCGCTGGTACGTTAATTCAGATGACAGGGATGCAGAGGCGAGATTTTGGTCGGATGTCCTAGAGACAAATAACTTCTTGTAGTAGGCATTTCGGATTAATCGAATCGTATCCGGAATCTGAACATTTTCAAGCCCAAAATCAGGAATTGGAATACAGCAGAAAAATGATAATCGGTTATGCCCTAATAAAAATACTAGAAAATAAAATCCGATCGGTATTTTGGGGATTTATCAGCTTCAAACGTTCAAGGTGACCTGACCACAATGGAACATTATTGTAGTTAGCAATCGGGGTGGGTGGATGTAACTAAATATGTGATTTAAGAAAAAATGTCCGACATAGCAGAGATGTGTTTGTTTTATAGAAAGATTTCGATTTTAATCAGGTTGGGTTGTGATGTCATTGCTCACCAACATAACAGTGACAGACAGACAAGATGAGGATGAATAAATAGTTATAGTATCAAGAGCTATCCACAGTGAAAAATAAAGGAATTCTGCTTAATCGTAGTAAAAGCATTTCAGTAAAGTTTTGGATATTGATACCAACCGGCAGATCTTGTTCGCGGTGGGGTGAAGGTTTGAAGTATGCCCTATAAACACTTAAAATGCAAGAGCTTCCAATGTCTTCAAACTCAGTGCCCCTATCAGTAGTTCTATCCTATAGAGACCTTGCATACCTGTTTAACCTACCCCTTCCCCCTACCGATATTCATGGATCTGCATCTGGACACAAGCAATGTATTGAGTTTTCATTCCTTATATACTTGTCTATATCTACCATTCGATGAAATTCAAGTATCCTTTGCCTATATGTCACCAATTATAAGGGTGGATGGGGTTATGCCTCTAAGATGTTGGTTGTCAATTGCCTTCTAACAATTTCGTCTCAGGAATGATGGGAAATAAACCGAAGTCAGAGAAAAAATGTTCACCTCGGATGGATTTCCCTTTTGGGTAAAATTTTGCGATATAAAAATAATTAACATTTTATTGATGTATAATTATGCAAAAGTAGAAAAATATGGACGCTACAGACTCGAAGAATATGTTCCAAGAATGCTGTATTCAATACACATGACAGCCCACAAATGTACATGTTTACTTATCGTTATTTTTTAATTGTAACTATTGGCTGGTTTTAAAGGACAAATTTGAACAGTGGTGGGTTTAAAAACACCTGTTTTTTTATTTTGAAGTGCCCATACTCTAGTACGATAAGTGGAGATTAAATGTACAAGCAAGAAGAGAGAGAGAGAGAGAGAGAGAGAGAGAGAGAGAGAGAGAGAGAGAGAGAGAGAGAGAGAGAGAGAGAGAGAGAGAGAGAGAGAGAGAGAGAGAGAGAGAATAATATACCTGCTTTATCTAATCCAAACATCGCTATTCGGATCGATCTTTTCTTCTTTGATAACCTAGATTTCTCTATACCCATATTGTTCAATAGGTCTACATTCATAGAGTCAATTCCTTTTTGTATGATCTCGACTACGTGCAAAGTATTTTTTATCTGAAATATTACTTCCTTGACTTCACATTCTTATCAAGCACTAACACGATTCTTGCATATTGTGTTACAATATTTATGCTTGACTTCAAAAGAATAATGTAGGACGATAACAGTGTGATAACTGTGTATCCAAATATGTTTATAGAGCGATTGAACAGGGACAATAAATATTTCTTAGTGGTAATTCATTCCTTTAAAATTATGAATGGTATTCAATAAAATGCTTCCCGTTGTAGCTTGCCATATATTTTTGGGTCTCCTTTCTCGTTTTGAAACAAGCCATCACGTGTGTGTGTGTGTGTGTGTGTGTGTGTGTGTGTGTGTGTGTGTGTGTGATTTGATTTTTAATGTAGCTTTAACAATGTTTCCGTAGGCCGACCAGACCTGACACTAACTAACGTCTTAATGCTTAGAGCCAAGTGAAGCAGCTGTTAGTACCATTTTTATTAGTCTTTGGTATGACTGCCAGGGTTTGAACCCGCATCCGAAGCGGACGATCTAATCTTTATGCCACCGGAGCTGTCAAGCCATTACATAATTAACGTTGTATAGTTGCAGCTTAATTTATGATTTATATGATATAACTAAAATTATGCAGTTTTCTAGAAATTGAATGATGGGAAATATGATGATTTTGCACACACACACACACACACACACACACACACTTTGTTTCTATATTAATACCAATAAAAAAAATTGAATTTTGTCTATATGCATGAGAAGAGGAAGATATTCCCTTTTATCTATTAATTTCCTTTCTTCGGTAAAGGACCACCGATCCACATGAAGCTACCGCCAAGTTTTTTTCATATATCCACATTGACCAAGCTCGGGACTCGAACCCATTCGGACGGAAGTGAGACGGCAGTGATCGGAAAAGGTGAACTCTTGAGACCGGTCGGCCATCCGGGCGAAAACCTATAGTATAATATAACATACATTATAACACAGTACCGCTTCTTAACTTCATTATCTGCCTTTTTAATGCACATTATAACACAGTATCGTCTATTAACTTCCTTTTTCAGTCTTTATATGGTACATTATAACACAGTATCGTCTATTTACTTCATCTTTAAAGTCTTTATATGGTACATTATAACACAGTATCGTCTATTTACTTCATCTTTAAAGTCTTTATATGGTACATTACAACACCGTATCGTTTATTTACTTCCTCTTTAAAGTCTTTATATGGTACATTACAACACAGTATCGTCTATTTATTTCCTCTTTAAAGTCTTTATATGGTACATTATAACACAGTATCGTCTATTTACTTCCTTTTTCTGTCTTTATATGGTACATTACAACACAGTATCGTAAATTAGCTTTCATTTTCCGTCTTAAGATGTTATATTATAACACAGTATCGTCTATTGACTTTCTTTTTCAGTAATTATGTTACATTATAACACAGTATCGTCTCTTAACCTAATTTATTTCAGTTTTTATATGGTACATTTATTATACACAATATAACACAGTATCAAAACCAGCGCAGGTGTGTCATTTTGCTGTAATTGTCTTATTTCAAGACTGTTAGGCTGATTTGTCTTATTTCCGTTAATTTGGTGCCAAATGTTGTCGTTTCTTTTCCGACAGATTGTCATTGACATCGGGAAAGACTCGTTTACCGGCTTTGACAGATTATTGTTGTACGCCTTCCAACACTGATTTATATTTAGAGGTAACAGGTAAAATTTAGTAATTGTTGGCATAGTTTAGATTGAAAGACAAATCTTGTCTTGCAATAAGTCATTGCTTTACGTAGATTGGATCTCTACGTTGTTTGGAATGAGCTGTGCGGTATTTTTAGATGATAGACCATGCTTTCTTGACAAAACACAATATTAAGAGTACTGCGCATGTACATTTTGTACGGATCGATACACCGGCAAGCATACTAGTTTTGTGTTTTCTAAAATTAGTATGTGGCTAATAACCCAAATATAGCCACCAATCAGATTTGATGTTTATATGGAGCATTTAAGTTCCAGCCAGCGTGGATTCACCGACGGGTCATAACTTACATACTTAGTGCCATACACATATATTTGACTACAGTAAATTATTTGTCATTCGAAAGAGCGTATAAATATTGAGTCTTTCACAGTTTAAATCAGTTTTAGTAAACCATTAGTGTATTCACTTCTACAGTCTGTATTAAAGCGATAATTCATTTGAATACACAGTTAATTGAGTATATTCGATTTACATACGTTAATTTAAAACAAAGGTTGGATTAAGAATGGGGTTGTATCTGTCAAAATTATTCGAAATATTTTCCTCCTTTGGAGAAACACCAGCACGAATAGCGATGCTAGGACTTGATGCAGCCGGTGAGTAAACATCTTAGGTTTACTATTTATTTGTTAGTTTTTTTAAACAAACAGTACGCACCTCTTCTGATTCTATTCATTTTTATCTCGATCCAATGCTTCATTTAAGGTCAAATAACACTAATTAGATCTACAAATGTAATTTGTTTTTAAAACTTTGTATCTGAGATCAATGTAGGTAGCTTTGTAGCAAAAAAAAATGCTATTTCGAGATATCGATACGCCATCCATGATCAGTAAAGGGACAAGAGGGAAAAGTTAGATATGAATAAAAGAAGAAAGAAAAATGACAAAAACCTTATAGAAATATGGGCACTTTTAAGTCGGGGTTGTTTTCATTAGAAAAAGGCACATGTGGGGTGGGAGCACCGGGAAAAATTATTTGAACTGGAATTTTGTTTTTATCACAGTTAGGAAATATATGTGCTGTTCAGATAGCTGATGTGTGTGATGGGGGAAATGTATTTGAAATGGCACAGTACACACTAATTTTGTCATAGGCATACATAAACGAATTAGTCACAGTAATTCGTTTGCTATTTTCTGAAAGCGCACTTAAAAAATGTTAAAATATGAAAAAAATGAAGAAAAAATCGGCTCTTTTTCTAACTTCATAATTTACCTCTAAATTCATGAATTGAAAACGGTGAGCTAGCAAGCTTCTATGAGATTCCATCAAAAGTAAGGTGTAAATGTGTACTCTCAAACCCAGATAAATCTTTCATTCGGATAATAACATACAGATAACTGAAGAATCTTTCAACGTTCATTTTAAAATAAACATTTTTGTCATAGAATGGATTACCTGTTTTGAAACTTACTATGATATCATTATTTTAAATTGTACATGTGCAGAATGCGAAAGTCCGGAATTATCTTCATTCTACAGGGTTTGGGCTTCAATAGAAAGCGCAATATTTAAAAATTTACAAAATTCTTTATAGTATAATAATGTCTATATGATTAAAATTATTTGAGCAATAATATTTACTGCCTTTCAGAGAAACGGCATAGCACAAAACAGTAACTTAGTGCCTTTATAGGGTACAGAAATAACTCCTTTATGTACGGACGGATTGACATTACAGTTATTCAGCGATAACAGTTTTATAACGAATTAGGAAAAGTGCTGCTACGTAAGAAACTATGGACAATGTAACGTCCTTATTCCGTACCACATCCAAGCAATGAACATTTACGCTCATCTTCATGTCAAATATTTAATAATAAAAAAAACTTTTGAATTAGTAGCTGTATTGAAAAAGTTCGGAAAAGTCTCAAACCGCAAACGATACTTGAAAGACATTTGTTTAGTACTTGAAAACACAAAGTCATTCACTTTTTGTTTATTAATATTATTCCAGCATGTGTCATAATTATTTATTTTTGTCCGAACGTTATTCGTTGTTAACTGAACAAATTATTTGTACGACTGGTTTTAGTTAATTACGAGTTATATTATCACTGTGAACTTTTGCATTCATAAGAACAAAACTCAATTTTTGTTTTGTTAATTCCTCCCTGTATCAACGAGCTTATGTGAAAAATTGCATTAATAAGCAGCGTTGTAACAAACCGAAGCCCACAATAAAGTTAAGAGCGTCTACAAATTGTTTCGTCCGTCTTTCAGGGTAATTGAGTGCTCATTCAATATTTGCCTTGCATTCCATTTACACAGTAGCTTACTTTTGAACATGTATTTTAGGACGTAAACTAATTCGTACATACGATATTACTTATTATTTGTTTGTTTATTTATTTATTTATATATTTGTTTATTTTTGTTATAATGCAATTCAGAACCATGAGAACAGGCGAAAATTCAGTAGTGTATACTTTTATCACAAGCAATGAGTTTTTAAAAAGGTTCTCAGTGAAATAAGACAGTAATTTGTCTGTTTATTCTCTGTCAGTCAGTGCTTTCCCTCCCACCACCCCACACAATATGGGGTCTTATTTTGAATATGACAAAACCTGTATTTAATATAAATATTTGTTTAAAAAGAGACAGACGAGCAATTAGTCTGATTCTAACATCAACTTTATCAACATTAAAATAGGTGAATATTCTGTCCAGGTTTTTTTTTTTATTCAAAGCACATATTAAAAATAATGATAAGTCGACTATTGTCTTCTGCGACTTTGATTTTTTTCCCCTAAATATATATATATATATATATATATATATATATATATATATATATATATATATATATATATATATATATATATATATATATATATATATATATATATATATATATATATAAACTCAGGAACTTAATTGCCATATTTGATCTTTCTTTAAAACAGGAAAGCTTTGTTCCATAAATCAAGTACCTTATGTGACGCCAAGATTGGCTTTGTTTTATTATGCTCATCAAAGTGTCACTCATTTTGATTGAAAATAAGTGCGTAAAACATTTACTAAATGTTGATCATCGTCGTGATAATTTATATGGTTTTTCTAGTCGTTGCTCTTCCTCCTCCTCTTCTTCTTCTTCTTCTTCTTCTTCTTCTTCTTCTTCTTCTTCTTATTATTATTATTATTATTATTATTATTATTATTATTATTATTATTATTGCAGGTAAAACTACAGTCTTGTATAAAATCAAACTGAATGAAGTCGTTACCACCATCCCAACGATCGGGTTTAACGTGGAGACGGTTTCCCCTATTAAAGGCCTCACATTCACAGTGTGGGACGTAGGTGGCCAGAAAAAGATCCGAAATTTGTGGCGGCATTACTACCAAAATTGTGATGGTAAGTTCATTTTAGTCTTATAAACACTCTCCATTTGATGTAACGAGAAGTAAGTAGGCTCAGTCATCCTGGAATCCAGGAAGGGAAGGCCATTTTCATTGGAATGATTAAGGTCCTTGAGCAGGTGTATTTCAATCGTTTTGTGCATATAATGTTATATACAAGCAAAATATGAAGCTGACAAAACTTCTCTTTAAAGAAAAGTGACGTTATCCAACTGTAGTTCACTTGAGGGTGGGGGTGGATTCAGATTTTCATTTTCCGCAGAGGGTTTCAGTTTTGCTAATATGAGGTTAATTTTGCCTAAAATCACATAAGAACTGCTATTACAATTTAAAAATTTGACTGAACATCCAACCCAACTCAGAATCCACCAATAATAGTGCATGTTACTATCAACTTTAAAGAATATGCGGCTAAAAGTATGGGAAACATCCCAGCTAACACTTAACGTTTTCACAACGATGCAGCATGGTACCTGAAATATATTGACCTTATTAATATTGACTTAAAAATATAATCACGACGACCTTTATTTAACACAATATGCCATCTCTCACAACAGGCCAGCATTAATACATCTCCGTTACTGTTAGGCAAAACTCACTACAAACAGTATAAGCACAAACGGTGAAAATAGGTTGTAGCTAATAATAAAAATAATATGAATGGTATTAATTACAAAGTCAAATATCAAACATCTAAAATTATGCTATTGTTCTTTCTTTTCGTTTTCTTTCTTTTTGATACCCAAGTCATTAATACTAAATTAATTGCATCGATAATAATAGAAAGTATAGATCAAATATAATAATAGATCAAAGGATACAATAGATCAAGGATAATAATAGAAGTCTTGGTGCTGCGTACTATGTTTGTATTCTTAACTTACAGGCCTCATCTACGTAGTGGACAGTTCTGACAGAGAGAGGATGGATGAAGCGAGGGAGGAACTCTTTGACATCTGTGAATCCGATGAAATGACTGGTGTTCCCATTGTAGTCATCGCCAATAAGCAAGACTTGCCAGGTATGTGATGACACGAAATATAAAATTACAGGCCTTGAATAAGTTAGCTTTAAAATTTTATTTTTTTTGGTGGCGGACAGTTTCTTTCTTGAAAAGCGATGGTAATTCAGATAAATAGCTCGTAAGATAAGCTCTTGAAATACGTTCTCTTATTTTGACCTAAATTCAACTAGTTTTTAATAATACAGCCCTTACGAAACTATATATTTTTTTTAAAACGTTGATTTACTTCGGCCGCATATACTATATTCTGGCTGTTTTGTTTATTAACCGATTTAGAAATATAAACTTCGAATTTCAGTAAAAACTATAATTTATCATCAATGTACAAAAGGCATACAGATAAAAGAGTGGCAACGAACTAAATGGTCTTATTCTCTTCGTTTAGTGAATGATTATACAATTAAGAAAAGTAAGTGTTGAACGGTGAAACGGATTTAACACAGTGGAGCAACGAAAACAAGTCAGTTTACTCATGGTAAAGTTGACAGTGTTCAATCTGACTCATATTTTTGTCTTCATTGATAATAAGTGATGCAGTGTAATTTTTAGGAACTGTTTTAACAAATTTCATTTTTGATGCTGGAATTTTTAATATTTTTTCCTAAGTACAGAGATATAAAGATATTCAGTATATTGGCATTAAACGATTTCAAATTAAATGTTAAGATGAACAGTATTTCTGACCTATCTATCTTTTTTTCTAAGACAAATTCACACGTTAACCATTTCATTTCATGCAGGTGCCTTGAGGGCCTCAGACATAGTGCAAAAACTGGAGTTGAACAAATTGTGTAACAGGAAATGGTACGTTCAGGCTGCATGCGCAACAACGGGAGATGGAATCTTCGAGTCGATGGACAATCTGGCTAGATTGGTCAAGGAGTTTAAGAGGGAACATATCAGATGAAGGGACTCTTCCTAATTCGTTATATAACAGTTATCATGGAATATAAAAGGTGCTCCATTTCTCTCATTCAATAATATATTTAAGACAAGCGCCTTGAAGTTCTGAGTAATGCCAATTGTTTGTGATATTTATGGGTTGACTGCAAGAGTTGCTTTGAAATCAAACAAGAACGTGAATTTTGCCACAAAACATGAATGAATAGGAGGACTTCATTTAAATGACTAAAATTACTTTTTTTATTATCCACAGGATTTAGCGTGATCAATTGTAATAAAATCCTCTGTCCGTACGTCAATCTTACAAATGTGTGTGTGTGTGTGTGTGTGTGTGTGTGTGTGTGTGTAAGACAGAGAGATCTATTTCTATGAGTTTCTAGAAGGTTAAAGGTCAAACATACAACAATTTCAATTACAGCTGCATTTTGCAGATATTTCCCAATCAAACTTTGTATATACAGTCACAGAAGGAAGATGCGCCATATTGTGAAAGATTTGTATTACGACCTCTGGGTCCTAATTTTTGGGGTTGGGTGAGTACCAGAGAAGGTATTAAGGGGTGGTCGAGGAATATGCAAATAAAACGTGGGGAGGTGAGATGGCGAGCTACTGAAGTTGCTCTAGTTTTATTTGTCATCATTGATCGTAAAGCCACTGTATTTCTTATTATACAAAGAAATGTGTTCAATTTCGTTGCGTGTTGTGTTATATATATAAAGTAACTCTGTTAAATGAACCATGCTATAACATGGGCTCCAACTAAAAGGCAAGAGTTCACAACCTCTTAAGAATAGTAGTTTCAGTGGCCTGGCGCCTCTTTAAAAATATGTAAGAAGGGCATCTTTGTACATGGCTTGTTCACACTATATATTTCTGTATTTTCTTTTACACTAACACGAGCAATGAAGCGCATAATTAACAAACTGGATTTAAATCCTTAAGGTATGCTACTGGTTAAGACGCCATCTTAGAATTTAATGTATTTTCCATTCTTCAACAAGATGGGGCTTTTATTATTGGTACTGCTTTATTTTTCCTTTAAGCTTGAAATATTTTTCACTCCCTTGGTTAAATTAACCTGATTTTGGGATTAGGATACTTAAAACTAATACACTCCTTTTCACAGAGTAAACTCTAGTTTCTGATTGTCTAAAATGCATATCTTTTCCGTCCGGTTCCAGTTTGTACTTTTTTACGTGCATATATTTAATTTATTTAATATCAGTTTTGTTACATACTTGTACATTATAAATTTGTTACTATCATTTGAATAAATTTATATCCAGCATAATCGTTTGTATATTTTAACATGTTCGGAAAGCAATCTCTGTCATACATTCAAAGAGATATGCGTTCTTGTGCCAAAAATACTTACATTGGGATCGTGCTTTGGTGGAACGCGTATCTTCAGTGCCGTTCTTATTAAACGCGAATCTGAGATTCCATGTTTTGTCTTAGTGCTTATTATTTATTTTCTTTCTTTCCTGTTATTTGGTAACTTATCAAGTAAGAACGTATGAAACTTGAGTTTAGTCCGTATTTTCCCTGAAAAATAGAGATGGCAATGCGGGACAAAAAAATTAATTTCTCGCCCTTCCCCTCGCCCCCCCCCCTCTCTCTCTCTCTCTCTCTCTCTCTCTCTCTCTCTCTCTCTCTCTCTCTCTCTCTCTCTCTCTCTCTCTCTCTCTCTCTCTCTCTCACACACACACACACAGATAGACACTCGTGCGCGCAGGTAGATATAGAAAAATGATTTCCTGGGAATTCAAGCATATGATATAGCCAGTACATAAAATAACCCAGTTCGCGCTAGCATATAAAATTTTTAACTCAATGTATAATTGTGAGGGACTGACCATTTCTTTTTCGTGAAGGGAAAGGGATTTGTCTTTTTCTATCTTTTAACACCCTGCCCACAAATAGCCTAATAAAATAATAACTAACTCTATTGATTATAATTGCTGGGGGTTATTTTGTTTCATTCAGACAAAAGTCAAGCTGTATAATAAAATATCCTGTTTTGGAATGGAATCCCAGTCATTTCTCCCCAGATTAAATTATCGATCCTTTATATGAGTACAATGAAGCAACGAGCGGACAAAAAAATGTCATTCTTTTTCTCACCTTATCACTCATTGTATGTATCTTTGTGTCTCTGTATCTGTTTGTCTATCTCTGATTTTCAACTACTCTTCTCTAATGGCAATAACATAAATTTCAAACGAGTTCTCATGAAATGAAATGCATAGAAAGGAATCATTATGTAGGGCAAGTGTTACGTATATAGATATTGTGTGTTTAAGTGTTGTCCGTGGTTGAGGGATAATTCTACATGAAGGAATGATGGCGGGGCCTCTATGGTTTATCCGCCAAGCCCTCTGTGAGCACTGCATTTGGAAATGAACTTTTAAACATGTTTTATATGATATTCAACTTAAAACTTTCTTCCATCACTTTAAAATTAGTTTCTATTGATATATGTAAAACAATTACTAATGCGTGGCGCCCTGTGAGCGCGGCGCCCGATTAGGTCAAATCAGTCCTAAGGCTGTCTCTGAACTAAGTCTGTTCTGTAAGCGAACTTGTTTACAATTTGATTTAATTTTTCATTTGTATTTCATAAAACCCTGTTGCGATATATCGCAAGTGAAGTATATATAAATAGGCTATTGGTAAATAATTATTCATTCCTATTTTTATGATCAATCTGTAACATCACTTACACTTGTGTTCAGATGTAGTTTGAGAGGAATTGTTTATTTAAATTATTCATTAGAGTTACAAACTGCTTATTGACCTTTTGAACTAAAATGCTACTTTAGGATTATTGAGAACTCATTCAAAGACATATACTGGATTGTATCACTATGGTACATCAATACATCAAGACTATCAACAGACTCTAAACTATTGGTAAAACGGCACATTAAAATATAATGGTACATTAACACATCCTAGACTATTGGATTGCATTCGGGACATTATATACTTTTGGATTTGTAATAGGATATTTATGATATTTGGATTTAATTTATATTCATTTAAGTGTCTTTTGCAACTTAGATAAATACATTATATTGTTGATTTTACTGAATTTGTCATTACACTAAGATCTAAAAAAGGTTAAATTAACTCCTTCAATGAAGACAGCAGCACTACGCGGAAAGCTTCATCATATTGTGGACTGGGCATTTGCAAGTTTGTGTTATACCAATCAGCGCCACCCACTAGGACAAAAATAACGAAGATTCCGCAAAATGCATCTCTCCTCTGGAGCTTCCTTCGACTTAGATGAAACCATACCAGGCGTGCCAAATCTGCTGAGCAGAGACCGGTGACACAATCCGTTTTCAGGCTCAAACCAAAGTATTCAATTTAAAAAATACAGGCGAAAATGTATATGGCTTTTAGATGATGTTCATTGGCATAAACGTGTGTGTTTGAGTAAAACCAGAAAATAAAGAGTTATGTTGGAAAATAATATGGGGAAAACAATGTTAGTGTGTATTGTGGTACGCATAGAGTTTAGAAGAAGACGTAGAGTCTACCCATTCTGGTAGTGGAACATGGACCGATCAAATTGTGTGTTGCTTTAGTAATTATGTGGTACAAGACTTGCAGCGAGCAGGTAACAAAGCAAAGAAACCTTTTAATTAAATGGTCTGGGAGCTAAACGTAAAACAGAGATGGTTAATAAATATGTTTATTTTTTAAAGTGCATGATTTACTTAAGACTTGACATAAGCACAACATTATGCTTTGAAAAGGGCAGATGACCCTAAGTGAATATAATGACGCGCCCGATGCAATAATCGCGACTAATGATCATTAGTAAGCCAAACATTCAGTACATATTCTAAGGTGCAGGATTATTCCTCCATTTGAGGCTCTTATATTATGCACTGGGTACAGCCTCCGGCTCCTCAGCATTATGTAGACAACCTAATCGATGAGCTGTTTGGCTCCGAGGCTTCCGCCCTATCTGCCTCTGTAGAGCGACCAGAAAAAACCGAGGCTCTTGTGCAAGACCAGAAATAATCGACGCTCTGGTGAACGACAACCGCGTCATTTGAAATGCACAGGCTTCAGGACACACGGTACTAATTCTATGGAAGAACCGTGAACCAGTCTAGAAATTGGTGAAGAAATAATAGAGCATATACGGGTTTGGTGGTCCATAATTGGTTAATAATGAAAAGGAAAATTTTATTAAAAATATCGTTTTAATGCTTATTCTATGTGTAATTTAAAAAAAAATATAGACAAATTTCTATTGATCTAATTTTAATATTTTTAAAGACTTGGCTTAGGATTACTCAATAATGAAAGTAGCACTTGATTCGCTTGGTGATGCATCAATAACATGGACTTCATGCACATGTAGGTCGAGAAAATTCCGCGGCTCATATGGTGTTCTCCACACAGAAGCTTGCACCAAGGATAGTTGTGCTTGGAGAAATATAGGTCTGATCATCAGTACCCAGAAATTTTCAGTTATTGAATTTTAAATATGATGGTGTTTCCATATGTTTACTATGGGAGTTGAATTAGAACCGTGACTCCTTCAAGCAGATGCTTTGTTACTTTTGACCTAATGCGCCGGAAGTTATCGGCATGCAACTTGGTGGTAACACACGTAGCCGCAGTGTTCGCGTTCCGGAGGCCCTAATAGACCATGCTAATCTCTTATCAGTTAGTCAGACATCCTTGTAGACACCGCTAACATCGGCATCAGCGATGCTTAACAGTGTATTTTTCTAGAGCCTAATACATACGTCTTTGACAATTGCACCTCCCAGATTTTTTTCACAATTGTACAACTGGAATCAAATGGTGTTGCTGTGTCACCGCTCAAAGCAATTGTGGCCGGAAGCCTGGTAGTAACGGGCGAAACGACATCGATGCTATTGAGGCTGTGAAATCCTAGAGCAAGCAGATGAATTTGGTCTATGGAGTTTGGATTATTAGTCACGACCACAGAGTTCCGGATTCCCTTTGTACCAAATGCGCGGCGTATGGAGCGAAATTAGTAGAGTTTGTTTCCGTAATTCATCATAATTTTAGTGCAAGTGGAGCTCACGTAGCAGACCCTGCCGGTGCAAAACAATGGCTTCAAAAAATTTCGAGTTTCTGGCATGGATATTTAAGTATTCTACCCTTCTGAGTGAAAATCTCTTCACCAATGTTGAGGCGTTTGGATGTTGTCACAGAGAGAATGACCTCATCCGTATAAACTGTGCACATGATATGCCCTTGTTTCTCAACATCTTCAACGTAGAGGATGATCAGTGGACCTCCTGTTGTTTGGATGTGTAAAGACCTTAAATATATCGGAGTTGAGTACATAGAGTTAAGTGGGCTGATCATTTGTTTGTCGCTGTCCATAAATGTTAAACTGGTCACCAATGAAGAGAACAACTCCGTTATATTGTCAGCAATTCGAAGAAACTAATGCCAGTAGTGGGGAACTGCACTGCATGGCTTCACTAGCCTCCAAACTCCCTTCCTTTTATTGCTTCTTGCATTTGCTTTCAAACTGACCAGGATGTACTGGTCCCGTACAGCAGCTACCTGTTTCTTTTTGCTCTTCTCGAGGATTGGAGCACTTCAGTTAAGGTTAGCGCTGTAGGACGACAAGGTTCACATAGATTATCGTCTCAGGTTCCAGCTGGAGGATAATTAACAATGAATATTTAGTTTATATTATATGTTTGATTTTTGTCCGCGATTGCGGGGCTTGGATAGAGGTTTTGTTTACCTGATTTTTGACATGCTTGTGATTGCGCATTGTGAAAAAAATTTTGCCTACCTGACTTTTGACATGCTTTACGGAAAAAAAAAAAACATCTTTACTAGAATCAGAGTTCAAGAGTTAGTGGCATCATCCATCTAAATATTTTTTCCAGAGCATTCTATGGTGTAGTTAGCCTGATAAATGTTTAAGAATTGTAGAAGAAAACACTGCACAAACTCAGGTCAAAGAGAGAAAGAACAACTATTTGACATGAGATGTTCAGCCATAAAGGTCGATAAAGATTAAGATCAGCTCATGTAGCTCGTATTAACTGAAGAATTCAACTTTCATCAATACCTATCGTGATGATCATAAGGTGGAAACATTGTTGATGATTTTTTGGTTTACAAAGTTTTATGTGTCAATAAGTCTTCCAATCAGCAATTAATTTTGAAGAAAAAAATTTCAGTTTTATACCAGTACTTTCAAAACCCAACCTGGCACAACTATCACAATTCAAACATCTGATAAAGATAAAACTAATCAGAAATCACTTATTCCTTCTAACATGCACTTATTGTAAAAGGAAAGGGCACGCTTTTACAGGTTGAAAAATAAGCAATAGAATAAAGACAGAGCTGTTACAAATGGTTTTTTTTTCTTCTTCAAAGCAGTAATGTTTTCAGTTTGGAAATGAAAGCAATACGTTAGTTAGATCAAATGAACCATAGTATGATTCTGGTTTGGAGAATTATGAACCATTCAAGTCGAAAGGTTCAATATCACTTATCTGATATTTGCCAAGCCTATTCATATTGCAATATCCGGGGACATAGGTGCTTCTCAGAGTCTTTAACAGGTACTTTGCCTTTGTTTGAGAAGCCCTTTTCTAGCGAAGCGTTCTTATTCAAAGAGCTAAGTGCGGCTTTGTTTAATGTTCCTATCCATTGTGTCAATTTATCATCATACTTAGTCTTAGGACCTATGACTGTCGAAGCACTGATTCTTTATCCATCGAAGGTATTTATTTATTAGTTATTATTGGATTTATGCATGCTTTATTTGTATTATTTGTTGCCTTTCGTAATGATTGTATCTTATGTATATCTGTATTTGGTATTTGACCTTATCCAAAATCAAGTTCATTGTATTCCTGACCAGTAACATTTATTTTCTAAGCAACAAATTACCTAGCAAAACGTTTTCTCTATGATTGTAGATTAAATATTTTGATCATTATTAATGTGAACATATTTGCCTGAATATGGGTTAAAAAAGATAGTTTTAATTCTGAACTTAGAAACTTATAGAATGGATAATTCTATTAGGTGGCAAAGTATTTCCAGAAAATGGTAATTGCGACCTAGGTTAATTAGAGGTGTGTATAATCTTGATTTTCTAAAGTTCTTTACTTGGGTGTATTTATTTATTCAAATTATTATTTACTGGAATTAGAAATTGCTGAGTAAAAACATTAGTTTGGAACTATAGCGAATTTAGATAAGAATATTTTGGATACATTATTGAGATTCATCAAAAGGTTAGTACATCATCACACCCCTGGCAACTTGCACATTAGCATATTAGCAACTACAGTTACATCAACACATTCAGTATTGGAACATATATGGAATGCCAATGGAATTATTTTGGAACTTATTCGTTTGGACATTTGATGGGACTTCTAGGACTATTTAGGATTTAATTCACAATGGGAAATTATTTTAAAATTTTCATTTTTTATTCTCGGAAAAAAATATTTGTTAACTTTTTCAAAACTTGTTAACTGTTGCTCTTTTCTATTTTTTTTTTCGCTTAAGACCACAGAGACGTAACACTTAGGAAATTACCTTGCTGTAGATAAGATCGTGGTTAATCCGCGTGTAAACTGACCAGCGTTGTTTGGACCCAAAAGTTTATCCTATCGAGAGTGAAATGCCTGATTTGGACCCTGCTTTAGCAGTTACCAAAACTGTGGCATTAGAAGCTCTTGGGAATGAAGCTGCTCCGAAAATTATTCATTTAGCTGACATATTTATTGGTCAGTCTTTTGATGAAGTCACCTTTGCTTCTGGTATTATTCAATCAAAATATATTGGTCACAGTTGTCATCTTTTTACTACTTATTCTATATGTTCTAATCAGGGTGACAAAAATCACTCGTTGTTGAACTGGAACAAGATCCTAAGATCTCCAATTTGTTTTAGAGTACTATAAAGCGAAACCGATTCCACACAATTTCCGGTTTCTTTATGAAAAATGGGATCTTTATGAGAAAATGGAGATCACCCGAGGTATCCGCTGGTGACGAGTGGTCAGTGAGATTTCATATTGTCGTTTATACGTCATATGAACAGGAAATTCTAAGTCTAGCCCATCAAACTCCCTTGGCGGTTGGTCATTTAGGAGTCAGAAAGTTTAATGCAGTATATTCCTGAACATTAAGAGCCATACAGCAGAATAATTGTTGACTGTCTGTCTTTAACCTAAGACTAATACAGTCAACCATTACTTGCTGATCATAATGTGTACATCCACAAGATTTCATGGAACAATACCTTTCAGACATATTAATCTTTAATTAATATTATCTTTGATAATATTTGTTCACATTTGTTGGCTTTTACGAATCTGTCCAGTCAGAAAAAGAGTCAAATATTATGTCCGAAATTTTCGACACATTATGCCTGAGTTAGGCATCCAACAGTTGAAATCTTCGACCTGACCTATCATGCTTTGGAAATATGTCATCAAACTTTGATGAATGTTATTTTCTCAAATTGCCATTGGAGAATTGGGATGAGTGTGTTCATTTACTGATATTTCCTGTTAGAGAATCAGTTCAGGAATCAGTAAATTTTAGTCCTTTTGAACTAGTTTTGGATATACTGTCGGTGGACCACTGAAGTTATTAAAAGACAAACTTCTTTCGAATGAGGATTCCAAGATTAATTTTCTTGATTGTTCCTAATTTAAAATATAAGCTGTCAAAGGCTTGTTAAGCAGCAAAAACTAATTTTCGCTCTGTATGTTCATAAATTAAAGTAAGGTATTAAAAAATAAAAAGAAGTTTTCAGCCTGATGATAGATTTCTGGCTCTCTTGATCGTACCTCGATCGGTCTAAATGTTGATGACCTTATACAGTTGAAAAGAAGGCAATTGACTTAAAATGACTCAGTAACATTCCTTGGAGAGGGAAACGGAACAAATAACTTTGTCATATAAAGGAGGATTTTGATAGAGATAGCCCAGATAATTATTCAACCAATTTGGTTGTATTTGTTCCACATAGTGAGAATGTAAACGATGGAATGCAATCTGACGGTAACAACTTTTTGAACAATCTGGACCATATACTTTCGCATTACAGCCATAAGAAGGAGTGAATTAAAAGCTAGTATGTGAAAATGAGCAGTTGTTTTCTGATGTTTTTACATGAACAAATAAAATTCATCATGTCGTTGAAATTGTAGATTCTACACCTGTGAAACAGCATCCTTGCACGATGAATCCTCTCCAACAGAAATATAAATTTCAAGAAGTCAGTGAATCCTTAATAACAGGAATATTTATTTTCAAAAAATCAGTATTTGCTGGAGAATTATTTTATTAAACCAAGTAAAAGTAATTGAAGTTTACAATGTATTCTTATACATAAGCAGATGAAACATTCCGTATGTGTGCCGACTACAGAAAAGTCAACAATGTGACCGAAATAGATTAATTTCCAATGTCAAGAATCGACAAATTTGTAAATGCAAAATATGCCACCAAGTTTAACCTTTGAAAGGATTCTGGCATTTTACACTAGCTCAACGTCTAAAATAATTGTAGCACTTTGCATCTTCAGCTGAATTTTATCTATATAAAGTAATGCCATTTAGTACACAAAATTATCCGCAGCGTCTAATTAACAATATAATATCTGATATATATATATATATATATATATATATATATATATATATATATATATATATATATATATATATATATATATATATATATATATATATATATATATATATATATATATAATTTTTACACATACAAAAATACCTGGAAAGATCAATTGGAAATTCTTTGACCGACCCAGTGATGCAAATCTGATAGGTTAGGTAAAAGTGAATTTGTCTGAGCTTGTGTCACAGTTTTATAACATATTGTGGGACAAAGTCAAGTTATACTTATAGTAATTAAGTCAGAGCTATCTCTGAATTAACAGTGCATGTTAGTACAAAGTAACTGATGCGATTTTGGGGTATGGCTGGATATTATAGTAAAATGTTGCTCAAATATTTCTATAATTGTAAAGCGTCAGAGAAATATGTATTTCATTGGTGTGACGAGTGACAGGAATATTTTGACAAATTAAAGGCAATATTTAAAGGTGTACCAGTTCTTTAAGCCCCAAAATTTAGTCAATGATTTAAAATGTCTGTTGAGGCAAGTGATGCAGGGATTAGTAGATTAATTATTCAAGATAAAAACGACGTGTATCATCCAGTGTGATTTTTCTAAACAAAACCTCCACAAGTACCAGAGAAATTATTCCACAATCGAGAAGGAATGTTTGAGTCTGATACTGGCTTTGCAACATTTTGAGGTATATATTAGTTCAGCTCATTCTCCGACTATTATATTAGTGATCATAACCTCCTTACATTCATTAACACAACAAAACTCGGAGATTGTTGAAATTTGATTTGATCCTGCATGAATACAAAATGGACATTAGATATCAGAATAAAAGATAACGTGATTGCAGATGCCTTCTCTCCTGTACTAAAGTACTATATTGCTTATGTGTATATTTCGTGTCATTCACAAGACATCTTCTTAAGTTATTTTAATTATTATAGTATCACATATATGTTTGACTAAGTTGTAAAAGAAAGCTTTATTAAATAAATCTTTTTATTTATAAGAGAAGGTGTTTTTAATATTTTGTTTATATTGTTTACTTTGTTTTTGTCGGTGAAAGAAGGTCGTAGAGGAGAGGTTTCGCATACTTGACTTTTGTCCTAATTGCGGTTGAAGGTTGTGTTGCGGCTTTGACTAGATGGTTTTTGTTAAGTTCGTGCTTTAAGCAGATAGAAAGAAGTCTTCTACTATTTGAATTCAAGAATTAGTTGAATTTTACATATTATTTTGTTTTTGTTTTTCAGACCATCTAATGAGTCATAGGTCAAGGGGGTATTTGTATTTATAGAGGTTTGGTAAAATATATTCATTGTTTTAATATCACTCTGTTAAGATATTTACAGTTGTGTTCAGATATAATCTGAATGTATTTTGTTGTGGTTTTTTTTTTTAAACTGCATGAACTTAGTGGCATTGTTGAGTATTTATGAGTACACAGTAAGTATTTATCCTCCACTTTTAAAAAAAATACTCATTGTAATTACAAAGTGCACGTTGACTTTTGGACTAAAATATTACTTTGCAATTATTGTGAACTCAATGACATTGTGGCTTTCATCAAAGTGGTATGCCAGGTATTCAAGACTATATGTGCCTCAGCAGATTCAAGACTATTGAATAATCAGGACTCTTTGAATAATGTCTTGCTTATTCTTTAATTATACGGATCTAGCTTATATTCACTATCGTAGCTTCTCTGATAGGCTAGAACATATCTGCAGAATGAATATATAAATTTGTTTAAAAAAATCGCTGTATTCTTCTAGATGCTTGCAGGCAAAAATTAAGCCAAACCAATTTTCATTTTTTTCTCATCTAATTTATTTTCTTTATTTTTTCACAGCTGCCTATATATTTATATAGTTAAATATCATTGTGATTAAAAATCATTTTTATTTTCTTGCAAATATTTCGGCTATCTTAATCACCAAAAGTGAGCTGCATAGTATCAATAAATGTAAATTAGCGAAGTCCTCGATTCTTCCATAGATTTTAAAATATATTTTTCATTTGAAATTTTTGGAATTGCACTCTGATGAAAAGTCCATCATACCCAAATAATTTTACTAAAGTAAGAAACCTCTTTTGCTTATATAGAATAATGTTACGTTGTTATGTGCTGCTCCATTATTTTTCAAAATTATGTTAATTTATTATTATTTAATTCTTGTTCATCTATATAACAATGTCTATTCGATTGGTCCTGTATTTTTTTTTTAAAAATCTCCTTCAATAATTATTTTTGGTGGTTGTGTGAAAAACACATTGAGAATTTCTGTTGCATATTCAAGATTTTTCATAAACTATTGAATAACCTTTGCAAATCTTTATTTTATGCTCATTACTGCTCCATCACATCGTATTACTTACTATTCATTGAAAACCTCAAGGTATATGTTTTGTAATTCTTCATGTTCTCTTAATGAATATTCTAATTACTGTTATTAACAGACTAAAAATTGCATATATTACCAACAGAACAATGATCTTGTTTTTAAAATGTTTAGAAAAAAGCAAACGATTTTTCATAAAAATAACCATTTTTGATCAGCTTCATTAATTTCTTGACAGTTTTACGTGTGAGCTTGTATCAAAGAAAGAAATGTAGGTAATATAGACACATATTATTTATAATACTTTAATAAATTCTTATATAATTTCAAAATATTTGTATGAACTTAGTGGCAGTGTTGAGTATGTATGAATACACAATAAGTGTTTATCTCTGTTCTTACTTTTTATGGTACAAAATATAAAACAAAGTTCATATTTCCTGTTTCTTGATGCAAAAATTTACATTTCAAAGATAAAAAGCATGTTTTTTTTTTCTTTCACGGTGTTACAAATTTGCATATAAAACACAAATTCGTGTTTTCTTTCTGCATGCTGTAAAAAGTTTACATTTCAAAAACAAAGTTCGTGGATTTTTATTTGCTTTTTGGCACCGAATGAATGAATAAAATATTCTAACACAATGATGGAGTGATTTAATTTTTGTTTTAATTTCATTTGGCAATGATTTGAGTAGTATCTCTTTTAAAAAAATCTCCAAGCAGGTTTTGAAAAAAAGTCTGTATGTCTTCCACAAAAACATAAACCAATTGGCCCTTTTAGTATATGGGTTTTGTTTGTGGTTATAGTGTTTGTAAGCATCCCTATATTCAGATTTACACAGATACGGGAACATTATTTTCTTGACTGCGACACCGAAATATTTTTTTTATGGAATTTTTCTAATGAAGTACCTTTCAATGAATATAATGGTTATGTGTAAAAAAAAATTCTTGACGTTGATATTATTTTAGGATGAAAACGCATTCCACATTTTCGTTTCAACTTTTGTAGTTTATTATCGTCATTTTGGTAAGATATTGGTATTCTGATGGGTTATCATTAATCGGTAGCATCCAGTTTAAATACCGGGGACATTCTAAAAACATACGAAAATCCTCATTCGGCATATGCTCTTCCTGATACAAGTCGAATAGGTGGCGCTCTACAGTTTCATATTTAGCATAGGGTTAAAATTTTAAAGAAAAAGAGTTTCCCCGGGTTGCCTCACTAGTTATACTGGTTATTTAAAAGAGACTTTGTATATCTTAGGTGTTGTTCAAAGAACCTTTAATTCCCTTTATTTTGATGTATGATTGATGGGTGTAATATGGGTTAGAGAATATACAGCTTGGCCTTACTCCAGATGTGCATCTTTCAAAAAAGTGCTAGCTCTACTTGCTCATTTTCACTTCTCGAACTTCAGAGGTAAATTGTAAAAAAAAAGAGCCGATAACTTTTTTTACATTTTATGTATTTGGTAATTCATTCATTGCACTTTTAGAAGCTGGTATTATCTAGTTTGGCAAAATTCATTTTCCATATTTTAATAGCTGCCAAGAATAGTGTACTTTAGACAAATTTAGGTTGATTTTTGGAGCACAAGGGAGCAATCATTTTAGTTAGCCGTGTCCCAAGATCATTTAAAATTTCCAAAAGTACAATATCCAAAGAAATTTCATCCACATTACATGAAAGTAGTATATAGGTATGCCAACATTCTTTGCACTGTGCATGTTTAAAATGCAAACAACTTCACCTTACATACATCACTCTCTCAAAAGTACATAATAACTGGTGAGCGCCACCATAAGCTGCGGTCTTTATTTTAGCATGTGATGGAAAAAAGCCGAATTGACAAAACTCGCCAAGTATGCACGTGGCATGGTTATCCAAAAAGTGGAGGATAAATACTTATCAAAACAGAAGTAACAATGGCTGACCAGAAGCGTAAACATCACTTTGGTGAGGTGAAAATTGAACGAAATAGAGTTGCCTGTACAGTCTCATTACTGTGGTTTATACAAATACAAATTTATCAAGTGCCCGATAAAATGACATTGTTGTTATTTTGTTTTCATTTTTATTATATATAATACTTGCGTTGGCGATAGCTCAGTTGCTCGTACCCATGCCATCATGTGTACTGGTGATAGACCAATTCTCGACGCATACCATAATAATAACTCTGTTAATAATAATTATCAGATGCTTATTTTCGTTCGGGCTTTTCAGTTATAATCACTCTTTTTATTTTGTAAACAGGAATCAAAACTTTGCGTGCAATCGCGAGTTATTATTATGGCGACAAGTGATACACGGCGAGAATTGGTCTCTAACCAGACGGGGTGATTGGAGATCTCGGTCTGCAATTTGCTCGACCCATTCTGGAATCGGTCCAAAGCAAAGTCGGCCCATAACAAATTTGGTCAATACAAATGTGAGCCGGGTGGCTCATACCATGAAACAATGTCGGTTTGCACAAACGATGTGATTTCAAAGATGGCCAATATCACTTAACGGGCTTGTGGCAGCTGTCCGGATTTTTTTGTACTTTTTTCATGATCTGTGTGCTTATTGTCTCTCTTCGTCTGTGTTATTGTGTTCAACATGCACTGGCTATTCTATTCAAATGAGTTTCTTGATATTCTTGTATTTAAAACGAGAAAAATTAGGCTTTTTCTCAGCTGTCTTGCTCCACGGTTGCAGTTTTCTTTGTTATCAGACATGCCGCCATCACGTTACTCGCCAGTCCACCCGTTTATGCTATGATGGACCCTCATTAGTTGCATTAAATGACCACTCATTGCCTCTCTACAATTTATTGCTTGCCTCTCTACAATTCATTGTGCACTAGACTAAACAACTTTGGACCACAATGGCTTGTATTGTTGCTGACAATTTACCGGTCATGTACTATACAAAATAGACAATTGAAGACACTTCTCTCCTTGCTTGGGTGACCTATTTAACGCTATTTCAAGCAACATTTTGTGTAATGTAATAAATTTCATATCGATGTTTAGCTTAGGCATTCGACTTTGTATGCATATCCTAAGTAAATTATCAGCTACGATACAAGCCCCTGTGCCTGGGACTACATTCATCATTCCACAACTGTAAACAAGCAAAAACAAAGCTTTGTTTCAAAGCTGGCCAGCATAGAACAAGAAGAATAATTCTAGTTTTCGCCCTTTCAGACACAGAATTTAAAAATTTGCCCATTAGTTTAGACAACCTAATTTAAATTCCAATTGGATCATCAACCTTTGTGTCAACTGTTGAAGAGATACAACTGTACATTGCATTATTTAATGTCCATTCAGTAGGACCATCAGAAAAGTGCACAGAAATAGGTAATTTTATCAATGATCAGAACATCAACATCTTTTTCCAGACAGAAACATGGCTAAAAACATCAGGCGATGAACCCAAGTGCGCACATCAAACACCCACCGGCTACTCCATTGACTATTCCATCAAGTCGTTTTCCTGCCACTCCTGTGGAGGTGGAATTGCTATAATTGCAAGGAACTCCATAATCAACCATCTTAACTACACTTCAGCTTTCAGTTTCGCCTACACATCGATTGAACAGCAGCAACAAAACCAGTCTAGATTTGGATTTCTAGAATTGACAAATATTTTTGGGTTACCAATTTACCAGTAACATAATGATTTATTAGATATTTTCACTTTCCAGTTGAGTTTGACATGTATAATTCTTAATGCAGTTATGTACAGAGAGATGCAGTTAGGTATAGAGAAATCCATGTTATATCAAATTATGTATGGAGAGATAGTACAGCTATATGTAATGTAAAGAGAGGGAGAGAGATCATATTTGCATAACTACTTGTAACACAAGCGATTCATTCTTTTTACCTTTGCAGACAAAAGAGACAAGCGAGGAAAGAGAAAGTCTGAGGAAAAGGTGGATGAAATTTCACCTGTTATTGTAGCTTTCCATGGCTACCAACAGGAACTTGATAAACGATATGACAGATATGAAAGAATTTTCAAGTTAAGCAGAGATGTCACAATTGAGAGCAAAAGGGCAATATTTCTATTACACAGAGTTACAGGGTATGAGATTTTACATGTTGCTTTTGATACTGTCTTTAAACTAAAATAATTACTGAGACAAAACCATCAAACAACTTTTCTCAACAGTCACCAACTTTCATTGGTGAATCTGTTAATTTTTTCCCATATATATATATATATATATATATATATATATATATATATATAATATTGAAATCTCCAGACTGAATTTTTATTAAACTGAAATCCTCTTGAAACATACTCATATTTGGGGTTACAAATGTTTCTTTTAATTTCACTAAATACTAGTCAGTAAACCAAAACCTCTCAATAGTGCACTTAGAAACCAACTGATTTTTTTTATCCAGATTTCATTTATATACAGAAATGAATGCATAAAATTAAAACTTACTCAAAATATGGCCATGTAGCTGCCAGATATTAGTTAAGCCAACAGGCAGAGCTAGCTGTAGCTAGTGGGCAATATAAATAGAGTATCTTGTAGCTAGCAATAAAGTGAGGGTGTGTAGCAGGCAGATTACTGCTGCTATAGCTGGCATTGAGTGTGGGTCTGCTAAGTCACTGTAGCCAGCAATAGAGTGAGTGTCTGTGTAGCAAGCAGTAGACTTATTAGACCCTTCTTTATCCAGCAGTATCCTGTTTAGCAGTCAAATAACGATTGAGACAGTTTTTTGCTGTTACTTAAATGATGGTACATTCTTAAATTCACATGCAAGTTTATCTACTGCAGGTCTGAAGATCGTGAAAGTCTGCTGCAGCAGGCACTAGACAAGCTGTCGGAGATTGAAGCAAGCAAGTTTAGACTGATTGCTGAGGAGCTTAAAGATGAGGATATATATCAGTTCATCAGGGCATACTCATCAGGTAAGGTCACATTCCACATGCTGTCAGGTGAAAAGTTATAAAAATTGGGAAACCTTTGTGACATGGGTCTTCGTCTTGATATGCACCTTATTATGTGATTGGGACAGATGCTTAGCTCACATTTCATTGGCATGACAAAACCAATAATGTGTTGAAAGTACTGCTATAAACTCAGTTTGAATTCTGTACATTTGGCTTTTTGGCAGTACTTCTTATTTTATTACCAAGATGAGTTTTCAATATTTAGTTTTTTTGCTAACTATGCTGAAATTATACGTGTGAAGATTTAGTTATCTTCCTTGTAGCTTTACTTCTTTTCTTGCACTAAATAAAAAATTCAGCCCAGACTAGCGTCTTGACATAATATTTAATTAGGCACTCAATGGATAGCTATAATGTGGGGGTTTCCAGTTACTTCTCTTGAATGTATCATATGAAGATATCCAGTAAAACCTTCAAGAGTGCTGAAGTAATTGTTAAAGACCATAGGTTCTTCCCAGGGTTTTCCAGGCTTCTTCCTCCACCATTAATACTGGCCACCATGTATAGCCTATCTTGTGCTGAAAAATGGCATTAAACCCTACAACAACAACAACAACAACAACAACATGCATGTAGCATCTCTTAGATTAACCTATAATGGGTTGTTCTACTTCCTGATCCCACCTTTGCATATTAGCACAATGACAATGGTCTCACCCACTGCAGCCTTCAAACACCTCTCACTTGCTATTGTCAGCAAAGTATGTAATATGTAAACTAGTAGTTTTTACCTGATCTTTCTGTCTTTAATTATCACTATTTAAACTGCCCAAGGGATAGTCTTACATCAGCTCCACTCATGACTGTTTACATGCTACATGGAATGGGCATGTACTGAAAGTGTTAGGGGTTTGTGTTTTTTTTTTTCTGGTAAAGATTACCTAAAATTGTGTTTGCTTGAAATATGACCTCAGGGGGTTTGGGAGTACAAAATAGTATTTTTTAAATGAATAACACAATACAGTGCCATTATAGGGTAGCTTCACGCCCATTGCAGACTGTGTGGAAAGGATTTTAATATTGGTCATAGTGTAAAACAATGATGCATTGAATTAGCTTGTTTTGCTAACTCCAATACTAAGATAACTTCTATTTTTACAGCAGAACTAAATTGTGGAAACAAATTTTATAAATGCAGGGACATTATTTGCCGAGCTTTTTATAAAATACTGACTAAAAATAGTGGTATAATACAGCTTTGGTCCTTTGTTCAAACGGATGCTTCCTGACACCAAAATTGCAGAAAATATGCATGTGTTTTGTACATATGCACATTTTCTGTTCAGATTACTCCTTTTGTCCGCTTGGATTATGCTTTTTCTTCACAAGGGGTTGGCATGTATGTAGATGTGGCTATCATCAAATACCAGTAATTGTCTAAACTGTACTCTGGTGTGTTTTGGAATTATAATATTAGACCCACATATCATTTATCATTATCAACACAGATTTGAGGGGTTAATTTGTCGGACTACCAAAGGGTCTAGTCTTATTGACAGATCTTACGTTATCATACTTATGGATTTAATAAAAATTAATTAAATTATCATGCCATATTCCACATTTGGTAAGGTAATCTACCCATTCCAGGCAAAGATTAGGATCTATAGGTTCTCTATATTCATATATCTTTAACTTGTTTTTGCTTTATTTTAATCAACAAATGTTCATGATAATTTGATTATGACATTCTATGAAGAATAATTTGCTATTGTTTTATTTGAATAATAGGCATATATTATTTAATTTTGTTAGTCTTAAAAAATACTTCTGTTTAAAAAAAGTAAAGCTGTGAAATAGTTTAGTTTTAAAATTGCACATTAGAAATACTGCAATACTGAACAGAGAGAATGCATCACTATGACATCAATATACACTTGTTTTAAAATCCTCTTTTCGGCCAAAACAATTTTTGTACATTTTCATTAATTTAAGCTTAATAATCTCATTAGAAAAAAATTTCTACTCTGTTTTTCAGTACTACTCCAGCATTCTTTTATTTATTCATCTTTCTTTTGAGGATCAACATGAAAAATCAATGTCTGAAGTCAAGGATTACTTCACATGATCATAACAATAAAGAAAATGGATGAATTTGTTAATGTTTTTTTATTGACATAGACTTTGTAAACTTATTCCCATTACTTAATCAAGGTCAAAAATATATCTGAAATCAAGTCTGGCAAGATAATTTTGCACCTGTAGCATGTGATAATACTTTTTCTACAGTATTTGGTCCCATGTCTCCCAATCTTGACCCCTGTGTACCTCCTGCAAATGCTGTTTTGTAACCATTAATGCTAATGCAAATAAATTGTGGTCTTTTTAAATTTTTTTGTGTCATGCAGCTTTGGGAGATAGGGACACATTGCTTCTAGGTAACTGGATTGTTGATGAAACAGTGTGAAAATGAAACTTCACATTAAATACTATTCCTGACATTGAAAACTGGATCGACTAATAAAGTGTATATATTTTAATTAAACAAAGAATATGGTTGTGTGGACTTTTTGCCTGTTAAATCAAAGCTGAAAAATAATGGCATAGTATGACTGGTTAGATCTTGGGGTGAATTAAGTTTTGGGTGGGAAAGTGTCCATAATTTTACATCACCTTGGTGGTGTATAGTATAAAAGGGTTGCTTTATGTCACATTTGCAACCCAGATTTCGTTTATGAGAAAGTAGAAAACATTAAAGTTTTTTAAATGTATCTTTTCATTTACACCATTATGCACACAAGTGGCTTTTTGAAAGCGAACATTTTTATATTCATCATAGCCATGCAGAGAGTATAATCATCTGACTTCTTTGCAGGCTTACAGGAATATATAGAAGCCTTGACCTTTTATTATTTTCTGAAAAACTGCAGCTTAATAAAACTTGAGGATGTACAGAAGAGATTGACATTCACAGCAGCAGATGACTCAAACTCAGATGAAACACAACAGAAGACACAAAAATCTGTTGATGGCCGGATAAATGTTGTTATTCCTCCTATAGAGTACATTTTAGGTGTGGCAGACTTAACAGGAGAGCTTATGAGACTGACATTAAACAGTGTGGGGAAAGGGGATTTTGAAACACCATACAAGGTTTGTGATTTTATGAGATGTATGCATGCAGCATTTGTGACCATGGGCAGCATGTCTCGAGATGTTGTTCGAAAGACAACAGTATTGAAGCAGAGTTTGCAGAAGATTGAAAATACTTGCTACACTCTTCAAGTCCGAGGATCAGAAATCCCTAAACACATGCTCATTAATGTTTTCACATGTGCTTCATCTGATAATATACCAGGATATGCAGACGAAGAAACTGTTGAGAATGACCCATAGCTTGATTTGGAAGTCCAGAAAGAGTTGAGAGGTTTATGTATTATAAACAATACTGTATTTTCTTCCAGATTTTTGTATATGTTTGGATATTTTAGCATTAACATGAGCAGAAATTATGACCAAAACTTATGCTTTCTTCTGCCGAATCATGCATATAGTGATTTTTAAAAAAATGTTAGAATATTTTAAGGGTTTAATTTGGAGGAATTTTTAATTTCAGAAGATTCTCATGCCCACTTTTCAAGTCACACTCGATTGTGAAAATAAGTGATTTTTTAGTATGGTCAATAAAATTTTCATTCTAAACATTTTGTATTTTTATTTCTTATAGTAACTTAATAAGAACTTTTTTAACACTAGCATTAATTTTAGAGCTTTCATGTTTTCAGTTTTTCTGATTTTGATGGGTAGAATTCTTGGAAACAACTTTTCTCTTAATTTGGGCTATTGAACAATTATTGTATTTCATTGAAATTATGTGAAATTGTTGTGCACATTTTGTGTTAAATTAGTTTCAAGAGATGCCTGTATGGGCCTTTCATTAAAAAAGATAATCATACAAGACATCCACCCTGATATTCATTCTTATTTCCAAAATAAATGTCATTTTGTAAGGTGTTCCCCAGTAGTCTTGACTGCAACAGAAGGCCATAGTTTTAGGATTATCTCAAATATTTGAAAGCCTGTATTGACTTTTTTACAAATAAAAATCTAATAGCTTTCATTGACATTAGGATGTTTTTCTTCTTTTGGTTAAAGAAATATGCTCCAACTGCAACTGACTTCACCATTCCTTGGCTACCATTGCATTAATTTTGAAATAATTCCAAGTGTGATGTATCATGAAATTGAACGCTCTTTAGTATACATTGTAACGATTGTATCAGTCATTACAGTAATATAGTAACATCACAAAATTACAGTTTGTATCCTCCTTTCTTCCACAAAGCACATATTATATTTATTTATTAGAACTAATTATCCTACAAACTTGTGCATTCCAATGAAATTTGTAACAATCTGACTATTGTGATGGCATTAAAGTTTAAGAAAATTGCATAGAGATCATTGGGCATTTTCTTTAATCACACATATTCTTGAATTACATTAGTTACTGTTAATGTGTGAAAATATTCAATGTAATGGATGGGTCACTAGTGCACTTTACACATAGTTCATACAGAACTTGGGGAGCAAAATTCAACAAGTTTTCAAGGATAAAAATGTAATTATCCAGGCTCTTAATGACAGATTTATTGACCTTCATATACAGGAAGGGAGCAAGCTGCATTCATCCGTTGTTGTGTTCAAGTTAAATCATAGATAAAGTGGCTGTGCAATTTTATAAATGCAGGAACGTTATTTGCCAAGCTCTTTATAAAATACTGACTAAAACTAGTGGTATAATACAGCTTTGGTCCTTTGTTCAAATGGATGCTTCCTGGTGCCAGAATTGCAGAAAATATGCATGTGTTTTGTACATACGCGAATTGAATTTTATTGTTATATGTGGATTACGATTTTCTGCTCAGATTACTCCTATATACACATATATAGGGGTAAAATTACATATTCAAGTCTTACATAACATTGACAATTCTTCAGGTCTTCTTTCTTGCAGGGACCTTCATACAACTCATCCTTTTCAATTGCTCTTATGCATGCATTCAGCCTGAACTAGAATTTCAAATTTTCCTAAAATCTTGGTTTTGAAGCATAGTCTACCTCCTTCACTGTAGTTTTCTGATCCAGTATGGCTTGTTTCTGTTTTTGTTTTACCTCCTCTGTCTCTTCCAGAATGGACTTCCTTTTTTTTTTTATTTTGTCTTCTTTCTTCTCAGTTTTCCAAGTAGGCTTCATATTTGTTAATGGTGCAAGCAGCACAAACCAGCAAATGATTTGTTATTAGTACATTCTGGATTTCTCTTAACCTTTTTGGCATGGGCACTGATTATTTTCTGTGTTACTAAGATTTTGCCTGTAAATTTCACATTATTTCATTGTTAACTGAAAAGCAACTCTCATTTGTGTCTTGACCGTGAGGCACTAATCTAGAACACTATTATGGTACTTCATGTTATCGGTATATATTAAAACCGTTTCAATGTTGCTGCATGGTTTCATCTTGTAAAGTGTCTGTGACATTCCTTCTATTGAACCCTTTAAAAAAAACTATTAGTTGAAGTAAATGTAAATAAAAACTTTACAATCAAAGTGAGTAAATATAAATAAAACAGCATATGGTGGCTGACCCAGATTAATGTAGTTTGGAAACAACTCAATATTATCATGGTATTTTGCCTGGCTTTAGTATGGTAGAATCGAACATACTATAATAAGCATATATACAGCAAACCCAAAAGAAGTAATGGCCATACCTGCACTGGCTGAATATTTCCATGAAAGCAAAAGGCTCAACACAAATGTAATTAAAGTTAAAATCCATGAATAACAACATTAGAAATTAAAAACAAATATTTTAAAACGTTATTTGAATTTTTAATACAAAAATGCAAATATATAAAATAATCTGTTATTAGTTAAATATTACCGATTAAAAAAACTTTGTTATTGTTTTACTATTTATGTACAGTATGATCATGAGCAATATTTTATCAATTTTGGTCCATAATGGTTACCCTGGAATGAAACTGCAAGCATAACCTTGTAAGGACATGTTACCATCTGTATATGATATATAATCATCACACTGCAGATGATACACTGAGTATATTTTGTAATTGAAGCCAGTGCAGGTCTAGTAAATTCAACAGAAGTTTTGTATGCGATTATCAACAGAATTGCATAAGGCTTGCAAAAAATAGATGTTTATTGCTTTTCAATGCATACTTACCATAAATGTTGACATTTTCGAGGAATTTTGCTATGACAGATTTGCAAATTTACTGGCTACAGCTTTACATCTGTAAACAACCACTAGATTGTGTCGTCAGAATTGGGAGATCCTGTTTGCTGCATTAAATTAGAGCCAGTAATAATAGTGTTGGAATATACTAATAGAATCTTAGTTACTTGAAGCAACTTTCAATACTGGGGCTGATATGTGTTTGATGAAAAATTAATCAAGTCTGTCATTGTTGGGATCAAAATTTGTAAAATGGCATGAATCAATCACTGCAAGAAACTTCTCATACTGCTTAATGACATTACATTCACTTCCCTTGTTTACTGAAGGCCCATCCATACTTATTTGGATTATGTCAGGAATGTGTAAGGGGTAATTTCTGACTTGAAATGCTGCACCTTGTCCTCTGCTGTGGTATGACATGGAACAATTTAAAAAATTGTCTTTGAAAATAGGTTTTGTACATTTGCATTGCCAGGCTGAGTTAGCATTATTTATATTATACTCATTTATAATCTTACATGTTATATTCTTCTTATCTATGATGATAGAACCTGAAATGTATTGCAGGGCTCATAAATCCAGTTCAGTTATATAATCTAAAAAAAGTGTTTCATTACAAACTGTTTTTTCCATTTACAAATAGTTTTATTACCTGAAAACTGATCCCAGATATTTGGTGTCAACGTTTTGGTGGTGTCCTAGTATCTTGGGAATCTGTCCATCTGTTTGTCTTGGAGTTTCTTATTTAATGATTCATCAAAAAGCACAACAATAAACACTTAATATCTGATAAAAGTAACCTTGTAATGATCTGCTACACCAAAGACAAACAAGTAAGCAGTCCTTTCTCCACAAATGAACTTGGTAGCTATGATGCTGCCTGGAAACATTACATGATTCATTTCCTAAACTTTTTCATTTAATTTATATGATGAATGTGTTATTTGAAAAGTCCACAAAACATTTCAAATTTTAAGAACATTGTTCTTAAAAACAAAAGATGACATGTTGTTACTTGCCTTGACTTTTGTGGAAGAAGCTCCCACTATAGGGGTGTGACTACAATTGGTTATTGGGGTACAGTCAAACCATTTACATTTGATGTTGGTGTGACACTCTTTATACCAAAATAATGTAAATTAAGCATAGGTATTGATAAATTTTTATTGTGTTTCTCACTTTTGATGTGAAATTTAAGTGCACCCTCTCCCATTTTGCCAATGTCTATGTCCTTCTGACAGCAGCAACACATTGCTTTAGACCTGTCCTTCAACCTAAGATTTGGCGAATGTAGATATGTGAGAAAGCTTGCCAGTAGCTTCTCGATTTCCCAGTTTCTTTCTCCACCATTAATACTGGCCGCCATGTATAGCCTATCATGTGCTGAAAAATGGCATTAAAGCCCACAACAACAACCTAACCCCTGGATATTGATGCACCATAATCATCAGGTCACCATACCCTGTTATACAGTTTCTTGGAGCCATAATTGACTGACTTTCAATGAAATAAATTCCTTTACAGTTGATATATCATGATTACATGATATAACAGGTCCCATATCTAAATGAGGCTCACCCTGTAATGACCCTTTAATAATCAGGAATACTCATAAACAGTACTAGAATAGTTTTTGATGGACCTCAGTGTTTCTTTGAGTCTATATTAAAATAAAAGTGTAGCCACACATTTGATTCAATTTTAGATTTTATTTGCTGTGTGCCAGTCTGGTATCAGTCAATTAAGTTTAAGTTTAGCAAAAGGAAGTAAATAATTAAGAATGCAAAAGTAAACAAAAAATTAAAATTAATAAATGTTTTGTCTGCAGTTTGTTTGCTGTTTTTCTTGTTTTCACTCATTTTTAGATCAGCTTTAGATTTATTGAAATTGAAGTACTTTTCAAGGATTCTTGAAGATTTTCAAGGACTTTTCAAATCTGTGCAAACCCATTTAGGCACAGTTTGATGCCAGATATATTAATCTGAAAGCAATTTCTGTGTTCACTGAAATTTTTGTCTTCAGAAAATTACAAGAAAATTCACTATTCCATTGAGCAAAAAGAATACAATAGCTCATTGTTTTTAAATACATTTCTTGCATCTAATTGCTGAATAAACAACATAGCTATCTTAAAGCCTAGGTGAATTGATTCACATCCATGCCAAGTGGTGCCAAGTGACACTGGGTCAGGTAAGGAGATAATCCCTTACCTATAAATTGCTTGGGATAATGTTTTCAGGTCAAGTGAGACCTTTACTCCACTGTCTTCTTACTTAAGCAATTGAGCAATCTCCTAGGCTATGACAGATAAATCTGGTGCATGCAAGTTATACATGCATGCATGGTTGTTAGATGGTTACAGCTTGATTTGATGAGTTTGAAGAGCAATACTTACACCATTTGATTAAATCTTGTTTCAAAATGATAAATGTTTCTTTTAAATCTGGCATTTTGCAAATTAGCTCCACTGCAGCTGTTTTTATACCATGTATACCTTTGTCTTAATTTTTGAGTTTTAATGTGGCAAGACTTTTGAATATTGATAAGAAACAGACATTTTAAGAAATACTTTATTGCACAAACAAATAACAAAGTTGAGTAGCAACTGCTTTACCATACAGAGTGAAACAAATCATGCACAAATCTCATCACCAAAATACAATAGAATGCAGACCAAACCTTTCCTTTTATATTATGGGTATTAATTTGTTTCCAGATGACCATAAATGTGCCAGACAGCTTTTATTCCTCCATTTATCTGACCAACTAAAATGTGAAACATTTCACTGGCATTAAGAAAGCCAACACTCCAAGAATGTCTTCCACCTTCTTGTTAAGCTTCATTTTGTGTGTTTATGAGAGACTGATGGAAAAACAGAGGAACATAACACTTTTATTTAAGTTGTTCATTCCTTTCTTCCTATACATGAAGATGTATTCATTTTCAAAACACTTATATAATCTAAACATCTTCATCACTCTCCATTTGTATCCCAGTTACATCTATTTTAATAAATGTTGGAAGAATTGTGTAACTTGAGTATCATTACATGTGACAGATCAAAGGTGTGTCTGTTTTCTACTGCATTTCTAACTTCAACTTGAAGCAGATATTTTTGGCAATACACATATTATAGAAAAACATGTAAGAACACTGAAAAAATGTAATTTAATTATAGTCTGTGTAATGTAGTCAAACAAGAAAATATATCTATATGTACATACATTTTTTGATGTTTTATTCACAATTCAAAGCAACTTTTAACCTTTTATAATATATAGACTTTTAAAGCTTGAAACTAGCAATATGATAATTCAGAACAAAATAGTAATTATGTTTCAAAAAACAGTAGTGTCTCCTTAAGTCTAGAATTGAGTTTATAAAACAAATGCTTCTACCATGAAGATGGTATTAAACAGCAAAAATTCCAAGTCAAACAGGGACCATATGCACTTGATTTAGATCACCTGGTATGTTTACACATCATCTTGTGAATCCAAATTTACATATGTATTGAAACTAAAAAGAAATGAAAAGCTTGGAGCACATGGTTTTTAAACTACTTAATAATGTTATAGGATAACTTTCATGGGATAAAAATGCCAAGTTATTTAGACAACCAGCATTCTCCCATTGATTTCAACATGGCCTTTGTGATTAGACCTATGTTTATAGTGTTGAAACTGCTCATGGTTTCACCATTAATGGATAATATAAGTCTTTGGCATTACAAAGATTGTTCAGTGCAGTCTGCATGGATTCTTTTATCTGTTGATACCTCCCTGGCCCTGTACCTAGAGTCATAACTTAGGAAACCAATAATATCCACACCAAAGGGAGCTGTGGTAGCTTAGTGGTTATGGTGTTGGACTTGTCACCAAAAGTTGAAGATTCGATTCCCACTATCTGATCAGCATGGATTCTGATTAATATGCATAGCACTCATAATCCAACTTGTATCCTGATAATGCAAGATTGCATACCAGATCATATAAGTCTATAAGAAATGCAGCGTTCAGTCTTCAAAAATTCAGCCAATCAGATGCAAGATAACCTCAGTAATGTGTAGATGTCACCCATAATCAGAAATTTACCTTGTATCATCCACACAATCCATCTGCCTTTATCCTATTCAAGATGGCTACTACTCTCAAATTGCCTTACCATGCTTTTATTACACGAAGTACTCCCATCCATCGACAGTGATCCAGGGATCAGGGCCCAAAATAGTTAACATATATTATTATGTGTCTTCTTGCTTCACCTGCATTTATTTAAAAAATATACATTTTTGAAAATTTTGTCTATATGACCTTTGATAGACCTCCCAAAGAACCCCAGAAACAGGAGCCAAATACAGTACCCTTCTTGATGATTCTAATCATATACATTAAATAACTACCATATTTTATTCAGAAGTTTAGATGAGACAGTTTAAGGACAGGATTTGACAGACCGAGGTTATCACAATTCCTGGTGCTAAAGACTGGGGAGGACAAACTGTAAACTATGGGTGTACAGAAAGGGGCTCCACCGGCTAAAAGTTTTCTTCTCAGAGGTTTAAATGGAGAAACTTGTGTTGGGAAACTGGAGAAATGGCTTTGAATCCTATCAATAATGATGTGGAATTCTGGAAATCGAACTTGTTCAAAGTCTCAACTTGAATTTAGAATATGCTTAAAATCCATTATTCCTTTGTCAAGCCATTCAAGTTTTATTAGCATGAAACAACATACAAATTTGCTGAAATAAAACAAACCTTGGTAAAATAATGCTTAAGGAAGTAGAATGGACAATCAGGGGGCACAACTCCTGTAAATGATGTAGTGGATGAAGGAAATCAGAAGCATCCATGGTCTCGTCAATATCAAGATCCAAATTCAACATTTCTTTTTTTTAAAAATCAAGGGCATGAGGACATGCATTCTGGAAGTGTAAGATCTGAAAACAATATCATAGTTTGGTAAAACTTAAGGTGTAATCTACATGAAGCTGTCAGATTCAGTTGAAATCCTTGTTAAAGCTGCAGAAATGAACATTAGAAGGTCACAAACTCAGCAGTTTAAAACTGCAAACCAAACTGGATAATATCTGATGATCCCCAGTAATTTTATCTTGTGGAAACCATTGTGGTTATTATAGAGCTTCTGCAGCTTCAATGAGCCAGTGTTAACAATTACATCTATGCATAAAATTATCACAGAAATCAAAGTCAATACAAATAATTGAATTCACTGACATGTACAAGGTATCTGAATCATATGTGGCAAGATTTGCTAGAGACAACTTTTAGGTATGTGCAAGTATAGTTTATATCAAGGAAATAAATTTGTGTATGAAAACACTAACTTTGTACAGCAGAGGCTAAATCTATAATGATAATGGTTCCTTGAACATAAATATACATATAATTTTTACTCAAATAAGAGCATTATTTATTTTAACATATTCTTTCTTATTCTTTATGTTGTATATCTCAAACACTACTGTTAATAATGAGGGACCAGCACGTGTTGGTGGTGTTGAGATATTTCTTGTTAAGCACCCACCATTTGCAACTCTCAGAAAATGATTCCCTTAAAATATGATTTGATCTGATTCTTGGATCAAGTTTAGATTTTGCTTTAATTATAATTCATCAAAACTATGTCCATTCATGAACTCGTATAAATCATTTTTTAAATGTGGGTTTAGGTACACTTCACATAAGCATGTATAGACTTTAAGGTCAGAGTATGTGTAAGGCTATCCCTAAACAAGAGTCTCTTGAAGGGACTTCCACTCTACTGTAGAAAGAATTTCCAAAAGTCAAGATAACACTTATTTCTTTCAACTGCTAGTTACTGAAATGAGCTCTGAAATTTGGAGTTAAACTAAGATTTTAAAAGATGGTCACTGTGACAGCTATACTTGATGTAAAACTGGCACTATTTTTATTTGGTGAAAACCTCATGTCCGTACCATTCATTCAGGAGTGTAATAATAAGATTTTAAGATGGCTATATTGGATGCAAGATCGCCACCATTTAATTTAGATCAAACTAGGCACTGTCATAAGTATTCTGGTCAAAACCCTATGTGAGTATGACTTTACATTCATTAGCAACAGTATTGAAAAAGACTATACTACATGTCAGATTAGTACAACTGTTATTTAGGACCATCCTGACATTAAAAGATTTTAGATAGAAACCCCATATCCGTATGACCATCCAACCAAGAATAGTCATAACAAGAATTCAATATGATGACCATTACTGGCTGGTGGAAACAGGATGTCAATGTGCCCATCTATCCAGAATAATGTTTAGTCAAGTCTTTAATGAAAACCCCACAGTCATTAACCATCCATTCAGAGTATCTATAACCAGCCAGACATCATGAAATGTCTTCTGGCAAAAACTCCAGGTTCATATCATCATTAACTTAGGAGGATTAGCAATAACAAGATTTTCATTAGGTCATCATGGTGGCATGCTCATCAAAAACAATTAGATATAAATAGTTTTTGAGAGAAAACACCATTGTCATTATGTCTTTCAGTTTAAGGGTATTAAAGAGTTTCAAGATTGATGGCAGCCATACTGAATGTCAGATCATCATGATCATCTAGTCAGAGTAAAACAAATCTTTTCAGGAACAGTTGTGACAAGATTTTCAGATAGCTTCTATGGTGTACGAGCAGTAACCATGATCATTTAGAACCAATCAGACATTGAGATGAATATGTGTGTAAAGTTTAATAGCAATCCTTTAATTAGTTGATTAGTGATAACAAAGTTGTGCTACAAGTTGAATAGATGACAGAAGATTTTTAAAAATGAGTTACAGCAATTGGAATAATCTGGCTGGAGGCAGCAAAGAAGGAACTTGTAAAGGAAATCCCAAGTGTATATGTGTTGAGACAAAAATATTCTCATTAAATTTTAATCCCTTGCAACACCTTCCATTTGTCAGTTAATACTGAAAAAAGCCCAAAACACCAACAATAAATAGGTCAATATAATGCATTCAAACAATATATGAAAGATTCATAAAGGTCAAATTACTAAAAAAAAGCATACTGAACAAAGCAAAAAAATTCATAACTGTACATCTTTATAATGTATGCTTTTATTTCATTCACACCGGCTGATAAATCTTAAAAAATTCACTCGCTCAAGCAAGTACAATTTTTTACCTGCCTAGAAAATAAACCCTAACTCAACTAGCTATTATAAGTCATACAAAATGATGACATTTTAATGACCAAAATTTGATCATGTTAAAAATTTTCTATAACATTATATATGTAACACCAGTTGTAATTTTAAAACAAGAACAGTCTGCACTCTCCCTGATAAGCATTTGCTAGTATTTATGTAAGAGTGAAGCAATTGTATGAACTTGATCAAAGAAAATGGAAAATATTCAGTAAAAAGGATGAACTTTTGATTAAACAAAGCATTATTCTCAACTGAACATTGCATTCAATAAAGAACACTGGTCAGCCTTGAATTAACATTAAAATTCATGTGATCATGCCAATGCAGTCCACATACAATGCAAATGTATTTACAGTACAAGAAAATGTAAAGATCGTGATATTATAAAAATGCTTTTTTCTAACATAGTTTGATGTTTTTGAGAATAGAACATCAAACACACCTGCCTTGTCATGGTAGTTAAAACCCGGATACATTTTCTATTGCACATGATTTTCAATAAACTAGTCCATATAAAATCAGTAATATTATCATCTCCCTTACTAGATAATATAGTGATATATATTTTTTTACAATAAAGTCACAAACACACACACAAGGCATTACCTCTCATAGCCTTCTTGTTGGAGAACAAATAATTTCACAAGCAAAAAATCTACCAAAATAATTTTTTTGTGTTTAATTTTACAATTTTAATTAAAGAATCTGTAAAATGGAAGAATACAAAAAAAAAGAACTAGTTGTCATGGTGTGGGTATAATCCCAGTTGGAGCCAGGTTTGTACAACCCCATAGTCTTTTTCATGGACTTTTAAAAAATTTTGAAGATTGGCTACAAGTTTTTCAAAGAGTATTTCTTATGAAAACTAAATTTCATCAATGTGCTATTTTATCACCACATACATAAATGTACTTGCAGGTACATATGTATTAGAGGACCCCCCACTAATTAGATAGCATGCCACTTCAGAAATGAAGCTACTATAGCTGGCAACTATCCTATTCATGTTATGCATCTTCTGATTTGCCCAATTTAATCCCATTTATTTAATTCATTGAGGGGAAATAGAAAAATGTTGAATTTAAAATTTACTATATTTATTCAATTTAACTTTTAGTGTTACTTTCAATAATTTTAAAACGTTTGGGGCAAAATTTTACTTGTTTTTTTTTTATCAAATTAAAAGACTTTTGAAGGCTAATGCTTTTCAATCACTTAGTTTTCAAAGTATCCCTTATGAAGATATGGCTTTTTCAAGATTGTATGAACTATGAGATGAGAATGAGGCTTCATCTTTGGAGGCTTCATTTTTGGCCATGTTATGATTTTCCTATCTCACAGCAATGTATAAAATTTATATTCTTTTACTTGTGTAACATTTAAACTAGCAAATAAACTGCAGCTGTTGTGAACAATGAAGAAAGGCAAAATGATGTCCATATCATTATTCATTGGGTGCACTCTTGTGGAATAGTTGCATTACCTATGGCTTTATAACATGGACAAAAATGTGTCACTGATGAATTTGATGGTTTGTTTTCACAGCACTACTTTGATGCCAAAGTAATTTGAATAGGTGTTTTCCAAGGATTCACAGAGGCAGCCAACCAGGGCTGGCCTTGATGGGCACTGAACCCAGTGTCAAGTTTGAAAATCTACTACATAAAACTAATGAAAGAAAAAAACACAGGTTTTATGACTGCAAAGAATAAAACAATTGTGTTCTCACAATTAATGCCTCCAAAGAGCATAAATATCTCCAATGTATTTCATTCAGACAGTATAATATGAAAGATGTGTAAATGCCATATTGTACAGATTCAGCAAGCACCAACATATAAAATCAAGAGTACTCTTTCAAACCAAAATACTGAAATTTACAAGTCATTCATTCTATTTACACACTAAATGTAGTACCTAAAAAATATTACAACAGTGACATTATCATGCTAATTATGTAACAGAGTTTTGGGGAATATTATAAACATCACCTGGAACATACTTGCCATATCATGGTAGTTAAAACCTTAAATATTTTTCTATTGCACTTGTAATTTCTAAACACTGAACTATTCTATATAAAAGATGTAATCCAATTTAAACAAAACCATTAGAAAAAAAATGACCTAACTATACATGTATCACGGGTCTTACCTTCCTTGGCCTTCTTGGTTGACAATAAAAAGTTTTGTATGTCTGTATTGTAAACAAAATCTATCAAAGTTAGTTGTTTCATTTATTATTTTTAATTTTAATTAGAGAACATGTTAAATAAAACAGAATTAGTGATGCATGTTGTGGGTATAGGATAATCCCTGATAAGGGTTTTAATTTGCAGACTGGAATGAGGCTTTGTAGAGATTCTTATTGGCATTTCAAGACCTCTGGTTTTGGTCAAAACGTGTATCCATGTACCAAGTAACATGGTTCTGTGGTGAAATGTACTTAAGAAATTGACCACATTAATGATGTATATAATACTTATTGTATATACTTGCATACAAATCTGATCCAACTGCAACCATCATAACCCTGATTTGCCTTTGCAAAATGCATTGACAAGTCAGAGTTTAAATTACACTGATTATTACTCATATCTAACTGCACAGACTCATATTTGCAAGTGCAGTATGTGACAACAGATCTGGTTTAATTGTTTGCAGATCCAACATGAATATACAGGGTAACATTAAGGTTTAAATGAACACTCTAAATAATGCACAGTTCTAATGACATGTACACATATGCTAAAACAATAACTACAAGAAATTTTTTTTGACAAAAACAAAAATGACAGAATATTTGTTGTTGGACAAAAGAAGCATTTGTGATGTTTGCACCTTAATTGCATAGTATGGAAAAGATGGTTAAGAAATCTGCTTCCTAGTCTGGTTGATTCTTGTAAAATTTAAAAATCTGAAATATTTGTAATACTTAGTTGAACTTCATGTAGCAAAACGTTTATAGTGTTGCAAGTAAAGCAGTGTTGTTATTAGTCCAGGAGAGAGTTAGTAGCCTGTATTTTAAGCATGGTAATATCTTTTCTGAGGACACCATTTTATTGAGACATGGAATGTCTGTCCACTGGTGCAGATTTTGATAATATATTAAATGCAAGTGATAACAAGTTTAAATGATGCCAAGCTGAAGCCCAAAATGCACACAGAATTTTAATCATTAAATTTCTGTAGATTTAAAGAAGGCAACCTATAAAGAGAAGACACACCCTTGAGGGTACAGGGCAACAACAGGGGAGACAATGTTGCATTTCTTCCCTATAACTGGTCATGTACAATACTGCAAGGTCAGCAAACAAAATTTCTGCCCTTACGGTATCCTTTTATAACAGTAGATGGAAGGTCAATGTATTGGTGTCTACTGTGCCAATTATAGTATAAAATAAAAGCAATAAAAAGATTAAAATAGCATCTTTATAATTTTCTGTGAGTCATTTTCTCAACAAATGTAACAATTTCTTAACAACTTCAAAACAAAATATTTAAAACTCTTGGCTCAAAATTGATGCTAGCAAGATATCATGTTGCTAGTTAAATTTCAGATATGCCAGTAAATTGATAGCTGCAAAAAGAAAAAGAAAGCTTCTTGCCAGTAATATTTTGTTCTCAAAATATGACTTATGCTAGTGAACACTGAAAATATCCCAACTATGGGGAATTTAAAATATTACAGCTACTAAAATACTACCAGAACTGAAAAATGTTAAGTATTTCTAATCACGAATCTAGAACTTTACTTGTAAATCTGTAAGTTTTATAAAAGATGCAAGAGACTAATGATACCATCGTATCTGCTGAATGTAGTGTTCAGCCTCTAAAGCTGAAATCATAGCTGGGCATGAGAAGATCAGAGACCCAATGATTCCTAATGAAGGCAACCTGAAGTGAACAAAAGTTATTGACAAACAGAATGAAGACGTCACTTCTCTGGCAGGAATGTAGACACTGTTTCCTTTGTAAAGAAGCACCATACATGCTAATTGTTAATATAACTAATGATGATCATGATTTAAACTGAATCATTTAGAATGGAGTATACATGAATATAAATATTTTGAATATTTCTAACTGAAATATAGATATATGAATCAGATTAAACATGTATGCATCTATTTTTTTACATTTATAATTTATTACTCTCTTTCTCTTTGACCAAATTCCTAATTTAAAAAAGAACATTAAAATAATACTAAGCAAAATAGCATGCAACAGGCCTAGATAAAGTACTGAAATCTATATCAAAACATTCAGTTAATTTGATTAAAGTCAGATCAAGTCATTATTTGAATCACAAGTTTCTAAATATAGTTTAATGATGGGATACCATCATCCAGGTCCTAATTATTTGCTTTTCAACTAAGTATGTCAAAAGTCGGTGTTATAAACAACACGCAATAACACAGGTTTACAAGCAAAAGTCTGACAAGATATCATACTAGAAATTTGCACTCATCAACACTGAGTCATTTTTGTAACATATGCTCACTAATCAAAATTTACAATTTATGTTGATTATTATTGGTCATACTTTGAACACATAAAAATGCACAAAAAAATAAATAATTTATAGTACATAGTAACCCACTTTTGAAGTCAAATAATGGGTATATTTAGCAGAACTTGACTAATAACAAAGAAGCCATTTTCCTTTGATTGGCCAGTTGCCTTGACCTTTGACCTTTAACTCCAATCCAATAAGGTCCATTAAAATCAAACGGATGACCCATCTACAAAGTTTGGTGAAGGTATGTAAAGCAGCACAAAATATTTTCCTTTCGCTAGTCAGAGATACTGATCTTTACTGTTAGACCTCTAATCAAATTGCATCTTAGGGGACAAACAATGCTGCAATGTTTGGATGTGGTTAAGTTATAGCACTGGAAACATTATTCTCCAGCAGTCCGGTTAACATTTACACTCACAATTAAATAATGTTTGTCAATATCCTGTTGTGTAACTCATTAGCAAAGTTTTATGATGCCATGGAAAAAAAAACCCGAAAAAAAACTAGTAATCCATATCAACTAAATTGTCAACATATGGATGGATGGACTGACATAACTACAATATGCTTGGTGACTGTACAGAATAACAATAAAATACCATGGTTTTGCTAATGAAAAATACTGCTCCTCATTCATATATACAATCTGACATGTAATGGTTTCTGCTTTAAAAAAAATCTATTTTGCACATTGTAAACAAGAACAGTGCACTTTGATGAGAAGGTTAAATAGGTTACTTTGTGAAACTGAATTCAGCAAAACTGCTAAATTATACAAAAAGCCCGAGGAAAGAAATGTCAATCTGGAGAAATAGAGTTGGATAAATGTGTCTTGGGTTTAAAGTGTTGAAGTAAATTGCAATAGAGTTTTGTGATTTACAACATCATACTTAATAAACAGGTTTGACATATCATTCATGATTTTTCAGTTTAACCTTCATCTGCAAGCATATGGCAAAGTTTTGGTCTATGCTGTGAATAGCCTGATTATTCATATATCAAAGGTACATAAAAAATAACTGGTCATCATAAACATGAATTTTAATATAAATGGCAAGATAAGATCATGCCCATCCTAAGATATTATTATAAACAAGGTGAAAATTTTCACTTTTGACTTAATCAGGCTTTGTTAGAGGGTGTCACAAGAGGTCCATACAAAGATTCTTCTGCTACATCAAACCTTCGCACTCGTACTTTCTGCTTGTAGTGGTAGTACTTGATATACTCTTTCAGAGCATTGGGTAATGGCAGCAGATCAACGCCATTATAGGTGATGCTAGTGCAGATGACAGCGCGACAAAGATGTTTAAGTGAAAATGGAAAAGTTCGGTGAAGGGGTCTAGTAAGCATGGGCTCAAAGAACATGCAGCAACTTGGATCTTTGTAATGTTCAATTAAATCACAGACAGTGCTAGTTGAAAACACTCCAGGATCACGGGAGTCAAAACTAAATGTGTGATTCCATTGCTCAATACGAGCATGAAGAGATCTCCAATAGCGTCGAAAACTTACGGAGAATAGAAAATCTTCTTGGGCACTGTCTCGCAGCAAGAAGGTTCCTTCAGGCTTGTTATCTATTAGCTTTTCTGCTTCATATCGATCCATGACACCCCAATAGTAGCTGGAACTGGTAATTTTATCAATCTCTGGCACCAGAAAATGCACATAGTCCACCTGTGTGTGAACAACTGGAGTAATTGCTGGCGGAATTTTTACATTGTTTTGAGCCAGGCGGCCAATTTTGTCTCCAAGGTTGCTAAGACTTACACGCAGGGATAAGGTATGCTCTACAGATCTACTGGAATTTTTAGTCTGCATGGCTGTCGAACACCAAACCTTGGAATGCTGACTTGCAGTAAATTTCTCTCCCAGGTCACCGTATGATGGATATGGTACCACTGTGGACCTCTCCCCACAGCCTGAACAAATAGGTCTTGGTCCTTGGGCAAATGCACTGGCCCCAAGACGAATATCTTTTGTGTGATTTACTGCAAGGTCACACACATCAATTCCTTCTTCCATCTCTTGTCTGCGTTGAGCAATCAGCTGCTCATCAATATCTTCTGTAGGATAAAGCTCATTGAGTCCAACAATGGCTGGTAGAGGACTATTTCGGGACTCTAATTCTTTTCTCTTTAATTTGCCTTTACCTTTTCCTTTTCCTGACTTTGCTCCACTTGCGACTTTAATGAAAAGGGCACTGCTGGGACTAGGCACCAATTGTGATAAAATTGACACAGGAAGTGGCATAGCTGCACCATTATGACTAGATTGGGATTGGCTAGTACTGGCTTCACTGCCATAATTTTCCTTTAAAGTGGCACAATCACATGTATCCTGCTGATGTGGAAAGCCACTTAAATCTTCTAACGAACAAGGTTTGGAAACATGTAACTTTCCTTTTAATTTTGAAGTCCAAGATTTCTTATGGGCACCTTTGTCTTGTAGCCCACAACTCTTTTTCCTATTTCTTGCTAAAATTCTAGTGGTCGACTCATATGTTCGATCTAAATGGGAGGTCTTACAGCTGGTTGATGTACTAGGGATCTCAATGTCCTCATCATCTTCCTGTTTTACAGCATTAATGTCCTCAACCAACTCATCAGTGTCTGAAATGTCCGAGTATTCATCTTCCTTAGAAGCAAAGACAGACTGGTCTTGGTTCTCTACAAGATCAAAAAGATTCTTCTTAGTATTATAAAATCGACCAGTTTATATTTCTGCACAATACATTCTGAATCCCAGTGAGTGGAAAAATTTGGCAGTATGGACTTATAAGCATACAAAGTACTTCAGCAGAGATAAACATAAAATAATGTGTAAATAAACCACTTTAGAATAAAAGTTTTGTCCTTGGCGGATGTACTAAGTGAAATCAAGACTGGTCTCAACAGGCATGTGTGAATCAATTTTGCCAGTTAAACATTTTGCATCCAAAGGAATGCTGAAAAAATGGACTAAAATTTTAGTGTGTTCATTACTTTTATATGTACAAGGGTTTTCCACAAAAATAGAAGTTTTTCTTATACAGTATTTATGTCAAAAACAATTTTGTATTTTATGAAAACAGACAGGTGCTGGTGGCAAAATTGTCAGGGTAAAACCACAGTATCTAATGACAACAGAGATTTTGAGATTGCAAGTTTGTTTTTGGTAGTCTCCAGTACCCACAATAAAGATTTTTTATCATGCAATTTTTTCTCTTTACATGTTAAATTGTTATTTTAAAATGTAAAATTTATTACTTTAAATCAGCAGCCTATTGCCAGTCTTAAGCTACATCATTAAAGCATGCAAATTAGTAACAACCTACCTACCTACCCTGACAGGGTATAAAAGACATAAAGCAATAAAAAAGAACATTCTTTTCTATTACATCAATGTAAGAGGTACTACAATAAGATGATAAGAACCAAAGATAAAAGTTGTTTGTGCATTACTTTTGTAAAATCATTTTCAGTCCCAAAAGTTCTTTCCACTATCAACCCATAGAAGTCAGTTTTTGTTGGCTTAAAGACAGTCTAATGTATAAAATTGGTAACATACAGTGGAACAACCATTATTAATGCATCAAAATGTATTATGATGGGCCACAACAGATAAGGCTTCATATGAAAAACAGCATTGAATATTTCTACACATTTTAACACCCATAATCACTGTCTACTCGATTTTTCTTTCATGCCAATAGATATTGTGCATGGAGATATGAACAGACTTATAAAAGAGACTCTATAGCTTCATAAATTAGATACTTTGTATCCTAATGGCCTTAATACCAATGTATTATATAAAATTGCATAATTTTCTTTTCAATTGTGGAATTGTATATCTTTTATAACACTATAATTGTATGTATGACTGCTTGTCTATTTTATTTTATTATTTTATGTATTTGACATTACATAATGACGTATTTTTTATATGAAGTTACGTAATGACCTAATTGTTATTTTAGCCTGTAAATATGTCATACGTTTATTTCAAAACATTTTGTGCCTGAAGAAGCATATATTATATGTGAAACTAGTTGCACGGAATTATTGAATTATCAGTGTTTGTTGTTTTTTTAATCCCATATCCAGTGAATGAATTTACGTCCTGTCTTCGCAGTGTACTTGAAATTCAATTAAGTTTACCAAAATTAGTGTATAGCATTCAGGTTTACCTTTAATATCCTCGACTTGTGACAGAACAGGTGTATGGATGGATGTACAGATAAGTATAACACTAAGTCCCTACCTCACAAATAAAAAAGCATGTTGATGCAATCTATATTTTATGGTTATGGAAAAATACTATGAGAATGTGGTTTATAAAAAAATGTGCTTTTATCTATTGCAAAAAAATTTGTAGATACAATATTGAAGTCTGAATAACCTGGAAGGCTGGTTAGTGACAGCTGACTTCCACAACAGAAAAATGGCCTGACAGTTGACCGGTGAATACGATGTCTATTGACTATAGGATCTCTCTCAGACACTGCATCTTTCTCTTTTGTGGATGAGCTACCTTTAAGGGGTTTCTCCATGCCTTGGCCGTTACCTGTAACAGATAAGCACACTCAGCAATTGATTTTTAAAAACATTTTTATTTCCCATTCCTAGTTTATATGCAAATCCAAGTTGAGATTATCGATGGTGTAATGCACTAAGATACTTGTCTATGGGACTGATCAATGAATCTTTTTGGTAGGGTAAAGGGGCCTAGGATTTTAAGAAAAAAAAGAATTGTGTCCCACAAATAGAGAAAAAAATTTATTCCCTGATTCTTAGAAAACAAGAACTTATTTATTAACTTTGAGGTGAATGGAGAAAAATCCAGATTCAAAAAATAATTACAGCTCCCCAACATGAAATGGGCAGTCAAAACCTAATTTTTAAAAATTTCCAGACAGGAATGGTGACTTTGAAGCTCAAGTGCATCCATTAGCAAGTTGGGACTTCTTAAGTAATTTTTATGCGATTGGCATCCCCGTTTTGGCTTGAAATTGTTGAAATTTTCATGGAATACAAAGAATCAATCACACAAACTCAGATGGACAGACTATGGCCATGGCTAACACTAATCACTTTCCACATTTCTGGCAGGCACCCATGAATGCTTTTGAAACTTAATTTCAAATATTCACTTAAATTTGGAAGGCTTTAAGATATTTATTTTCAAAACTGAAGAAACAGTGAAATTTAATTTTTTCTGGAAAATCTTGTCAAACAAGTTCGAACAAGGAGGCAGATATACCTAACAACTAATTCCTGCAAATGCAAAGAACAGTCACAAACACTTGCTTTTGTTACGGAGAAAGGAAATCATTGACAATAAGCACTCCCCTTCTACAAATTAACAAGGTGACTATAATAATGTTTGGTTTGGTTTCAAGAAGACATTCCATCCATGTTTCCCATGTATATTTAAAGCACATTATGATTTCTTTAACCCATTAACCACTGGAGGTTTTTGTTGTTTTTGCCTGAAATGTGAGTAGGAAATCAATTTTGAGAGATATTTCTGAATACATTACAATACATCGACTTGGAAGACATTTTCAGTTAACTTAATGTCTATTTGTGTTAGAAACGTCGATTTTCATTGGCTCTTACGCCTGAGCAGAAAAGTAAGAACTGGAATTCTTTTTTATTTGCTTAATGGTCCCATCATTTTCATGTCAAGACCACTCTGCATTCTAAATGTCCATTTTATCCTACTTATTGCATAGGTTCACATGTCTGTGTGCAATTCAGACTGGTCTGTCTTAGATCCAAGGCAAAAAAGTCTAAAATCCGGACACAAAACCAGATCACATCTGTTTACCTTTCAATAATACCACACATTTTATGGTGTCACACAAGACCTCTTAACACTACAGAGCTCAGAAGTAGGCTACCACCTCCTGCCCCGTAAATGCTAGGGGTTAATGAATCAAAGCTACATTTAACATATTTCACTGAATGACACTGGAAGTGTAGCTCTCAAATTTGATACAAGTAGACAATATGTGAAGCAACAGTGAAACTTTGTGTAAAAGTTGTTTTTAAATGATCAGTACAGTACTTCAGTCATATATGAACAGATCTGGGAACATTATTCACCTTGTGTTTGATTATCTGACAAAGGCATGTAGTGTTCTATCAATGGTTTTCTTTGTTACTGATATGAATTAGTGTTGAGAGGTCTGTAACGGCTGCCTCGGATTATTTTCTAAACTTAATAAAAAGGCAAATGATTAATAATTCTTCAAGAGAGAGAATGAAAGTTTTGAACATCTCTTCTATGATTGCAATATTACTTCACAGTTCTGGTACAGTTTTATTGATCATTTTGCACCATCTTGCCCAAATATTGTACATTTGTCAAAAAAAGAAATACTTTTAGGAAGTGAACAACTGCAACACGTACATTTGTTGTCGTCCAATATGTTTATTCTTTTCAAAAAATCATTAGTAGCAATTATTCTGTGGATTAGTCTAAAGTTAAAAGAGATCATTTTAGTATCCTTGGTACAAAATTTCGCCCTACTATAAATCTCAGACCACATTTGGTCATTACAGGAAGGAGAAACATGGAGGGAGTCATCTTTATTTCCCCCTACATAATATTCATTTACAGTGTCAGCTATACACTTTTTGACTAAATCAGTATACTCAATGTTCTTCAACAGTTGGGCATTAAATTTCCAATATCCTTTTTCCCTTGAACATGTTAAGAAAGCCACACTCAGAGCAATAGATGAATGATCTGAATTATATCCAGGTAAGATGCAAGCATCAACCCTAATCATATGAATGTCTTCAGACAGGAGAAAGTAATCTAATCTACTTTGTTTCAAGGGAGATTTTTGCCTCTAGGTATACATCCTTAAATCTTGATTCAAATTTCGCCAGGGATCAATTAGTTCTACTTCATTTTTTAGGTCTTGGATCAATGCTCTAGACTGTTGGTGTTTGTCATATAAAATATTATAAGTATCCAAGTCTAAATCCTGAACAGTATTTCAGTCTCCACACATTATAATTGACGAGTTCTCAAGAAATAAAATCTCCTTTAACTTTCTAAAGAAGCTAGGATTATCTTCATTAAAACCAATAAAATCTCCTTTAACTTTCTAAAGAAGCTAGGATTATCTTCATTAAAACCATACAAATTCATGAGGGTTATTCTGTTGCCGTTAATTATAATATCTAAAATAATAAACCTTCCTTAACTGTCACATCTTTCTCTATGAATTACAAATTCGAACATATTTCTAAAAAATATTGCAACCCCAGCACTATTACTAGAGCCGTGGCTAAATATACATTTGTATCCCCATTCAGCTGCCCAATATATTTCATCGTTCTTTGTACTATGAGTTTCTTGCAAGCATACTATCGATACATTCTTTTGTTTTACCCAGTGAAAAATATCCCTTCATTTAAAAATTGAACCTTGCAGGCCTCTAACATTAATAGATATAATTTTTACCTTATTATCCATGAGAGCGGCAGAAATTTTACATATACATGTTCTTGTACAGGAATGTATGAAGTAATTATCACCTTGAATTTATCATATGCATGGTTTTCACATCCACACACACACACACACACACAAAATAATAATATCTATAATAAAAGCATCCATGGTGTTGCAATACATGCTGTAGATCTGGCTGCAGTTAAAATTGATACCATGAACAATAGACAACAAGTGAAACAGCTCCATTTATGATAACTCTTAATCGCCTTTGACAAATTTCAAATAGGCACAGATTAATAGTAGTATAAATTACAAAATGAATGAGAGAAGGAAAGGGGTGAAGGAAGGGGAAGAAAGTATGAAAGAAGAGCATACATGAATATAGTGAATGACTGAATAACTGAGCAAGAATGAGAGCTGAAGTATTGAACGAGGATGAGTAGTGTTGAATATGATTAATAAACAACTGAGTAAGTAGATTTGAATATGGGTTAAAGATAATTTATGAATTAGTGGATAAATTGTTTAAGGAGAGATTGATATAGTTGACAAGTGAATAAAAAATCTATTAACTAATGACAAAACTGGTGAAGAAGGGAAAAAAAACTTGTAAAAAATAAAAAAATAAAAAATTAGAGCAAAAATGGGAGTATCCAAAAGAAAGGTTCACATACCTATATGGCTATTTTCAGGATTATATAGCGTTGTATATGGTACTTATACTCTAATTTTCTCATCAATATCATCATAAATGTCAAATTTTATCCTTTTCCCTAATTTGGTTTTACCATATACAAAACCATTAAAGTACCATGCACTATCAATCTCCTGATGCCTGGATAATTTATTGATAAGTTCAGTATTCATCTTCGTCACATCCTCCACCAGTCTAATTCCTTTGCTCTGTTTAAAGTCTTTCCACTTCTTGATAATTGGAAGATTACAATCCAGACTCCAGAATTTGACAATTACTGGCCTTGGCTGTCCCTGTCTGCCTGGAATCCTATGTACAGCCACTATGTCCCTGTTATCCAAATAATTCTTTGTGACTTCTTTCAGCACTTTCGGAATTTTCTCTCAGAATTTCATTCTCCTCCTCCTCCAGCCCTAAAACTTTAACATTCAGCTTCCTTGAAAATTGTTTCATTTGGTTTGAGGCTGCACTTGCTTGTTTTGATCTGCCATACTCTTTCATGTCACTTTTCATTTTATCATTGTCCATTTTTGCATCTTTAAGTTTTTCTCGCAAATGGAGGTTTTCAAATTCCAGTGATTTCCACACTATCCATCAGCTCTCCTGTCCTCTCCTTTACTACCCTTTCACTTTCTACAGCTATCTCCTTTCTCAGATCTTCCTTCATTCTTTAACAATTTCCTCACAATGGTAGAGACAATTTCTGTAAGGTCATCTTTTTTCATCCAATCTGCAAAATCTGCTTTGGAAATGCTCCCTTTGAGGCTTTGCTTTATTTCATCTAAGTCCAGCTGAATTGTACTCAAACTTGATTCACTCAAACTTGTGTCAGATGTTTCCATTAGGGACCCACTCTGTAATCTGGTTTTCATTTGTTGCTTGTCTTGGTATTTCTTTCCACTCATGCTTGTAGCTAATCTTGTTTGGACTAAATTTTTTCTCACTACTCATTTGTGACACTGATTATTACTCACCATGTACCAAATAATGTTTAAAATGAAAGCAAAAAAAGTCAGGTAATAAAGCAGATCAGGTAGGGAAAGGCTCAAAACTGCACCCAGTAAGCACCCCTTTTCAGTCCATCATGTATGTTTTTGAGTGGAAAAACACTTTTTTTTCAAACTTGAGTGTGATCCACCAAAAACAATATATACCCTGCACTCTTTGAATACTCACACATCATTCCAACAAACATGAACCATTTCACTGCAAAACAAACCACATACAACTGCCAAAATCTACAATGCCACCCCTACTACCTTCCACCTATAGCCGCCATTACTGCAACCCCTCCAGCTATTAAAATTTCTACATGAATGTGCAAATACATTTGGCCTTGGGTTACAACAGTGCCAGAACTTAATGGCTACAGCAAGTGGGCATCTCATAATCTACAGTCATATTATGTCCAAAAAAATCAGAGGGCAAAGTCATTTTCACTTTCCTAACAGAAGGCACAGTTTACAATTTTCAGGTGACTTTTTCGCCCACTTCGCCTTGTAGCATGACCCTTGGATATGAATGATAAAACTAATATGGGCCTGACAAAAAAGCAATGACAAACTAAATGTCCCTTTTTTGGACAATTTTTCTGATGTTACCAAATATGGGCAAGAAGGAAAAGTAAAACTTTGTACAATTACACCAACCACATATCAAGCCAACAAAGTTTCAATATAATCCTCCAAATGATGTGGGAGGTAAAACAATGACATACTGATATCCCCAATAAGATTTTGAAAGAAAAAAAAATTGCCCAAATTGACCACAGATATAAAAGAAGACCATATTGTGCACATGCACCAACCATATATCTAGCCAACATTAATAATAACAAATGAAATGTCATTCACACAAATCAAAATGAACAGTACTGTGAATTAAATCACATGTCAAATATGATGTATATACTTTGAATAAGAAATTGCTTAGGTAATTTCTTGTTGCCACATTATCATGCTTAAGGTTGCCAGAAGGCAATCAACTTGCAACTTTCACTTTGCCAAGTGTGAACTATTAGTTATAAATGCAACCATTTTACTTGCAACTTTTGAATATTTATTACAGAAAACAGCTTGAATAAGCTAGTATCCAAACAATAAGAAAATCAACCTTGACCCAAAAAATGAGTAAACCATTCTTACATCTTAAATAATATTTTTAAACATACAAGTAGTTAAACTTTGCTTCTGAATTGGTACTTTTAACATTTGAGAGGTACCTAATTTGAAACAGAACTGAAGCAATAACAGCAAATTAATTTAAAAGCAGTGCAATAAAATGACTAAAATTTGACAACCAACTCATCATAGCAATGATTTTTTTAAAAAAAAACATTTGTCATAATGCAAACTTGATAAAATGGTCTCTCTAAATAAAATGACAAATGAAAAATAAGTACTTTGACACCCATTTTCATATAATTTGTAAGAACTTGAATTACACATTTTTAATAACTCACAATTTTTTAAGAATTTGATCAGAATGAAAGACTTTAAGAGTTAGATATTTTTACTAACAAATTTTTCAATCTTGCCTGAAACCATGTAAAAGTAAATTCTGAACATAAACACAAAGTCTAAAATAATATGGTCTCCATAAGCATACAATTCAACCATACTACTTGTAACACATTTTGCATATTTTCTGTCCGATATTCACAATGCAAGACATTACATTCCAGCCATTTGAAATGTACGCCAAATAAACTTTTAAAATGTGTCATTTTCTTTTGATTTTATTAGAAAAAAAAGATGTCTGAGTAGCTAAAGTCTCACTAGGATGTTATGACTAACTGTGGAAAAGCATCCATATGGGCTGCCAAGTGTGTGAGATACTCCTAAAAATGACTTATTGTTTTGATATTAATCAACATCAGACACACTATCCACTGCTGTTCCATAAGCAGTAAGACATCACTCCCTAGACCAACAAGAAGGTCTCCATTTTGTTTGTTCTGTTAGAAGAAAAAAAGAAAAAGAAAAAGTGGAGACCTACTTGTTGAGCTACTCTATTCCCAGAACAGAAAATATCAGGGTTTTTTGTTTTATAAAGTAGGACCACATCTACTGCCAAGATTTAAAAAGAAAAATTCTGACACCAATGGCGTCTTCAAACCCCTGACGCAAGAAAGTTCAAACCTACGACATAAGCCTGACAAGGGCACAAGTCTACTTTAAACCTACGTTACAAAAGAATAGTTTTCATCGCATCAACTTCCAATCTTTCCCTTGTTGTGCATTCCAGACCACTTTGAATAATTTGTACTTATTTATTATTGCAACATCAATTTTACTCGTATGTAAGAAAGAAGGTTCACATAAAACCCTCAAGATGGTATTTGTACATAACAGTGCCCATCCTTCTTTGCGGTTAACTGTTGGTACAAGCATGACCACATATTTCATTGTTACATTAGGAAGGCCAGGAAGCGCGCCTGAAACATTTCTTTCCCTCCAAGACTTACCGGTATCCATAAAATAAAGTCTCCATACTATATCAGGCTATAACCAATCTGACCCTGAATCGGAATAAACGTTATTTTTCCATTAAAAATAACTTTCCCACGGTATTTACAGTTCCAATTTAGTATGAATGAAGCAGGCCAGGAAAATGACAACTGACGTCACATAGCAAGTATCATAGACGCTCTATGGAAAAAATAAGCATTTTCCGGGAGAGTCATATAGACGCTTTAAAATATCAAAGTAATTCCTTACAAAGAAAAAAAAAATCATCCACCACCGCAAATTTGGACCCCAGAAAGAAGCATTTAAACAAGTTTTCGGATTAGTTTAAACAAGAAGATACTAATTTTATTTTTTTTTAAAAAAACGTAAATATTATCTGCAATGCAGATTATATTTTGATGCCTTTCTTAACGTTAATAAATATTGGCCAATCAGATCAGGACTTTGAAAATACTGCTTCACTGTCACCATTGCGCCAAAAACAAATTATTTTTTTGCGCGAAATTATATGTATACGTGTATCATAACGATTAAAATTTTCCCATAGGAACATGCCGATCGCCAAGTCCATGCGATACGCGCACAGCGATGGGCACACAGATGTTTGCTTTGATTCGTCGGGAAGGTAAGCAAACAAAACAACCGAAATGTGAATTATGGACGTTTCGGCCCAGGACATTTCACCTTCAATGAACATTTCGCCTCACTTCAATGGACATTTCGCCCTACTTTAAATGGACATTTCACCCACCTGGTACATGGAGGTTTCGCCCCATTGACGTTTCGGCCTGTGACATTTCGCCCCACATCTATAGAAATATTGGACATTTATAGATATTCATCAGCATTACACCATTGTCTTCATTTTGCTTTGGTTATTCTAAATATTTACAAATTGTGCCATGTTTTGTCGATTTTTGGATCGATAATGTTGAAAGTTGTTTAATCTTGTTTTTGGGGTGGGTGGGTAGACCAACAAGTAGGTCGGCTTTTTTTAAATATCTGACAGTAGCTGCTGTCATATATAAAAAAAGCAGAGACCTACTTAATGGTCTAGGTGGTGGGGTGATTCTAGCAGTTAATATCAAGATCGTATATATTGAGGAATTAAATTTATTCCTTTTCAGAAACCTATTAAAAAAAAGTAGGATGATTAAAGACTTGTGGTTCCCCGGATATTAAAGACTTGTGGTCCCCTGGATATCAGCTTAACATGGACACATGGCACTTACCACATATTTCTTTGCACAAAAGTATGCAACAAGCATTACACATCAATTACTTGAAGTAAAAGAAAAAAAATTGAACAAATATTTAGAAAATGAACTTGACTAGAATACCATATGGGTCAATTCAGCACGTTGTGTAATTTTGCGTGACAATGCATCATTTCTGTAGACATTGGATCTCATTTTGGGGGTGAAACAACAATCCATTTTGTGTCAAGATCGTACTTTAGGAAAACTGATATTTAAAAAGTGTGCAAAAATATCCCACATTTCAACTCGAAATGTGTATGAAAATGTGATTTCTAAATACCAATATATCAGTCTGATCAGTCTTAACCCTTTCCCTCATAAGAGTGTATTGCATTTTAGCCCATCGATACGCATGTAGCAAAGTTACACAGTGCAGTCCGCTACACATAGGCCTGTCAAGCAGTGAAGTGTATGTTATGTTTAACAGCAATTTTAACCATTTTATGTTTTTGGTACACATATGTATGGAAAGATTTAGGAGTAAAATAAGGTCATTATATCTGTATAATTATTTTTAACAAAAGAATTTTGTATGTACTTTAAAATCTTGGGATAACTTGTTCACTATCAAATGAGCGAAGCTGCGTGATTAACTGCAGCGGCAAATTTCCATACTCAAAATTTACAAGTTCTTTGCATCTACATCACAAAACAATTTAAATTTATAATTTATAAAAACTAAGGGCTTTCTGCCTCAGTCTCAGAACCTTTCCCCAAGTTATTGAAGCTTTCATAGTTGTGATTTTACTGGTTCAAGTTGTGAATGATATCAGAGACCGACAGTTTGTCGAATGGAGAATATGACCCAGTTATGACCAACTTACTTTAAATAGCAGATTGCAACCAGAGCATCAACAGTGACCACGTGATCTGACATAATGGTCATTCTCACCGATGAATGTAGTATCTAACAGGGTTTTTTTCCCCGAAGGTGGCGCTATGAAAACCCGCTCAAAATAGCTGTTGTTTAGAGTTGCCAAAAGGCGCTTAGCGTGACATCGAGTAAATTGCCAAAAGGCGCTTAGCGTGACATCTGGTAAATTGCTATAAGGCGCTTATATTAGGTAAAGGGTTAACACTAACTACCCAATGCTGAGCGCAAAGCAAAGCAGCTGTTAGTACCATTTTTATAAGTCTTTGGTATGACTCAGCCGGGGATCGAATTTACTACCTCCCGCATCCGGAGCGGTCCATCATAAACAAGATGTTTTAAACACATTAATCATTAATCCTATTAGTTATACATCGATAAACAGTTTCAGAATTGCCGCCATTTTGCTTAGTAGAGCCCAGATGTATGAGTACACTTACTAGGCCCTGAATAAATGTCAATAAACAAGAAGTTGCTAACTTTTGATCTTGCAGTAGTTTTAAATATTACTAGGCCCTGAATAAATGTCAATAAACAAGAAGTTGCTAACTTTTGATCTTGCAGTAGTTTTAAATAAAAACAAACTTTCATGATACATATGATATACCACTTCATTAAACTGAAAATAAGAAAAATATATATATAGTAATGAAGCAAATAATATTTAACCAATCCATGTCATTATTACCAGTGGGTAGACAAACCATAAATATGCAGAACTTTTAATGGGTTTTTGTAACGAAGCAAAAAAGTGTAGTTCAAATAAAAGCCCCACCCCCATCTAAAAATAGTTGCACTCGCTCTGTGCAAGTCGAATTCTTGGATTTTCGGTTGGGGGTAAAAAATAAAAGGTCCAGTTTAGTTGTATATAGACTTTAGTGCTTCAATATGTTGTCTATGAATAGAGTAATGTTTTATTGGGAACAATGTAATCAGGACGAACAGTGTGTTTTGAAGTCACCTGTGCATTTATTCCTATAAACATGTATTAGGGGCTGTTTCAGAGAATACTAGAAATCTTTTTGACTGCAATTGTACACAAAACTTAACAAAAATAAAGTAATTAAGTGGTAGTTTATTAAGCATTTTTACCACTTGCAGTTACATGACTCTAATCTTGTTACTTCTATTAGTGAAAATCGTTTGTAATGTATAGCTTCAGATGTGTTTTTTAAGTCATACAGCCAAATTAAACTGCATTTACTTCAATTCAAAAGCACATATATGTATGAATAGAATGGATATGAATTTTTTATACGTGAACAAAATATTGATACTCACAAATAACATTTTTCAACTTGGAAAAAAGGCATTGCTTAAAACTGTTAATAGCATACACATAAATAAAGCACATCATTAAAATAAGACAATGCCTCTGTGTGTGTGTGTGTGTGTGTGTATATATATATATATATATATATATATATTTATATATATATAATCAATATTGTGTTTATTGTTTCAGTCTCACTTCTCCCTGTTTTAATCCCACTTCTCTCTGTTCTGACCAAAAGGAGAAGTCACTTCTCCCTAAAATTTAGGTCTAGCTTGACCCCTGGCAACAGTATGCTTCTAAACAGTAACTATCTGATTTTCTCATTTTTTTAAAAAATTCATTCCCACGATGATGGTCATTTGCAATAAAGGAGTTCATTGTTTCTGTTTTGTCAGATTTACAGTTCTGATATGATTGTTTAAAGTAAGTTTACAATAGTCCAAAAGCATAATTTATTTAAACAAATGGCATGCACTTGGTGCTAAGATGTGTGTATATGTATGATATATATCTATATATATATATATATATATATATATATATATATATATATATATATATATATATATATATATATATAATATCTTCACGCAGCCGTGTAGGAACTATTATATACTGTAATTCAATTTCTAAAAGAAGTGGGGGAGGATTATGGAGTATGAAATTAAATGTCCATTGATGTGGAGCAAAATGTCCTGGGGCGAAATGTCCTGGGCCGAATTGTCCAGATATCCCAAAATGTTATGGTCATGCAGTAGAGCTTTTGGCAATGCACAACTTAGCACAGGTGGATGGGAACTTTCATAAGAAATGTCTATAAAAATTGTGGTAATAGTAATGTCTCGTTTTTTTTCATAAAGTATCCTGCAACATTTAACAGCAAGTGTGTGGAAAAAAAACTTTTGATAAAAAAAAAACTTTCTCATACCTTTTTGTTCATTCATAATGTTCAGTATAATAGGTTTTCCATGACCACAGGGGTTTGTTGCAAAGAAAATTTGTAATCTAACCTGAAAAAATATAACACAAGGGAAGACACTAGTATGCACCTCTCGCTAGTTCCAGCCCTGTCTGCTAATTTCTAACTTAAGCCTGTCGTAATCAAGAATAGTTGTTTTCAAAACAGCTCAACAAACTCCTTTCAGTATGTGACATATTGGAGAAAATGCAATAATTGTTAGCCGAATTTTACATTTGTACAAGTGATGGCGCCGATAGTGCCATTTGCATTCGCATTGTCTTCGATATCACCATTGACGGAAAAGTAAGATGTGAACAACCTCAAGTCTACAGCATAGGTGCTTGACACGACCTTGATGCTAAAAAAAAATAATCTGATGGGAAAATGTCATACAGAGTGACAAAATTACCTTAGATTAACCTCATGACCCGTTCTGATATTGGACCATCTCCATCATGCTATATAAGAGACAAGGTAACTTCTGAACCCTTCGTTCCACCTATGACCCTCAAATTCCTTCTGCTACTTCAGTCTTTAATGGCATGCAATCATATTCTATTGCTTGTTGTACTCCTGAGATATTTTTCTATCCATCAAGCCATCATTGACTATTCTGCATTCAGGGCTGAGCAAATCTACTACCAGGGCTCCAGATTAGCATTAGTCCGCTAGCCCGAGGCTAGTAGATTTCCTGTCAGACTAGTAATTTTCATAATGCTAATAATCCAATGGGCTAGCAAGTTTCGGTTATCAGAAGTCAATAAATTAAAGTTTGAATGTTTGTTTGATTACTGTGGGGGGGGGGCTTGCTTGCTAGCCAAAGACTCCAACAGTCACAAATGGAAAACTATATATTTTACACTTGCATTGAAATAATTATAAAAGTCAGATGAATTTATTATGATAACTTTATTGACACATCTTTTCCATATAAATACTTTTTATATGATGATAAGAATTGATTTTATATTTTTTTCCCTTACAAGAATGGACAAATAATTGAATAGAGATGGAGATATCAAGCAGAATGTTGTACATTTTAAAATCTCTGAGCATGGGCATCTAAGATTTGAAAATGTTTTGTCTTATTATTAATTTCAACAATATACTGCAGTCCAATTAATCAGGAACAATTACCAAACTTTCGCTACTAATAAGACCGTAACTAGAACTGTTATATAAAACGCGCTAAATTAGATGGGTTCGTTTGATGGGAACGCACTTTTTCTAAGCTGAAACTAACTTCTTCTGATGCTAATATTTTGTAACAGTGTTTACAATAGCCACTGCTTTGATCATGCAGAACAAGCACCAAAGTCCTTATCAGAAAGAGGCCATTTAATGGGGAGGAGGCAAAAGAAATGGTGTTTCTTGCTCTTCCTTTCTTATATAAAGGACACTGATATTCATTTTCTTACTTTAAATAATGTCAGCTATACTGTAATATCTTGTATTTCTAAATGAGACACAATTTGCTCCTTATAAGACAGACAAAATGTTGCATTTTATAGAACGTATTCAGCTACCAGAAAAAAAAAAGCAAAAGTTGAATGAAAATGACACTAAAGAGAGAAATAATTTTTATGATAGGGAAAAGTGTAATCGAACGTTTCAGATGACATGGATGAAAGACAGGGAATGGCTGAATTATGATGAAGAAAAGAATGTTATGCGGTATAACTGGTGGGCGAAATTAGCAAAAAACAAATGCAGAGAAAACATCCAGTTTTGTTTCGAGTTGTTCCAAGTTTAAAATTGAATTGTAACGCTCATGAAAGCATTGGCATTACAAAAGTAACAGAGAGAAAAGCAGCTATGCAGATACCACCAGAGGATTCGACCGCCGGTAAGATCTTGGGATGATTTAATGAAATGTGTTAAACCATAGGTGTTCGACGCAAGCTTGATGCTGAGAAAAAGAAAAACACCCAATAATTTGAAGGAAAGCAATCATAAAGAGTGACAAAATATATCAGATTACCTCCATGACCCGTTCTGACATAGGACACTGTCTACCATACTATATAAGAGACAAGGTCAGTAACTTCCAAATACTTTGTTCTACCCATGACTCTTGATTTCCTTCTGCTGTTTTGGTCTTTAAAAGCATATGACCATATTCTATGGCTTATTTTACTCCTGAGATATTTTACATTTTACTATTCATCAGGGTATAACTGACTTTTCTGTGTTGCACCAAACTGAAGTTACAGGTTCCAAAACGTGTGAATTTCGCCTGCCGGGACAATGTTGCTCTCAGGTGACAATGGGTGAAATTGGCTATGGTAAAGAATCGAAGACCCTTCAATAATTTTGCATGGATGTGTTAGCTGGATGAGATGAAAGGAGTTGATGTTGGAGACACAGGATTGATAAACAGATTTTTGTATACTGATGAATAGGATTTTTTGGCACAATGTAACTTATGAGGCCAATAGTAAAATTGACAATATTGTTACAGGAAGTGCCATGTTAAATAGAGGATAAACATTTTTGCACAGCAGTTATATTACATAATTATGAGTGTCAAAAATCAAGGAACATGCAAGTAAATGCAACAGATTCCTTTCATGAATTATTAAGTACAGTGGAACCCCGCTATAACGCGATGATCGGGTCCATAAAATTGGATCGTGTTAAAAGCAGGGTCGCGTTAATGCGTTAATCCTTTCATGAATTATTAAGTAATGTATTCATCTGTTAATTATTTACAACATAAGAAGTATTTATTTACACTTGTTTCTTTTGATAGTTGTAATAAATATGGTTGTGCACATTATATGCTGAGCTAATGTCAGAACTGTAAATTTAGGGATAAAATGCTATGCCTATGGTATGTATCAATACAATATGTAATACACAGTCTACAATATGATACATTATCGATACACATGAACTTGATGGTCTTTTGAACTTACAAAGGTCTGTCAGTGGTAGGATGGTTCTGTTAAGTATGTATTGATATACTTGTGGTGCTGTTAGATATATATTGACATTGGGTTGTATTTCCAGTTTACAGATTACAAAAACACATGCTAATCAGTTATTTATGGGCTTTTCTCAAAGTTACTCCCAAACCTGTTAGATGTCACTGATTTGAATTCAGCCATTTAGTATCGTCCAGAATTAATGCTAATCCACTAAAACCCAGCTTTACTGATCTGTTGAAACAACAAAAATTACCACCTGTTGCTAGTTAAGCAGGAACAGTAAAATTTAGGCATGATCAGTGCAAATTTAATTTTAGTGATCCTGTGTGTTGGTGAAAACAAACCATAAAGTATAGGCAATTTTAGGTTCATGGATTTCATTGGATGCAAAAATAGTCTTTGTCACCATGCCCTTTGTTTTGCATTGCACAGGGCTGAAAAAATCCCATTTCATGCAGGTATATCTCTATGAAAGGTTGTTTACGTTTGCTAAGCAGGTTTGTAAGCGGCAATGCTATGTCAACACCAAATGGTGGCGAATTCCAACTTTTCCATAGGGACCGTACACCCCAACATAAATCTCATAATATCAAAAATAGGATGGCAAGGGTCAGAAGAAACTTGGACTAGAACATAACGAGTGACTCAGTATGATTTTAATCCAGCAAGTCAGTGTAATTAAGTTAATAATATGTATTTTACCAACATCAGCATAGGTTTCCATTATGAACATATTAAATGACAGTAATGATTCTTTCATTTATAATTGACTATAGAGATGATTAACTTTCATGTGTGATATTGTTTAAAGTACGGTAATTAATGAGCAGTTTCAGTTCTTATTTAAAAGTGAAAATTGATGTTATGATCACTTTAGAAGTAGTTACTAAGCAAGCTGATAGATTCTCTGTGGATAAAATGAGTTTGTTAAACTATTTTTGTAAGGAAGGTAAAAATGGCAATTTGGAGAAGGTAAATTTATTTGAAAATGGACGGATAAAATATATGATGAACCCTGAGTGTATGGTTGCTATTTCTCCAAAGAGACATAAGCAATAATCCATGATGGCAAAAATGTCAAGTATGACACTACTAAGAGACAGAAATTTTCAGCTGCATTGGGCTGATTGTTATTCTTGGCTTGAATATATTGATTCGTAAGGAGAGATGTTTCGCAGTTACTGCAAACAATATCCAAAACTGGCACAGGTAGGAAATTCACCCAGATGAACATGTCTGCAAATGGACCAGAGCTTGAGGACTTTTAACCCAGATACAGTTATCAACTGCTGATTAGTGCTGGTGGCAGACGATGGACATATTTTCAAATCCATCTTATAAAACATATACATGAACCTGAAGAAGCCATATGTATAACAACCAATCTTTTTGAAAAATTAAATACTTTTAAGAAGCATTTATGTTGTATATTATTTTGTTTGTTTTTTCTATGGATTAAGTACATACATTTCATCAAATCTCATTAGTTGTTACCATTTTGGGACCAGTGAAATGTAAGGTGGGACTAGTGAATTTTCAAAAACCACTTGTCCTGGACTAGTGCTTAAAAACAATTGCTCAGCCCAATGCAGTGAACACTATAAAACAAATCTTATTACTAATTTCATATCTTTATGTGAAGTTTGTTTTCTTCAAAACAATAATAGTGCAATTTCCTCGTGCAAGGCAAATCCTGTCTAGAACAAGTATCTGGGTGGAAGAGGAAGTGACCAAGCATCAGATCCATCTCTTCCTGTAGATTCATAAACAACTGCCACAGCCACAAGTGCTTGTTTCTGTTAGTGGAAAGGAAATCTATTAACAACACCCACTCTTCTTTGACACATGAACACAAGGTAGAGACAAGCTCACATAGTTTGAAATTTTGCTGCCCCCTCCATTCTGCACTATGTTTATTTATCTTGATGACACCTTCCATCACTGTATATACATCAGTATAACAGATGTTACAAATTTTTCCCTGTGTGATTTTACAGATCATATGACAACCACTTTTGCATGAAGTTTTGTTACTTTGTTTCTGCTTGGATAGAATTTTGATACTGATATATGTGGTTTGTCAGTACACTAAGTAAGCTACATTCAGTTCTGATGTTTGGTTATTGTTTACCCTATACAGGAACAAACAATAACCACAAATCCGAATTGAATTAACATCTTTTGCTGCTTTACACACCTGAAGTTTAGCTTCAGATTTGTTACAAGTAGACACAGTATGAAGGAACAGAAACGTTGCATATATGTGATTCTGAATTTTAAAATAGCTTTAAAAAATTTCAGACATATCACAATGTCTGCATTATGGCAGTTTATAATGATGTCTAGCACTGGGGAATCATAAATTAGATATTTATCATCATGTCCCACCCAGCTACATTATCCTGACACCAGGCCAACAAGTCCTAAAACTAACCTACTAATGCTGAGCACCCAGTGAAGAATTACTTATACCATTTTTAAGACTTTGGTATAATTCTGTCCGAGTTTGAACCTGTGACCTCCCACTTTCGAGGCAGATGCTCTTAAGTACTTAAGTCATGCATAGGGAATAAATTTAAAATGTGTCTCCTTACGTTGATGTATGTTGTGAATAGCTGAACATGCTGATGGGATTAAACAAAATAGCATTAAATAATTGGGAGATGGAAGGTTTTGAAGCATCTAATTTTATGTTGATTTGTAGAAGCTGAAGGGTGTTTTCAATAGTTATCTCTTTTGCTGACAAAAACAAGTTTCTGTGCCTATGATCCTGTGATGATTGTCTTCGATAAATTCTCAATTTAAAGAATACAAACAACTGATAATTATTTATAACTGCTTAAAAGTATATTAACTTGTATGGTAAGTATTGTTTTGTCTTTATTCTTCACCTCTTGTATCGGCATGGCAAAAGTATTGATATAAATCGTTTTAAGTATAAATTGGTTTGCTTTTGTAGTTTATGGCATAACAACAAAAGGCGGCTGTTTAATAAAAGATGCATTTGCCCTATTGCCAGAGCTGACATAACCATGCCATAGTCATAAACATACCACATCATAAAAAAATTAAAGTAGTTCAAGATGATACTTGCCTTCTGTGAATTAGTGTTATTTTTTAGTGCATGCTGAAACTGTGATAAAAAATATATAAGTTTGAATATGTAAATCATGGCAGTTGGATAGATAGCAGAGATTTGGCTAGGATATCCTACATGCTGCCAAAGTAACTGTGAATCAAGTCATGCTCACAGCTTTGTGATAGTATTTACTTGCAGTCCATACATGTAGGAATATTTAGACATGTCATGTTGTCAGGACCTTTGTCTCCTAATTATTACAAGTACCAATGTTTGTTAGGGAGCTACATCCTCACCTGCATATTTCCAGAGGGGAGTGGATTGCTCTATCAGAATATGGGATTTCTCTATTTTATGATGATGCCATCTCAGATTCTGGAGATATGAAATTTTATACTGATGCTTCATGGGCTGTTGGTTTTGTTGGCAAATTTAGAGGTCACTGGTTTGCAAATTCATGGCTAGAGGAGCTGCTTTCTTTAGTGGCCCATAAACTGTTGATAGCGTTCTGTGAATAGTATTCCATAGTGGTGGTAGCAGTGTTGAGGGTCAAGAATGGCAGGAAAAGAAAATACTCATGCAGTTTGACAATAAGACTACAGATGCAGTAATAAAGAAATAAGACTGCTTAGTTCCAAAAGCTGGCACCCAAAGGAGCAACTGAACAAATGCTTTTTGAAGAAAGATGACTTCTCATCTGGAGCATACAAATTCTTGTGGAACTTGGGCTATGGGCACCACATTTGCTTATTCAATGGGCTTCCAAACCTTCAGGTCTATCTAACAGTAGAATTGTGGATTCCATGTTCTAGTTCACCCCATTGTGAATGAGGACACCTTGATTTACTTTGTTGCTCATAGTAAACATTGTGCATCTGACATATCAAACTAGAAAGCCTTATCTAGCAGGTATTCTGCACTTAGACACAAAGACGCAGTGATCTCATTCAAGAGCGCCTTTAAAACCCATCTATTTCAACTGCAAGAACAGCCATAAAGACCTAATAATGTATCCTTTTAATGTATCCTTACCTTAAAAATTTACAGCATGTTTTTCTGTTTCTAATTTTGCTGTGTTTTTATTTTTTTAATCTTTTCATTATATATGTTGTTTTTTTTTCTTTTTAAACATCAAATGTTGTAAAGCACTTAGAGCTTCTAAAGATTAGGTACTATATAAAGTCCTCGTTACCATTTTTTTTATTGGTACTTTCATCTTAGTGTTGATACTCCATTAAATTAGGCATTGCTTAGACTATAGAATAACGGTATATTGAAAGGTGTCAAAAAATGCAATTTGTCTACAGACAGAAAGAACGTCCTATTACATATTATATGTGACATATGGTGGTACTTGGAACTCTATTGACTGGGTGAGTACAATAAACTCTTCCTACAAACTTCTTGTGCATTAGCTTTTTTTTACTCCTTTTTTTCATGTGAAGAATTAGCTATTTGTGGAGCCCATTTTTTCTACAACAATTTGTATATTAGACATAATATTTCATATGGGTAAGCACCAGTTCATTTTGCATCTTAGAGTATCAAAGACTGGTGTTTTCCATCAAGGTGTGGATATCATATTTATGCCCTTGTATGTCCTTATTGTGTGATGAGGAAAATCTATTGTATTCTGATATTAGCTGGAGCTCACCCTTCTGATCCAGTTTCTCATGGACAATGGTCACACCTTAAGTAGAATTTTCTTTATCACTACCATTAAGGCTGTTTTGTCCAAGTTGGGCTATGATTCACTTTGTTACAACAGACACTCCTTCCAAATGGCTGTGGCTACCAGAGATGTTACATGATGGAATTCATCTCTAGTCCAACCTTGGGTCAAAGGTACTTTACTGCATATTGTAGATATTTTCAAGTGCATCCAAATTGAGTTAGCTTTGCATAGAGACAGATGTAACAGCATGTTCCTAACCAGTTGTTCACACTTGTGGAAATCAATGCACTATTCCACTTCTTTACTTAGTAATACCATCATACAGTTTTGGAACACTTCAGAGACTATAGCTGTACACACCAATCATTCATTTTCACATACTATGCTACCTTGTTATTTCAGCTGTATCTATTAGTGGACATGTGAATTCCTAACTGGTTAGCTAATAATATATTTAATATGTATAATATATACTCATCAGGATTATCATCCGGTTCCAAACCTAGTTGATGCATTTTCCACATTATTGCATTCTCAGTCATATATATATATATATGCATACATACACTGTTACATAGTCACATGGCTCCGATCACTTCGTTTGAGCCATTGCCAAGTTTTATGTATTCACTGCTTTGCTTTCAATATAAATTTGTGTCAGTACTTAAATGTACTCAAATATTATGCCTATACCTGCTTCCTATGAGTATCAGCTGATGTTTATTATCATAGCAATCCTCAGGATTGGTCTTGTTGAGTTTGGGTTATCAGTGTCCCTATATACCTCGAATCAGCCCCTTGTGGCTCCACATACAGGTGTTGGACAATCTTTACAACCCTACAAACTCCTCAGTCTCTCTTCATTTGTTATTTCTATAAAAAATAAAAAATAAAAAAATTCAGAGCTCGGCTGTTTCAGTGTACTATGACAGGATTTGCCCCCACCAAAGATTATTTTATATGTAAAGTTTCTTTTGAACTTAACGCCTTGTGTTATTAAAGTCATGCTAAGCATTATGTTAACACATCTGTTCCAGTTGCCTTAAATGACATGGGCAGGTGCATTGAGCCTGTTCTAAACATACCCAAGTCCAGGGGGGTGGGGATCCAGCAATAAATTGTAAAACAAAAATGAAACGATGTCAAATTGTGTGCAGTTGGATGATCGATACATATACATTTACAAAAATTAATTTGAATCCACAATGGAAGTAGTTCCAGACAAACTTTGTGGTTATTATGTAACTGATAATTCACTAGTGGCTCTTTTCCATAAGAAACTGATAATGGAGATCACCTGTCTTAAGAGACCATATTTTCAGTGCACACACTTAATTATTATATAGCACTGTGACCTGTTATGAGATACCACCTGTCTTGAGAGACCATAATTTTCTGGCAGAAAGGGTGGTCTTTCAAGATTACTGTAGTAATTTTCCTGTAAATTATCCTTTTTATATTGTACTTTTTGTTTTTTATGGGTTTTTTTGCATTCTGTTTCAGTCAAGCTTAATTATGTTACAATTATAATATATTACAGAAATAGTAATTATAATTTTAAAATGTAATTTATTTATAAAGAAAAAAAAGACATTTTACACTTGTGTTTTGCAGATACATATTGACTTGTGGGTGTGATGGTGATGTGCGTATCTGGAAAGGAATTGATGATGACAATGCCATTTCTCACAGAGTTGGAGATAAAGCATATGCCATTGCCTTCAAGGTTTTGTTTAACTTTGCTTTTTAATACTTATTGATATGTATCACTGGAGAAAAAAGAATACTAGCCATATGCATACAACCATTACACTTTTTGGCGTAATCATTACGCTTTTTAAAACTAAATTACGTCTTATGCATAAACTTATCTAGATTATGCGTTTTCAGTTATAACTCTCTCCCAAAAAATTAATTTGTTTTGTCATTTTTATTAACATCCCAATAGTTCCACAGACTGCATTCTAGAAAAGACAGCTTCTACTTGTGAGGTAAGAGTGCGCTTGTCTGTAGACTGGCATGCACTTTTCCTAACAGTGCTATGTTCTATTTATAGTAGCTGCTATTTCCAACAAGCTGGATTCTACTTGACCTAGGTTTCTATTTATAACATCAGTATGGCTTAGAGGAGATCAGACTGGTTTGCAAATTTGTAATATTTGCTTGCAGATTCTTTGTTCTATTTCACATATGGTTCAGAACCAGGTTTGTAGGTATTTGGCACTAAAAGTCGTCAGATTTATCCTAATTGATGCATGTATTAGGATCAAAATTGCTTTTTAAATAATTTCACAAATTGATTAGATTCACAAATTGATTAGAAAAAGACTAAAAATAAATTCAGAGATAAATACATGAATTACATAATACATCATTCCATTCTAGGGTAGCTTCACGCTCATTGCAGGCTGTGTGGAAATGATTTTAATATTCATCTTGGTAGTAAAACAAAGAAACCTTGAATTAGCTGGTTTTACTAACTAAATTTAAGGTAACTTCTTTTTTACAGCAAAACTCAATTGTGGATGCAAATTTTATATATGAAAGAGGCGTTATTTACCGAGAACATGTACTACCAATAGCTGTAGAAGACTATGTTGATCCTTTGTTCAAACATGTTTCATGATGCCAAAATTGCCAAAAATATGCATACATGTGCAAGAAGAAAATCATCTAATATTGTTATGTATTTAGAAGATACTGAATCACTTAAAATTGCAGAGGACATGCAAATTGGACCATTTGGTATTACCACAGATGAGAGTAGTGATTATGATGAGAAAAAGTCTTGGTCTGTTTAAGAGACTCTGACAATGAAAAGGGCAAAGTCAGATTGCTCTCTTTCATTACCAGAATTAACAGTAGATTCCACTGGAGAAAACATTTGTGATTTGCTTGATAATACTTTGAATAAACATAAGTTGGCAGAACTGTGTAGGGGTTTTAGCTGATAAAGCATCAATGATGACTGGAATTCATAAAGGAATTGCATTCTATATTTTGAAAAATGTCTCCATGAATTTACATATCAAGTTGTCCCTGTCATTTGATGCACCTTGCTGCAGGAAAGACTGCTGATAAATTAGAATATTAAAGGGGAAAATAAATCATTTTGGACATATGCTCATTGATTTTATCATGTTATATGCGGATTACTCTTTCTTCTCAGATTACTCTTTTTGTCCACTTGGATTACACCTTTTCCTTGCCAGGGGTTGACATGTATGCATTATGATTGTTTAAATCATTAGAAATATTGTGCTTTCCTGGACACATCTTGCAGACTGTTGAGAATATACTAAACACTAGTTATGTTTTGCTATTGAGGTAACCATCTGTAGTATTGTTACAACTCGCTCTGAAAAATCAACTACTAACAACTCTTGCCTAGCAAGTTTCAAGTCAGCTTGGCTCTACCCGTTCCTTCTAATATTGTAATGGGGTTAGTTTGAAAAATGTTTAAATAAAAAAAATCAGAGTTTAATTAAATTGTATCTTTTATTTTTTTCTGTATTGTTACCATTGTAAACTTTTTTAATAATTTATTTATTTGCCTTAAAAGATTTATTTCATTTATGATTGTCGCCCAAGGGCTAGCAGAATGCCATAATGTAGAGTGAAAGAAGGGCTTGACTCATGATGTATGACTGTAGATCAAGGTGCATTGAAAATATTATTTATATGTTGTTTGTTTTTTTTAATTTTACTTTTCTAGAGATCTGATAATTACAAATTTCAATACAATGCTTGAATCGTTGAAATTATATGTATCAGACTATTTTAAGTCCATTGCAGATATGCACATGTGACACAGTACTAAGCTCTTTAAGTACTAGGTTAAACTGGCTCGGTTTGATGCATAAATCAATTTCAGAAATTTTATATTTTTAAATTATTTTTATTTTTCACGGGTTTGGGGTGGAGGAGTGCTAGGTGCAGCAACAAAACAACAGATTGGTCAGCTGACCTGAAGCACATTTTTGTTGTTGAATTAAACAATTTTTACAGTGTAGGATTTGTGCTCATGCAGGTGATTATTCTGTTTTAACCATAGAAACATGTTTTTTTTGTCCTTATAGTTTTGTTCTTTTATATTTTTTATTTGAAGTCTTTGTTGAAGTTAATATTTGAAATTAAATTCCTATTATTAAGTACACTTTGATAGGTAAAACCACACACTTCAGACCCCCACCCAATTTATTATTTGAGTGAAGCAGGATTTATTTTAAAATTCTGAATTGTGGGATTTTGGCTAATTTAAAAAGTTGTGTAGAAAAAAAATAGCATATAAAAATTGCCTATTATCTTTTCAAGCCCTATCTTAACTTCTTTGTTAATTCTTCCCGTACTCAGAAAATTCTCTCCATATTTTTCAAAATGGCAGGTAGAATTTCCCCCTCATAATTTTCAGGTATTGAATAGATCCTGGTTGATATGAAAAGAACAGAATGAAATTTTAGTCCATTTTCTTTCTAATTTTGTTTTTTCAGCAAGAGGAAAACTTGAGTTATTGATTTTAATGAACAAGACACACCTCATCCCCCTTCTTTGAAAAAAAGTTGATTAAACAAGAAATCTTTACAATAAATGCAGGGATTGAAAATTCACTTGACCAGCTTGAAATGAGTATTGTAAATTACCGGTAGTAGAACTAAATTTTTCAGTCATTTGTGTGGGTGCTGATTAAAGACTAGCCTGGGTGCTGAATTAGGTCCTATTGAGATATTGCTGATTTTGTTTATTAAAAGTTCATACTTTTAACTTGAAATTTGTCCATTTTTTTATACATTTATGCAAGTGATTTTACTCTAGCTCTTTAATACTAACAAATGCTTACCCAAGATCTCAGTTTGTAATTACTTGCAACTGGTGTCAAAAGGATCATCAAATAAATTCCTGAAAACAACCATTTACATGACTGAATGAATGTAGGTTCTTAATATTATCAGTACCAATAATTTTAAATTTAGTTGATCAAACTTTACTTGATTCTGAGTGAATAAAAAGTGTGAATAGAGGTTTGACTGGATGAATGAATTTTTTTGTCAAGATTTTTAAACCCCAGCAATGTCTATTTTTGAGCTTTAAAATCATGCATATTTTTAAACAATTTTGTTTTGTTTTGTTTTAAATAAATTAAAGTTACAATAATAGTTTTCTCCTGACACAACAAAAAAAACTGTTCTTGAAAGAATTCAGAATACAGACTTTGTTACCATATATACTTAAGTATTGTTACAATCCATATGCAAACAACATGGACTCAAATTTGCCAACTTTTGATGCACCAATAGATTTGGGTTTTTGTTAAGTGTTAGGACCAATCATTACAACAAATAATTTATCCCTGAGATCTTATGTGCATTATGTGTTGGCAGGTGAGGTCATAGGTTTGCAGTTGAATCCAATTTATTCACCAGTATATACAGGCACAGTAATTGCTATTCTGAGACTGTTGTTGTCATACTAAGGTTAATTTATGGAGATTTGGTTTACAAGATTAATGTGTGTGTGTGTATATATATATATATATATATATATATATATATATATATATATATATATATATATATATATATATATATATATATATATTCATCTTTTTCAGAATGATAGATTTTTTGTGGCAACAGACACAAACAATGTGCAAGCCTATACATTTCCCGATGGAGCCCCAGATGGTATCCTGACTCGGTTCACTGCCATGATCAGTCACATGGTCCTCAACAGTGCAGGAACTAAGCTGGTAGCAGGGTCTGGGTATGTTTGTATGATCCTATTACCTATCAGGCTAGAAACTGATGCAGGAAATTGCCTGCTGTATAAAGGTTAAGGTGAATTGTTTCTTTCAGTCCTATTGACCTCAAAAAATACGTTTTTTCTGATTGCACTGGTGAGCAGTGAAAAACAAGGACAGTCATTTGACTGGAAGCACTTTTTTTTTCTTATATACAGCAAAATTGCAGAGATGAGATTCTATTGTGGAGATGGCATATTGGATTCATGCAGAACTCATGACGGATGAACACTGACTTGAGTGCTAATATTGTTAGCTTCCACTGACAGTGGATACATTTTCTTGCTGAGTGTCAATTTTCATTCTGAGACAAGTTTTTAATGTGAACTAATTACATGATCATATACCATCTGAGTAAATCTTGCATATCTTTAGTTAATGTAGCTCATATATCAATTAGACCATATGATTTCAAAATTGTATAATTTTTGCATTTATCATTTCATTTAGATACCTTTTTCAGAATTTTAGCATTTTTACCTTCTGATAGTGTTTACTTGTTAGAAGGGGGCCCCCGAGTGGTCTAAAATGCTCACATTATGGATCACTGTCATCTCACCTCTGTCTTCGTGGGTTCGAGTCCTGGATTTGGCTCATGTGGTTATGTGAGAAAGCTTGCCAGTAGCTTCTTGTGAGTAGGTGGTTCTTTCCAGGGTTTTCCCCGGTTCTTCCTCAACAATTTATAATGGCTGCCACATATAGCCTATCTTATTAAACCCTACAACATTTTGGAAGGCTTTTTTTGTCCTGATTATTTTTTGGGTGGGATGAGGTGGTGGAAACCTTTGTCTTTAAATTTTAAAAATTTATATTTAATGATAGTGAGGATTATGTTGATGTGTTGTTAAACCCAACTTCTACACTCTCATAAACAGTGATTTATTTGCAACACTAGATTTTATCTAGAGATCCTATACAGTGTGACAGTATCAAAGTCAGCACTGGCATTAGTATTACCATATGTACAAGGGGCCCCAAGTGACTGTTATGGATCACTGCCATCTCACCTCTGTCTGTGTGAGTTTGAGTCCAGACTCTGCTAACATAGGCAAGTGAGAAAACATGCCAGTAGCTTCTCATTGGTCGGTGGTTTTTCCTGGGGTTTTCCAGAGTTTTTCCTCCACCATTAATACTGGCCGACATATATAGCCTATCTAGTGCTCAAAAATGGTGTTAATCCCTACAACAATAATCATATGTATGCTTGTCATTTTTAAGTAGATTTCTTCTGTACTATATCTTGTACAGTCAGGAAACTTTATTTGTGCAAATAGCCAGAGGAGTGCTGCACTATGATAACAAAAGTAGGTCACAGTGACCTTTTTCACACTCCATGATTATGTATACTTTTGAATTTAGGTTGGTTTCAGAGACATTGTTGTTTGTATAGTCATACAACTTTGTGTGCATACATCATAACCAGTATTAAAGTATATCACTGATCTACTTTTCACATTCCATTGATTATGTAGACTAAATTGCATTTTGTAGTTATTTAACTAGATTTGTGCATTCATCCTGAGAAGCACAAAACCACCATGCCAAAAGTAGGTCACTATCTGTTAATCATAGACATTTTTTGTTCTTAAGCTTCTTAGATACTGATTCATGTACAGTCATGAAAATTAAAGAGCATTACATCACCATTCCAAAGTAGGTCACATACCTACTTTTAAGGTCCAGTGCTGAATGTCTTTCACACAGTTACTTATTCACTCATGAGGCTTCATATATGAATACATCCTTAGGCATACTACTCTGACATAAAAAAAGGTTACTGACATATTTTTAGATGTCAGTAATTATGTTGTGATGATTTTTTTAGAAATTGGTGCTGGTACGATCATTAAATTGGAAATGAGCATACATTCTAGGTAGTTTGTCATCCCAATATCATGAGTGACAAAAGCAGTTAGAATTTATACATAGCTGCCAAGTCAAGGTTTGAAAGGAGTAAATCAGAGTGGTATCAGGATGCATTGGTTGTTATGAAAAAAATGGCATGAAACTAGAATATATTCATTACAGTGATAATTATATATTATATGGGATATTGCAGACAAAATGTCATGGGGGAGTGGTGGAAAGCTCCAGTATTTATGTTTGTAAAATCCAATTAAATGGGAGATAGGCTTTGTGTTTAAAAAAAAAGGTCTTTTCCTCCCCCTTCACCAAGCTTATGTATAGTCTTGAATTGGCAGATTTATCAACTGTACAACTTATCAAAGGTACATTATCTAAATTTATTTTCAAAAAATATTATTCACGCTTCTAAACAGACCTTAATCACAGGGCAGGCTACAAGCAAATGCTGCACAATTGTTCTACTGAACTGTTTTTATTATTCAGCACATTCTAAATAGACATGTAGATAACTGAAGGTTTAATTTGTTTGAGGTTTTGGGCATTCAGATTTTCAACAGTGGATGTCTAAGTCTTCCAAAATTGAACAATTAATGGAACCACTGATATAGGATGCAGTTGTAAGCTCATTGAAGAAATCCAATTAATTAAGGCAATTTTTTTTCTCAGTGATTTCTCAGTCAAAATAGTTGAGGTCAGCAGCTGCAGCCACAAAGTCTGTTCTGGTCATGAAGCACCTATACTTAGCTTAGCCCTGGATCCTAAGGAAGAGTTTCTGGTAATTCCATATTTCTACTTAGCTAAATAAATAAGCAAATAATTAAAAACTAAAAAATGAAACACTTAGATAAAAAAAGGAGTGTAATTAATAAATAAATGGAAAAATTAATGAAGTTGATGATAAAAGTTAGTTGCATTGAAGCTTAAACCTTCTGTGTCAGTTTTCCCTTATGTCAGAAATAGTGTTATGTTTTAACCAGATTTAATCTTACTGGAGCATCAATGCATGTGAAAAGCGGCACTGAAATGTACCTGTTATGTAAATATGTCCTAAGTAATTCTATGGCTCAAAATGAGCTTTTTTTTTTAGTACTACCAGCATTTTGATAGTTGTAATATTTGTGATTTTGTAATATTCTGGCCATTTTTGGTATCCACTAGCATAGTGATTAAGTTTAAATTTGAACACAAAATATCACAAACAAGAAACTTAATTTTTTTTTAGCTAGCTGCTTGCTAATTTTAACTGACCAAATTCTAATGTGCTTGAATCATTTTTTGTATTCCTATTTCTCATTAACTTTAACCCTCATTTATGTCCTTAATCTTTAGGCTTCCTCCAGTTGCGATGGCTCTGTCAGAATCTGGTCCATGTCTGACCAGAAACAGATACACAGCTGGAGTCTTCTGCCAAAGTCTAATGATGTAAGGTGAGCATCAAAAGAAATTCAGAAGCTTAGATAAGCATTGCATTCATGTATATTATCAATGAATATTGGCTATAAACATATTTGATACTGTTTTATCTTTATCTTGTAGAAAGCCAACCTGAAACTTTCATCCTCATACTAAGTACTTCATAAACAGTCTGATCTACTCTCTACTTTACTGTTAACATAACCCAAGGGAATAGTGAGTGATACTGACAGATTTGTCCCAGATATGTTACAAACTGCCCCCGTCCCTGTTTAGCATTGGTTTGTGTGCATGAATGTATGCCAACCATTATGCCTTTTTCGTAATCATTAAGCGTTTTTTCAACAAATTACATTTATGGTGGCCTGTACATGGATTAAAGCATTTAACCTTAGATTATTATTACTTTTAATTCAAGCATTTAACATTGGATTGTTATTACTTTTAATTCAGAATTGGAGTCCGCAGTTTAATTTCATATTGTGGTTTATTAAATCCGGTTTTAATATGCATTTTGTACATATTCTTTGGCAACAAATATTTTGTTATATTTATTCCTTTGTAAAAGAATAATCGGGTCAAAATGTATCAAGTTGATAGCTTGACTGATAATAAAACAATATTAACATTCATAACATCTTTAAGTATTTGTCATGTAGACTGAAGAAAGTCGTGTGCCAAATAAGTCATATTTGCATCAATTGAAAATAATGCAAGTTTATCCTTCCCAAAATTATTTAAGTGATTATGCTTTTTCATCATTTTCTCTTGTCCATTTAATAATATTAAACTTAGATGTATAAATGCCAACCATTACGCTTTTTATCACTAAATTATGCCTTATGCGTAAATGTATTTGGATTACGCTTTTCCTGTATATACCCCTCCAAAAAAAAAACATTCTAGAAAAGATGGCCTCTGTGCATCTATGACATATAAGTACACTTGTCTTGTCGACTAGCAGTGACTTTCCCAAGTGTTGTGTTCTATTTATAGCAGCTGCCCTATTTCCAAGAAGACTTGTTTTTATTTATAGCAGCTGTCTAGCTTAGAACAGAACAAACTGGTTTTCTAATTTTTTATTTTTGCTCACATATTCTTTGTTAAAAATAATGTGAGGTACAGAACCATTCTGTAGGAATTTGGCAGTAAAAGTCGTCCCATTTATTCTAGTCAATGCATATGTTATAGCAAAAATGTTTCTCAAATGATTTCACAGATGGATTAGAAAGAATTTATCAAATACTAGTAGCTTTGTTAATCTCTAGGAATGAAACAATGTAAGAAAACAGGAAAAGGGGGTTGTTCTATATTCATGGCATCCCCTTTTTTAAAAAAAAGTTATTTTCTAATCCCATCAACCCAACCAGGTAGGGGTAAAAACTATTCTTTATAATTGTATGCAAAGGTACTGAATTTTTTTTCCCCCTTTTTCAGCTTGTCCAAAACTCTCTGCAGGTTATGCTGGGATAGTACTGGTCAGGTATGTGTGAGAATTAATAACTGGATTGATAGGTGGGTGCCGAGGTAAATCAATTAATTGCTCAGCCATGCTTCATTGCTCCATTCACAGTGACTGCTGAAACAGTTCCAGACTCCATTTGACTGGTTCTGGCTGGTTTTTGTAAAATTTTGATAGAACACATACAAGTACTCTCGGTTTTGTTTCTTTCTTTTTTTCAATTTTTTTAAAACATGACTTTCTATTAAAAAGCAAGCAGTAAATTTCAACTATAAAATGGTACATATTGTAGATGGCCTTAAAAATAATTTTTTTGTCCTACTGCCAGTAGAATCATATGTATGTTAAAGATACATGTAAGTGAGGACTATTTATAAGTATCAGTTCCCCATTCAGAGATCAATTGCTTTGCTTTGTACACAAAGTTAAAGCTTTCAAAAGAAGTACACAAGAGGGATGATGTTGGTATTTGTAATGGGCATACATTGGGATGAATTACAAATGCATTAGATATTTGTAATGGGCATATATTGGGATGAATTACAAATGTATTAGATATTTGTAATGGGCATATATTGGGATGAATTACAAATGTATTAGGTATTTGTAATGGGCATATATTGGGATGAATTACAAATGTATTAGGTATTTGTAATGGGCATATATTGGGATGAATTACAAATGTATTAGATATTTGTAATGGGCATACTTTGGGATGAATTACAAATGTATTAGATATTTGTAATGGGCATACATTGGGATGAATTACAAATGTATTAGTCTTTCAACAACTTCAAATATTTCTTCATTTGATCATTGTCATCAAAGTTTTCTCAGGTATATTAAATTTCTTATTTTATAAGCACTTAAATTAGTGTGCATGTGCCCAATTTGAAATCAGAGGGTTATCAGATTTTTCAGCACTACAATGAAAAGTGTGTTGCATGCAATACAGAAAACTTTCTTATACATTGCAATGATTCAGCTTTATTATTTTAATCAAATATTCTTTTTACAGTTGTTTTAACTGTAAAAAAAAATAATTTTATTTTGTTTCAGTGCTCATGTCATTGCAGTATCTAGTAGCTGCTGGTATCACTGACTGCCAGAAGTCTACATGTGTTATCATTAATGATAGATAAAAGGAAGAGAAAAATGTAATTTAATTGAAAATATAATGAGTCATTAAGGATTATGAAATGATACAGGAAAATTTAAAAATAGACTTATTTCATCATTTTTTACAAAGGTGAAACTTCTGTTTGAAATACATATTTAAAGTTGCACTTTATTCTTTGCAGTTCTCAGTCATTTTAGATTTACAGCAGTGGCAATTGATATGAATAAATATGTAAAGCATGTATTAATGCAAGCATTTATGCTTTTAATTATAGTTTTAAAATTCAAATCATCTTATTTTATCCACACAGTTACAAAAGAACACACACACACACACACACACACAAGCATAATATTAAAGTACATACATGACTGATTTTCAGGCAAAATCACTAAATAAACATATCAGTCAAGTTTCCTGGATTCATGTCAACTTTTGTCATGCAAACAATCCTGGATATTACACAGGTTATTGTGTCAGATCTCCATTTTTCTTTTGCGGGCCCCAACTTGAATTCTACCACTGATAACACCATGATTATTCCAAAGATTTAGCTTAATGGGCTTGTTATTTTAAATAATCATGTATAGAGGATGCTCTGGTGGCCTAGTGGTTAGAGAGTCCACCTTGGATGCGGGAGGTTGTATATTCGATTCCTGGCTGAGTTATAGCAAAGACTTACAAAAAGGTACTAACAGCTGCCTCGCTTGGCATTCAGCATTAAGAGGTTAGTGTTAGGACTCGTTGACTTGTTGTCAGGATAATGTGACTGGGTGGGAAATCATGCTACATGGCATGATGTCCCGGTGCTAGACATCACTATAAACTGTCACACTGAAGACATCATTGCAATATGACTGAAAATTTTTTAAAAGCTACATAAAAAGTCTAGATCACTTATATATATATATATATATATATATGTAATTCAGTACCCGATTAGCTGGGCATTCTTGGCAGCATTGGCAACATTTGATATTGAGAAAAAAAGTATATGGTGTTGATCTTATCAAGTGTTTAATATGTTCTAATACTGTCTGCCCTGTGTCTGTGTGTGTGTGAAATTTGGATTTTTAACATAGTTTTAAGAATTTTTCAGTCATGTCGCTATGATGTTGCCGTGTGGCAGATTTTAGTTAGGTCTTGAACTTGGGGCATCATGCCAAACATGTGGCATCATGTCCCATCTAGTAACATTATCCTGATACCAAGTCGACTAGTCCTAACACTAGCCTCTTAATGCTGAGCGCCAAGTGAGGCACCTGTTATTATCATTTTTGTAAGTCTTTGTTTTGACTTGGCCAGGGTATGAAACTGCAGCCTCTCACATCTGAGGCAGTGACTCTATCCACTTAGACCTCCGGATTGGTGTGCTGGCAGTACACTATAGTTGTTTTAGCTATTGAAGTGACTTAACTTTGTTGTTGTGCTGTTTGTTCTTTTTATATACTTTATTTTGGATATTTACAGTGGTCAGTCCACAAAAAAAAAACCCTATAAAGATCTCAACTAGCAAATCTTTGAATTTAGTTTGCTGGGAAAATTTTTTTTTTACAAAAATAAATGAAAGAAAATCAAAAGTATTTCTTTAAACAATAGCATTGCTCTTTACTTTTGCATAAGCTTTACATACAAAACAGATAGGCGAGATCATGAAATATATTTATGATTGTAATGTAAAAACCTTTTTAAAATAAACCCAGACAGAATCATTATCAGATCAGAATAGTCTTCACATGTTAATGTGGGATTAATTTGATTTTATTTCTTTTAGAGCAAGTTGGCTTTATGTTGGGCTGTTTGTCTATGATTCTGTTCAATGTTCATAGCTCTATCCCATTTCAGCATCTTTTCATACCGGTAGATAAGGAGATCCATATATATGAGAGAAGCACATGGAAAAAAGTAGAGTCCTTTACAGAAGAAAGTGTATCAGAGGTTTGTATTCCCAAGTCACTTTTCAAAAATTGGGTTACTTGTTACCTAATTATAATACAATGGGAAATTGTTTCACTGCCTCTTAAATCTAGAATAACATGAGTAGAAGTAGTAACTGTAAAACACAAATTTATCACATTAATCACACTAAAAGATAGTTTCTGATTAGGTGCAAAGTGTTTAGACTTCTGATTTCACAGCTGAATATAGTCTTTTGCCCATTAAATACAGTACTTAATAACATTTACACTGATTTTAACTCTTCCAAACCTTCCTGAATCCAATCCTTTCTAAAAAGACTGAATTTGTCATCTTTCCTGTCTCTATACCTTAACCCTTTACCAAATATAAGCACCTTTTGGCCCTCTACTGACATACCGTACAGGCGCCTTTTGGCAATTTACCCGATGTCACTATAAGTGCCTTTTGGCAACTCTGTAAACAACAGCCATTTTGAGCGGGTTTTGCTTTTTACCTTTTTAGCTCACCTGTCCACTAGCATACATGACAACTGTTACACTTTTTTCACCAAATTACATTTTACCCTGCCTGTATATCAATAATAATAATAAAAAAAAGCAATAAAATGTTTTTGTCATTTTTATTATCTTTTTCATAAATGCCAACCATTACACTTTGACTTAATAATTAGGCTTTTTTTCTTCACAAATTTACGTATTAAGCTCTCTATCCTCCCAAAAAAAATCAATAAGTTGTTTCTTCATTTTTTTTAATATCCCAATAATCCCACAGATCCCATATTGCCTTGGTCTTTAGAAGGAGTTTCTATGAGGATATCATAAAATAGGAGAAATAAACTTGATATAAATTTTCAAGATAATTTATATGGTGTTTGTTCTTAAACTACTTAAAGAATTTGGTCAGCTGTTACCTTATGTATGCCAAGTGAGTGATATTAGTCCCACTTGGAGCTCTTGTTGGAACTTACTTTTGTCACTATATAGCCAGTATGGTATTGATGGGCTGTGGAACCCTATAGATACACCCATGGTTGTTTTATACATACATGTATACATATTATAATTGTTGTTTTAGGACAGAAAGCAATGAAATGCACAAAATGTAAGAGATTCAGGATCTTGGAGGATACACATGAAACATACAGAGATGCCAACCATTCTACACTTTGTCCAATTATTTTGAATATTTAGTGAAAATTCCACATTTCGTATTGTCATACCCAGAAAATCAGTATTTGGGGGAATTTAGGTGACAAGCTTTTCATCAGTTTCCTTTGTGCACACGGGTAGGAAGAAAAGTAAGAAAATTACACCAGTGTAATAGACTAGTAAATAGAATATGGATTTTTAATGGGGAAAAAACAATGTTGATAACCAAAGACAAGTTAGGCAATAAATAGGTATTTTCAAAATGGTGTCAGAAATGAAGAGAAAAGGAAAAAATTTATGATTTGTGAGGAAAACTAATGGTGAATGTATGGTATCTTGCAATGGACTTGGTGAAGAGGGTTCTCTTGAATTATCACAGAAACTGCACCATATGGTAGCCCTGTGTTCATTACATTGTTTGGAGGCCATATTCAGGATATCAGAATGCAAGCTGCAGCTCACAATAGCAGCTTCCTCTGGGGCAGTGGCGATTGCAATCATAGCATTGAAATGATTGATGCCAAAAGGAAATGCCACCAAGATTATTTTTGGTCAACAAGGACTCTTCACTCCCAACAACAACCTTATCAAGAAAACTTTCTTGCAAAATAGAGGAAAACATTTTTTTCCCTCTTTAGCTCTCAAAACAGGCATAAATGATGTGTCATCGCACTTGTGCACCATCAGTATTTGAGTAAGCGCCAGACTTCACTTTCCATCAACTCTGATGGATCAATTGCCAGATATTAAGTGGGTGGTCAAAACAGTTTGGGAGGTGCAAACAATTTCTTTTGTTATCTACCACTTCCCTCTGTCACCTTCAGTTTTTTTTTTTGTGACAGATGTCCAACCCTGAGGAGGCACATTAATTAGTGGAAGTTCACACCTTACAAATCAAATGGATGGTAGATATTGTCCATGAATTGGACCCGCCATGCTTGTATTTTCATCTGTTTATGGCATGTTATGACTTGTGATCTAAGTGGCTCAAATAGATTTATAACCATGCCAAAGTTCAATATTGTCCAGACTGTGTGTTGTGTGGCCGTCTGATGATTTACTCATTTGTGACTAGGCAGTATCACAAAGTAACCTCCTTTATGTCCCCAATACCAGATTCAGAAGTCTGGGTAATAGACTCTATCAGCATATGTGAGGGGATCATCAGTTATGCCTTCCCTCCTGTGATTCTGATTCCCAGAGAGATTCATGAGACAAGGGGTGAAAAGTGCAAAATTTTTGATTGCTACCCTGAGTTGGAACTGGATCTTTTATTCGCTCAATTTCATGATAAACAGGAAAATAAATGTACTTCCCAATCTGCTCAAGCAGCCTATATTGCAAACCAATAATCTCAGCCCAGACAGACTACATCTTCATGCATGTTTTTTGTCAAGAAGGTCCTGTGCAGGAAAAAAAAATGATTGTGGAAAGAATTGCAGTTACAAGGCCCTCCACTTGAAGGCCGGAGAAGAAAAGCAGCAGGTCTTTACAGCTTGGTAAAAGGACATTTATATCTGAACTTCAATTCTGCAATTAGTTTACTTTTTTCTCTGGCTTGTTGAACAGAAAATATTGGTTGCAATCATTAGAATAGAAGTTATGAAGTTCATTCAGATAACAGTCCATGATATGAAGTCCATTCACATACCACACTAAGGCCCTGATTTATTGTCCAACTTTGATGAGTAGGCCCATTTCTGTTTCCCAAATGAAATTTCTTGTAAATTCTAACCTGTCTCATTTCTGCTAACTTTAAATCCTTGTCCATGTCACCATTTAACTCTTATAGTACAAGACATGCTTGTTCATTCCCATAACTACCTGCAAATTCATATATATGCTTCACTTGTTTTAATGACACAAACTGACTTTGTTGCAAAACATAGATTGCCAGCAGCAGGTAATCAGAAGTTCATTCAACTGGTTTTCTCACTTGATCTTTAACTTGACTTCAGGACCCAGTTATGCCCCAGAAGTTCTACCTTAAGCATCCTGAAAATATTCACTGTCATCATGAATGATTCTTCATTGAGAAACCTGGGCCAACAAAGATGTCACATTGCAAGCCTTAGCATTCACTCTTAAGTTAGTCGTTTGCTGAGCATTCTTAGAACTTCAAGTATCTAATACACACCTTAAGAATATCAGTTCTCATAACAGACTAATTTTGACTAATCTGGCTTTTAAAGATCGGTCCACAACTTTTCTAGGCATTAATCTGGCATTCACTATCTACCTTCTCTATCTTTTCATCTTCAAGACCTATAGTCCCTGTGAAGGTAGTTAAATTGGTGGGTCATCAAATGGCAGCAGTTCAGAGCATAAAACCAGATAACCTTTAGTACAACTTTGCTTTGGACATTGTTTTATAACTTTCTTGGATTTGTCCTAAAAATGTTTGTGTTAAGTATCCTTTCATCCTAGCTGAGTATTTTTAATCAGATGTAGTTTTTGCATGCCAGCACTTGTATTTTCATGGACTGGTGTAGTTTATGTGCAAACTGTCAAGGGTTCTAATTGACTTGTCTTCTTGAGGGTGTAGTAGATTAATTCATTGACAACCTTTTAGGATATTTCTACAGCATGAACGGTCACTACTAACCACAAATGATCTTGGAACTTTAGATAAGTGATTACTTTTGGAATATCATTGCGACAGAAAAATTATCTACACTAGGAAAGAGCATAGATTCAGAGTTTCTTACTCAGAGAAAAATAGGAACAGAAAGTAGTGATGCAAAATTAGCAGGGTATCTCAGCATATTTGCATGTGGAAGGTAAAAATGTCAAATTATGGTTTTGCACTTTTAAGCTTTCATTCATCATTGTTATCTTGTCCCTCCCAACCCATTTTTCCCTCAGGATGTAGGTATGGGGGATCTTCTTAAGAAAATTTCCTACATCTCAGAGAGTGATTTATCTGTCCACTGGTGGGATACCAAAATAGAGGTCGGATGTCCACATTTCCTCCTGTTTGGTGGGAAAAGATTTTTTTTACCTGTGACATAAGTTTCTTAAAGAATATCACATCACACAGGGATGAATCCACCCTCAATTTACAAGTTTCCTTGTTAATGTATCATGCAAGCTTAAACTCGTAAATATGTGCTATGCAGGTAATCAGCTGTTTGAAACAGTGGAGATAATTATATTACATGCAAAGAGTTCCTTCCCTTTGATACTATTCCTAACCTTAACATGATGTATAAAAGGAAAGGTGAAGGATGAAATTTGGGGGTTGCAGGAAGATTTTCAACCAAATGTTATGGACAAGTAATCTCAGAATAATTTAGTTACTTATGGCAAAAATCCTTTCTAGGTTTGCAAGATGCCTTTTTCTCTTTCCTCCTTTATAATAATTTGTGCTAGTCCGTATTTTTTTTTTTTTCATGGCTGCTGTCAGCTGAATTGATTCAGTGTTCCAGATTAACACATAATCAGTGCTCATTTTATCTTCTGTAGATGATATCAGTGTTGGCATTATCCCCAGATGGTCTGTGTCTTGCAGCTGCTTCATATAATGGCTGGATATATTTCTTCGATGTCAAGAGCAGGAAATGTGTGGACAGGTAATTCTGTAGTAAGCTGTCTTTGTTTCTTTTATGCAGCTTGTTTATTTCATGAAAATTCATGTTGATTTCTTCCTAGTTTCATTTTGTGCTCCATTTGTGAAAGATTTTGTTCACCATAAAGCTGTATTTTATAGTAAACTTTCTTAGAACATTTCTGATTAGAATGGTTTCTTGGAGGTGCATACCAAATGTTGGTCATCTCTCATGCAGTCTATTTTGAATAATTTTATATGTGGCCTTTGCATTTACTTTCTTTCTTTTTTCATTACCCATCTTGAATGTCATTGGCAACAGTCTGTCTTCATGTACTTACATGCATCTGATTTTTTTTAAATTTTGCATTTTGGCAAGTTTTTTTCTGGCATATTGGTGGCATATTCATATTCATTAAGACATGTCTAGTTTTTTACATTAAAAATATTTTGTAATAATTTTTTAAGTGGTACCCAAGGGTTCATTATAAATATACTTTACTTTTTCCAAGGTCATGGACATTGACTGAGAGAAAAAGAATGGTTTCTGCCAAATAACCATTTGCCCACCTTCTGAAAGTGGCAAACATTGTGGATAACCTGCACTTAGGGTTAGAAAGAATCTATTGATTTTGGGGTCAAAAGCTCAAAGGTCAGGGTCACTGACTGAAAGAAGAACAGTCATTTGTGCATATTATTCTTTTCTACCTTCTACAGTTATCAAGCTTTGTGGATGTCTGTTCATTTTGGTGTCAAAGGTCAAGGTCACTGAAAGAAGCAAAAGGGTTTCCACACAATGAGTTATGCATCACAAAGTTACAGACATTGTGGATGACATACACTTAGGGTAAAGAAGAACTCTGTCAACATAGGGGTCAAAAGGTGTAGGTCACTATAATCTGAAAGAAGAATGGTTTTTGCTCAGTCACATTGGTTCTATGTTGCATGCATAAACCAAAGTGTGTGAATTTTTTGCACTTGTGGTAAGGAAGATCCCAATCAATTACCAGGTCAGATATCAAAGGTCAAGGTCAATAACATAAAAGTGGTTCTACATCACATACCTGGATTGAACTTCATGGATGACCTACACTTGGAATAAGGAAGTAGTCTTGATTTTGAGGTCTAAGGGCAAGGTCTTTGTGACTGATTGTTGTTGTTATAGGGTTTAAAGCCATTTTTCAGCACATGATAGGCTATACATGGCGGCCAGTATTAATGGTGGAGGAAGAAACCGGGAAATCACCAGAAAGAACCACCGACCCACAAGAAGCTACTGGCAGGCTTTCTCACATGCCCATGTTAGCCGAGTCTGGACAGGTGAGATGGCAGTGATCCGTAACGGTCAGCGCTTTAGACCACTTGGGGCCCCTCTGTGACTGAAGGAGAAAAAAAATGGTTTCTGCACAAATATTTCAGTTATCGACATGAAAGAATATTAAACATGAAGTGGACCTATAATGTACTGTTGATGATATTTTTCCTCCAATTGTAAATCTCACATGATTTGGTTTTATGTCCCTTCTATATCTATGTATGGGTGAGGGTGGGGTTGGTAGGATAAAGAATTGTGCATATCCATCAATCCCAACTTTTTTCCACTCAAAACCATATACTCTTCATGTATTCATTGCAAGTTTAATGTGAAGCTTTACTTGGAAAGGTCTAGGTCACCTTTGATTGTCATCATTCTCTATAAAAAATTATATCCCATGTTTGTCATAATGCCTTAAAGGATTTGATGGATGAAAACGAAATTTAATATGAGGTTTTTACATTCAGAAGAAATAGGTCAAGTTGAATGCTTACTTTATAAGAATATTTAACAGATTTATGGTCCCAATTTGACTTGCATCTTTGCCCTTCTGTTGCATTATAACCAATGTGAGTATGTGAGAAAGCTGCCAGTAGCTTCCAATGGGTTGGTGGTTCTTACTATGGTTTCTCCAGGATTTTTCCTCAAACAGTTATACTGGCTGCCATGTATAGTTTATCATGCACTGAGAAATTAAATTAAACACAAAACAACAAGAACTGTTGAATTAAAATTCTCTTTAAGCATGTAACCTTTGAAGGATGTACTGAAATCAGATTTTGGCATGAGGCTTTGTCCTCAAGTTGTATTTTAATTTCAACAACTTTTGAAGGATTTAATTGATTCAAATCAAATTTGATATGGGACTTCAAATTAAGATGGTTTGATTTTCACAATTATCAAACTAAATTTAACAGAATGATGACCCATGTTTAATATTGAACTTTGCCCTTTTATTGTATCATAAAAAAAATGTTTTGCTTATATTCATGGACTGAATGCACTGAAACCAAAATTGGTATTTGACTTTAATTTAAGAAGACATAGGTCAAGTATGATTTTGACTATTTTAATTTGAAATTTTATTTAGTTATAGCCCAAGTCTTTAAGATGAATATGTGAGAAGATTTGAATTTATCAGTACTTAAGTTGACTGATTATAATTACCTAAACCTAAACAAAAGATGAATATGTGTTTTATTGAGAGAGAAAGACAGAGATGAAAAATCATTGATCTTCATTGACCTAGGGCAAAAACTAGGTTTTCAATCTTTGTTTCAGGTTTAAGCATGAACAAGGTCTTCAAAGCACTGCCATGGCCTGGAACCCAAAAGGAAACAAAGAACTAGCCTACTGTGATAAAGAGGTATTGACTCAGTAATCTTAATATCAAAGAATTAAGGAAACTTTGTAACCGCATTTTAAGAGTTTCATCATAAGACGTATCAGTTGTTTTTAAAGGTTTATTACATTTGGCCATTTATCTCAACAATTTGAAAGAAATGCTGGAATCAGCTGATACTGTACATTTTTGCATGCATGCATGACATTTTACACTTGCTCTATGTGTGCCAAAGACCTAAAACTTGGTGTTGGTTTGTAGATGTTTACAAACAACAGTGGAGAAAATTTGTATACATCCATCATGGGAGGTCTAGAGGTAAAATGGGTACTTTGCAAGGGGTGAGTGAACAGAACTGGGAAATGATAAAAATAAATTCTTATAAAGAAAAGTTAGGTCCAAATGCAGACAACATACTGCTGGAACTTTATAGGTTGGTAGATCAAGATCATTTATGTTCTGCTGATTAATCTAAAGAACTGCATAGACCTAAAATCAGTTGGCTCACTATACAGCAAGAGATCTGGGTCTGTGTGGTTTGCAGTTGGATCTGCCTTTTAAGTGTCTACATATGGTAGGTATGACTCTGAAAGCCCAATCATGAAAGTAGTAAGGTCGTCTGACTTATAAGGATATACATATGGTAGGTGTCAAGTTGTAAGCCCAGTCATGAAAGTAGTAAGGTCATCTGACTTATAAGGATATACATATGGTAGGTGTCATGTAAGCCCAGTCATGAAAGTAGTAAGGTCATCTGACTTATAAGGATATACATATGGTATGTGTCAAGTTGTAAGCCCAGTCATGAAAGTAGTAAGGTCATCTGACTTATAAGGATATACATATGGTATGTGTCAAGTTGTAAGCCCAGTCATGAAAGTAGTAAGGTCGTATAACTTATAAGGATATACATATGGTAGGTGTCATGTAAGCCCAATCATGAAAGTAGTAAGGTCATCTGACTTATAAGGATATACATATGGTAGGTGTCAAGTTGTAAGCCCAGTAATGAAAGTAGTAAGGTCGTCTGACTTATAAGGATATACATATGGTAGGTGTCATGTAAGCCCAGTCATGAAAGTAGTAAGGTCATCTGACTTATAAGGATATACATATGGTAGGTGTCATGTAAGCCCAATCATGAAAGTAGTAAGGTCATTACCATTTACTTTCATTCATCTGTATGTTCATCCTCCTGTCCATTTGACCTTAGTTTTGGTTTTGCATTTATGTCAGTTTTCAGGCACTAATGTGGCATCTGTGTACCATACACACATTTTTTTGATCTGACATTATTAAAGTGTGCACCATTCAGATACATCATTGTTGTGTGCACCAGTAGGATACATCATTGTAGTGTGCACCATTCAGATACATCATTGTTGCGTGCACCATTAGCATATATCATTGTTGTGTGTACCATTTGGATACATCATTGTTGTGTGTACCTTTAGCATATATTGTGTGTATCATTTGGATATGTGTGCACCATTAGCATATATCATTGTTGTGTGTACCATTAGGATACATCATTGCTGTGTGTACCGTTAGGATACATCATTGTTGTGTGTACCATTAGGATACATCATTGTTGTGTGTGCCTTTAACATATATCATTGCTGTGTGTACAGTTAGGGTACATTGTTAATTGCATCCTTAACAACAATGGTAACTTTTTATGCTTTTACAGCTTGCAGTGGGGACAACTTGATTTGGTCCTGTCCATCAAAGCAAGCTTTTTAGCACAAAATGACTTGATGAAGGCACATGAAATTTTTTAGGGATGTCTGCATGCATATTTTGATATTCTGATTCGATTTTTCTGCTGTTTAAGTGATTAATTTAGTTTTATTTTATTTGTTAACTTTTAAAACTACCTTTTTTAATGAAATCTTTGTTGACATGATTTGATTAAATCTATTTGACCAAGACAAAATGTAATCAGTCGGTATTTAGCTGACTTGATTCTATTTTTATGCCATTGTAGAAAGCACCTGACCAATGAAATGTAGTAGGCATTTTTATGTGCTTATGTAGATAATTAAATTTTAGCTTGTGTATCTACTCTATCTACAAAAAAAACATTTTCTCTTTGTTATTTATAGTTTTACAGAAAATCTGTCAATTTACATGGATTTATTTCTCCTTTCTGTGTCACTGCAATTAATGGCTGTATTACTATATTCATAAAATAAAGTTCTAACCTTGACAATAATTGTTGGACTGCAACCTTTTAACAATTTAGCTTGTACCCATAATAGTTCAGATTGTGTAATTTGTCAAATTAATGACTGTTTTAAAATGACATGGAAGAGATTTTTATATTTGCTAACACATTTATTGTGCAGATTGATCCAATAAAGATTATTGGTTGGGGGAACTTTAGAAACATCACAGCAGATCCATATGACAGACTTCAGGGCATAGCTACTGAAACAATTTTATTACTTTATTTAATCAAGAATTGTTTTTTAAATGTGTGTCGTAGAGTGCAAAAAGCATATGATAGTGCATGGTGACACAAAATATCAAATAACAATAGTTGATGCAAGATTATTCACTGATAATTTTCAGGATTTGTATGGAAAACTGTTTTTAAAAAGTTAATAACTGAAGCCTGCTTTTTGTTCTTTGGAGTTTCCTATACATTTTGTTTTATAGCACCAGCTATCTAAAGTTGGTCCTGATTAGTTTGCATCTTGTTTTCACTTATAAAGAAAAACAAAAATGCTTTACAGTTTCTGTAAAACTTGAAGAAAAGATCATGTGACATGTTGTAAAAGAGCATGTGCAATATTTGCAGTGTTCCAGCTTCATATGTTTTTTCCTTTGATTCAGCAATATGGATTGTAGATAATTAAACTATTAAAGACTGACCTGTGATACATTCCTTAAACCTAGATTTGGTCTATGCAATAAAATAATTTTCATACAGGTAAACATATCCAGGTGTAAATAACCTATCAAGAAATATGAAATCTTGTATTACCTGTATACTTGTATTACTTGGGCTATGAAAGTGAAAATCTAAAAAGGCAAGTACAACCATAAATTCATTAGCCAATATACAGGTAAACTTTTGTTAATGTTCTAACAGCCAGATATTTCCCTCTTGTTCTTTGTTGTTAACTTAGTAAAGAGGACAGCAAATAATGACATCAAAACTTTGATGCAATTGTATTTTTGCCATTTGTAAACCAGTAAATTGTTATAGTGTAATGATTAATTATAATCTTTATTAACAGGGTCAGCTTGGCTTACTGGAGGATATTTCAACTAGGAAAAATTCACAGGTATTTGATTAAGAAGAGTTGAGTTGTCCCTTCTGAGCTTTCTAAAGCCAAACTTGAAATAGTGCAAAGAAGCATTTACGGTCTTACGATTTAAATTTGTGTTTCCCATTTTTATGGGTGAGCCAAGTCATGAAATAAAGTCAATGTCAACCAATCTTAAATTCATGTAAACTCCCTGCCACATGCAGTGAAAAACATCACCTGTTCCTTTCTTTGTGTTAATACCTTGGCTTTCTGTAGTGCAAATGTTAATATACATTAGGATAACTATATGCATGAAGATGAACACTGAAACTAACTGATTATAATGTATATTGAATGTACAGTATAGTAATAAAAGCTGATTTACTCACTGTCTTTTATTTTCCAAAGCACATAATATTCCCATCTAGGGACAGATGTTTGCATAACTAATTTTTAAATAAACACAATCAGCAGATTAGTCCTGCTTCTCATATCCCATTTGAATCACATCTCTCTGAAGTGCTACTTTGTTATGTGTGCAGATATGCCACTTTGCATGCATTTCCTTAAAAGTAGTGTTGGATTTGTTTAGACACCTAATCCTTAATTGTTGAGAACTTAATGCTTGAGAGAAGACTTTGAGAAAACATGAGAACCTGATTACTTGAGATCTCAATAGTAGTATTATATAGGTTAACTTGTAATTGCAGAAAAAGTAGTCTGTGTTTTCATTAAGATCTCCAAATTTAAACCAGATGTTAGCGCAATGAATAACTTAATTACTCAAGTTAATTATTGCAATACAGATTAAACCTGTTTACTAACACATGTGTTGAAATTAATGTTGGTATACCAGTAGATGTATACAGAGACATAGTATTTTTATTTTTTTTTTGTAAATGACGGATCCAGGTTGTTGGGTACCCACAAAATGCATGAGGCATGGTTTGTTTGTACCATTTCAACCTAGGTTTTAAATGGAGTTCTGGAGCTCAATTATCTGACCCTTGAAAACAAAGGAGTTTAATACCAGATGATGCTTGAAAGGTGTTCCCTGTGAAGAAACTTAAGTTAATAATCTACATTCTTTTATTCATGGATAAATCTTCTGTAATATACATTATTTCTTTCGTTGGAACATTTTTAGAGAAACTTGCTTTATACATCTGCCATACTGAGTGTATTATGTTTTACATCTGTCAAGCTGTTATATTTTTTGTATGCAAATTGGTTTCTTTCTATGTTAGGAAGTATAATGAATCAGTTCTTGTTGTAGCAATATTCCAACTGTACTGTTGCTATTTTGTGTGTGATATAAGTAATGATATACAATTTTTAAAAGAGTGAGAATTGTTAAAGTTAATTATGTGAACAAGACCAGGAGTATGATTTTTTAAAATAAAAAAGCAGTCATTTTTTGTATTGTTTTAATAATAAAAGTTGGAATTTAGCAACCAGAAAGTAAAGATGTGTATATGTTCATGAATTCCAGTGGACATAGTCATGCATGTATGTATTTAAGCTGGATCAATATCAGTCAAAATTGTAATGGAAGTTTAAACCAGTGAACTCAGTGCTGTTAAGACTGAGCACTTTATTGTACCCTCATGTCAAATGTGCACAAGGTGTGGAGATGATAAGTGGTTATTTAATAGCTTTCATGGTCATATTTATTGGGAAGAAAAAACTAATTATGGCAGTACATTAGATTTATTAGATATTGTAATAGAGGGTTGGTCTTGGTACTGAAACCATTATTGTGGAGATTGTAAATTTTTTTAAAAATTTTATTCAGAACAAAGAGTCCAAAGTTCCACAGGGAGTATTTGAAGATGAAGATGATGATTTTCTAATTGAAGCCAGTAATGCCCCAGCCACTGAAGATGGTGATAAAAGTGATAATGAGGAAAATGCAAGTCTGTCTAGAAGTCCCAAAACAAATGATGATGATAATGGTAATTTCAGAAACAGTTTAGCAGGCCTGTCTCTAGTCATCTCATCATTTTTTTATTTAAACAATTGAAATTCTATCTTTTTTAGCAAAAATATGAGCCTCTAGTTTTATGATCCAATAGTATCTGTAATGAAAAGATTGTCCATATGTATGCACTAAGTTTTTAAAAGTAATGTCTTTATACAAAGTTTGAAAATTTTGTATATTTTGTTGTAAAAGATTGAGTAAATTGGTTTCCATATATATTTTAAATTTTTCATGTATCTCTTTTGCATTTATTTCAGAATTTAATATTTTTACTATATACTGTTCATTGCCATAGAAGGTATTACTTGTACAAAAAATATTGATTAAGTGTGAGATAATTTTTCTAACAGTGAAGCAGCGGAACATTGTCCTCGCAATGAGTTACCTCCCTTGGTTATGATAATATATCTTCCACAGTACTGTAAATTTTCTGGTAAATTGAAACGTGGAGAAGATTACATATTGATAATTGCATCACACAATTTAGATTCAGTTTGCTGTGGATTTTTTTTTTTTCTCACTAAGTTGTGTTAATGCATAATGGGAAGATTTTGCCAAATACATTGGAAGAAAAGTAGGGAAGTTTTTACTTGCAGGGATCGACAGTGTTGCAAGCAAGACAGCATGCATCAGACCTCACAGAAGATGTCACAATGAATCAGAATTGCTATAAACTATTATTTGTAGGTTGATTTCAATTCAATTTCAATCTGATAGGAGAAGTAAGGTGAAATCTGTTTAGCATGTTTGTGTACTAAGAGTCAGAGATAATATACTAGAGCAGTGGTTCCCAACATTTTTGAATATGAGGACCCCAGGGTTTGTGCATAAGTCTGGAAAAGATCTCAAATCTGAAAATTGCTTTTCCAGGTGTTGAAAATGTCAGGAAAATTTTAAAATGAAAAGTCTTGAAGAAGTCAATTAACATTATTATAGAAACCGATTTTTAGCATTTGGCAAAAGTTTTAGTTTTCAAAAGTTTTTAAGCATTTTAACCTCATTAGGTCAATAAACTTGTGACAGTGTTTGGTCTGGAAATTTTTTTTTTGGTTTAGTAAAGGTCTTGACTCCATTTTTCACTTTGTGACAGGAACCCTGGGACACCTACTAAAATTAAATTTAAATTTGTGGACTCCCATATACTAATAGTTGGCCTTTGTGGCTCTGTTAATTGAGAAAATACATATTGCTTGGATTAACCCTTCAGCCCCCAACCTCCGGAGTTTTCAGAACACAGGCTGGGAACCACTGTACAAAGGTTTAGATGACAGAGGTCAGAAGAGCCTTACTGCAGCAGTATATGCTAAAAGTAGTATGGGCTGCTACGGTGAAGGAGAAGGAAAGCATTTTACATTTTTTTTTTTCTTATTCTCAATCCCCAGATAGTCTAGCTGGCCAGAAGAAGCTTGATTCTGAAGTCGATGATGATGATGCAGCTAGCAGTGTATCAGAAAGACTAGTCTTACCCAAGCCTGAAATAAAAAATGATTGGTTCCCACAAACACTACTTCAGAGAGCCTTCCAGCCTGGCTCTACACCCGAGCACCTGACCAGCAGGTTCATGGTTAGCCCTAGCATATTGTTGTTTTTTTTTCTCAATACAGCAAGAGATAAAAGGTATACTCTGTCCTATTGGTTAAGGGAAGTGTGGCATAGTGATAGACATTGTGACTCTAAGTCTGTTCTGAGTATGATTAAACATTCTGAGTATTGAAACTCAGACACAAGACAAAATTCTCATGTCTGGTTGGCTCATATCATATAACTTATCAATCAGCCATTAGAATTTTGTGGTTCTTTGTTGGAACCTTTTCTAATATTGAGGCTGGTCTAAGTGGTTAGAGCATCCACCTTGGATGTGGGAGGTCATGGGTTTAAACCCTGGCTGAGTCATACCATCAATCTAAAAAATTGGTATTAGCATGGTGTCACAGTGCTAGACATCACTATAAGGTTGGGTTAGCTGGAAATCAACCATCATTCTACTGAGGGGAAACTTCACACTCTTTGGTTACATTATGATTATAGAACTACTGTAGGTACCCAAAACTGTAACTTGGATCTATTTTAACATCATGTCTTGTATCTTTTATTTCAAGGGACTACTTGATTATGTTTATTTTTGGAAGGGTTAATATCATCCTAAACAAATGATCAGTTTTTGACGGCAGCATTTTAGAACTTTAATTTAATAGCCCAGATTGTGATGATGTGCTGTTAAACCCTATTCATACATTAGCCTTTGATTTCATACATGGTAATTTTATGTTATTAAGGAAGAATTCAACTTTGATTTCATACATGCTAATTTTATGTATTATTAAGAAAGAATTAAACTTTGATTTCATACATGGTAATTTTATGTGTTATTAAAGAAGAATTAAACTTCATTTGCGTTCTGATCAGTGGATGTATCCATCAGCTACCAAGATTCATCTGTCAAACATCTGTCTGGCTAAATCATTTTTCACATAAATGTTCAGGTTTAGAAAATACTGTTGATGACAATGGTTATAATTTATGTTTTCAGTTGTGCCTTGTGCATAGTTTTAATTTCTTATATTAAATAATGTATATTTGCTGCATTTATTTTGTTTCTTATATGTGATATTGAAAGAAAGAGTTTGTAATTCAAATCATTGAAAGGTAGGTAGGCTTACGAAGTATATTTTGTAAATTGTATAACCATTCCCTCTGATTTATTGTCAAACACATTTCAGAATAGTTCTGAAGTACAGAAATAATATAGATAGTTGTCAGAAAAAGTGATTCAAACTGGGAAATGATCTATGTGATACCACAGCACTAAATGAAGTTTTAATTCTTTTAATTTTTGTTCCATGAATCACTTTGATTTCCAAGATCTTGAAAAACAATTGCTTGAACAAATTGTACATGCAGCAGTTGAATATTTTTAATTGGACTTTCATTTTATTTAGTGACTTGATGCAAGGAGATAAACAATCAGTTGTAGTTAAATCAGAGTTTTTGTTACTGTTCCAAACAATTAGTATGCACAACATAACATATCACTTAAATTGCCAAGGCATGAGGGTAAACACAACTGAGTTGAGGTTGTGGTTGAAACTTGCAATATCAAATATAATAATTACTATGAAGGGTACAGCATACAATTTATTAATGAATTCTCTTGCCTCCTTCATAAGCTCTTTCCTTTATCCTGTCATTTTTTTTTACACCGCATGATACTGCAGAGTCCTTCATTGAGTAAATCAATAGTTTGGGTGTGATCAAGTTATTCTATTAAGTTGCATTAATTAGATGAAAAACATTATGTGCATTTTAAGATCAGTTTTCTCCTAGGTGTGGAATTCTGTGGGAATCATTCAGCAGTATAACTCGGATGAGGAGAATTCTATCAACATAGAGTTCCATGACACAACAGTCCATCACGCCATGCACATCAGTAACATTATGAATTACAGCATGGCAGATTTGTCAATGGAAGCAGTTCTTCTGGCTTCAGAGTGTGATGGGGACAATCCAAGGTGAGATGTAACGGTATTTATAATCATACACTTATAATGAATCAAAGAACCTTTGATGCTGTAGTAATAATAGAGATGCCAACCACTCCAAATTTTTCAAAATTATTATGCATTTTATTGTGAAAATATTCTGCATTTGAAGTTATTGCTAACATTTCAAAATATCACAAGTTTTAGAGTTTTCTTCATGGATACAGGTATGCAGAAAAGTGCTTAAGAATCTGCGTGATAGACAGGGTTAAAGACTAGTCCTAATGTAAAAGTAAGTTTTTGTACATAACAAGGAACCAGTTAAATTGTAAATAGCTGAATAATGGTAGCAGGCATAAAGTGAAAAAAAAAATAATGTTTATTATGGCTTTATTCTACAAAAATGACGTCTGCATGATTTTAACCTGTTTGCTCAAAATGCACATGAATGAATTATGGCATTAACTTTTTGTAGAGATATATACATCACTGCTCATTATTTTATCATTTTTCCCCAAAGGACTTTTGTCTCAAAACTAACAACCTACACACACACATTTTTTAAATAAAACCACACAAATTTGATGACCATGTATTAAAGGCTATCTCTGGTTTTAACTTTGTGAATATCCTACCTTTATTGAATATAGATCACCTATCAAAGTTAAAGACTCGCTGTACAAATTCAGTTCCCATTGTAAACCTGTGCAAGCACCATGATATTAAAATTCAATATATTAAAATTTTGAGTGTGCATGATCACATTTGTGTCAGTATAGACACATCTATGAAGATGGCTTTTGTGAAAAGAAAACCATAACAGCTGCACCATTTTCTGGATTGACAAAAATATTAAATGTGTGCTTTCAATACTACACAGAAAAGACAGCTGCTGATTTCAGTAACGAGTCTTCCAAACTCAGGTCTGTAAAGTGACAGAAATTATGTTAATAAAACAATGTCCCTGACTTTTATCAGTTACATGTAGGACAAGCTCTCAAAAGATTCTTTTCACTAAAATCTTACTATCATTATCAGCCAGTCAGGGACAGTCAAACAATGTATACTCTATTTTATTTTCACTGATTTATAGTATGGTTCTCGTTCTTTCATATCTGTAGTAATGCTAGTCGTTCAACAACTCTCAATGGTTGTATGCCTTTTTCGACCAGTCTAAATTGACACACTGTAAGACAATGTTCAAGTGACAGAAATACCATGGGATAACCAGAGACCAATAAAATCAAATAAAATGGTAAAATTATCTATCCTGTAGGGATGCAGCCAGGATTTCAGGATTTAATCAAAGTTGTGTGTGTGTGATCTCCAACGAGGAAGTGGTTGTGAAAAGATTAGCATTGTTAAATATTTCCCTAATACTTACATATCTGTTACTCTTTCTTACTGTTCCACTCTGTTATGGCTTTACTGAAATCAAAATGCTCAAAGAGCTGTCATCTAGTTTTATAGCGATTATTTCTTTGATGTCATTGGGCATGGTCACATGGTGGTGGTGTCTTGGTTGGTATGGCAGAAGACCATAGGCTTACTCCATATTTGACAGCTAATTATGATGTTGTCAAAAGAATTAAAATTTTTCTAACAATTCAGTTGGGTCGGATTATATACTTGATTCATAGTCAATGAATAGGCTCTAAAATTGATGTTTATTTTGGAGCCATGTTCCTCCATCACATTCAAGATCTGAATAGACCTAAGGTGAAATTTATTTAATTTACTGTCATACTTTAATGCCAAAACTCATGGATTCAGTGATTTTTGGGTTTAAAAATAAATTACTTTCCAAACAACTCAATTTGGTGCAGATTATATTTTTTAATGATACTGAGAATTATTGACATGTAAATTTTGCAAAAGAAACAAACATCAGATCAGGAAATTGATACCACTTGGGAAAACTGATAAGACCATGCAGAAATAATGATAATATTATTGAAATGGAATATGTGGTTACAATATGAGTGCTGATTCTACAATTAAGCAAAATACATCTTGTGCAACTATTCTGTTGTTTGTAACAACGCTCTGTAATAGGGCAACAATTTTTGCACACATGAAGTTGACCCACTTTATACTTCAGTCTCTTGCTAATTAATTAGTTTTAGATTTTACAACAAAACTATGCACATTTGACTTTTATCACACCTTTAATACATGATTACAAATGTTTGGATTGTAAGAAAATAAAAGTTACAATTTTATTAAAAGTATTGGTACCAGTAAAACTAAAGGAGATGGTAAAAAAGAATGAATAGATTATTAGTGTAATAAAGAATCCATAATATCAGAATGACATCAAGTATTTTTTTCATCAATTTCATCATTAGTTAATAACACTGCTTCAAAATGTTATGTACTAGATAATAGTAATCCAATTTGTAATACAAATACCAAATGATGGCTTGGAACTAAGTACCAAAAGGTCTGCAGAAAATATCATCCTCCTCAAAATATACATAGGAATGAACAAATACAAACAGGACAAATTTTATCCATCTTGCTTTGAGTTTACACAGTTCAGTCAGTTTCTTATGCTTAATGTCATTTAATGTTTGCACATAGAGAGCATGTACTTCATTTAATAATAATCTGCATGATGTGAAAGTTAGTCTCGTTATTCTTTTTTTCCCATTGTGATTCTGGCAACTATAGATTTGCACACAATTATGTTGTATGGGGGTTCTCTGATGTTCACTATGAGCATGAATATGTTGATTTTTTCTGAATATGATCCTCCTACTCTGTGTATGAATATTATTCTGTGGTGAGAACTTCATTTCACTGCCTGCTCTCTGAAGTGCATATGCATAACTAGTCTGAACAAATTACTATTCTTTATGGTTGTGCAATTTTCAACATCTCACAGGTATGGCCACATGGCCATGAGTATTGTCTTCAATATCTCTGTTTCAAAAAGAATAGTTTTCACTAATTTGAGCTCTGCCAAAGATTCACTTCTACGAATCAGTGCATTGCTACCTCTTATACTAGGTTTTTTTCTCTTCCATAATGCTGTATTAGGGTTTTAAGTCCAACATTCCCATGGTCTGCTTGTTTCGACATGAGCATCTTTAAAAAATATAACCAGCATTCTGTGCATCCAACATTTACATCGGACTCACGCATGTCAATTTTGTGCTCAAAATCACACACTGGTATTTCCAATGACATGTTCCCAATGTCCAACAGACTGATATACATGCAATTGATTGTCATCAGAGCTATCACCATCCAGTATTTACCGACTGAAAACATCGTCTGATGACAAAACCTGTTGTGATTCAGCCATTTTGGTTTCCTGTGTGGCCCCTATTTGAAACACACATTTGTAAAACTAACATAATAAAAGTTATGTTAAAAATTCCTTTAAATGTCTGTTAGAGGACCAATCACAGTTTAACAGCCATTCATGCCAAACAGATGGGGTCCCAAGTGGTCTAAAGTGCTGTCCATTACGGATCACTGCCATCTCAACTCTGTCTGCGTGTGTTCAAGTCTAGGATTCGGCGAATGTGGATATGTGAGAAAGCTTGCCAGTAGCTTCTCATGGGTTGGTGGTTCTTTCCAGTGATTTCCTGGTTTCTTCCTCCACCATTAATACTGGCCGCCATGAATAGCCTATTGTATGCTGAAAAATGGCGTTAAGCCCAACAACAAACAAACAAAATCATGCCAAACAAAAGTATCCAGCTATTTTATCATTTGTCCTGAATATTGTTGCATCAAGCGCTGCTACTGGCAGCACGAATAACATCACAAAATGCGCTTTTAAAGTTAAAAGTTGAATAAAAATTGCATAATGCACAAAGCACATTTTATATCCGTAATGTTGACATAATTTGTAGAATGTGTATTGCTGCTTTAAAAGTATGCAAATTCATATAAGTTACGTTCTTTCACGTGTACTGGCATCATTTTCCGAACCACCTTTTTATTCGCGTTAGACTGTTAGGAGGGGGTTAGATGCGATTTAAAATATATTTTCTTTGTTTCTGACAACCCCACCAGCGATTTCTCATTTTGTTAACACAACCCACAACAGAAGTGATTTAATCAACCTTCCACTATCAGAATCAAAATAGTTTGAAACACAACCCCCTACAGAATTTTTTATAAATAAATTCTTCTCAGCCAGTAGAGCATCGGTCATTTTGTTGACTTTACTTATACTAATAGCTATTGGACCACTAAATATTTTACAGTAACAGAACCAGTCTACTGGTGAGGAAATAAAAGCAGATTACTAAATATCTTGAGATAAACCCATTGGCTAGTAAGTGGACTTAATGGTTTATTTTTGTTTGTGTGTTTTTTGTTGCCATTAAGCATTTCATACATTTCAATATTTGTCCTATAAGTAACAACAGAATTTTTACTTATTGTTTTATATCCTGTATTTAATTTCCTTCTGGCCAAATAACGTATTTGCTCTTGTTGCAAGGTTTTGTTATTCAGTACAGACCAGGGAGTACCATTGTTTACGAGGAGAATCATTAAGTTTCTGAAAAAAAAACACTTGTATTTCAAAGCAAAAAGCAATTTCTCCAACTCAGATAAGTGGAGCATGTGTGGTTTGTATGCCAGCAAAATGTAGAAATTATTCTTTTAATTTTGATATGTTTACAACTAGTTCTGTGAGAAATGAATTAGTGGTCCATTCCCTATATGGAGCTTGAAGATTTATTAGAGTACTGTTGTACACTTTCTGGAATTGACTGTATGTTTGTTCTGGATTTCATTTTAGCAAATTGATGTGTATGCACTTTGGTTCTTGGGATAGCAACAAAGAATGGACTGTGTCTATGCCAGATGAAGAAGAGATACAGGTGAGTTATTACTCTAGATCAGCATTTCCAAACCTCAGGTCGTGACCAAGATCAAAGTTAGTAGGACCATAAAGTCATGTGAATAGATCAAATAAGCGTGAGGGTCATGAGGAAATCATATACAATAGTCCCCTTTTAATTGACCACCTCTTCTGCAATGCAAAAGTGGCCTTATAAGATGTGGTCGCCTTTCCAGAAGGGGTCTAAATTTTTGAGAGAAGTATATGTAATGTACTTAGTAAGAAAGCTACATTCTTCAGGCATTTAATATCTTCGTTTAAAAGTAAGATTAATTATTAAAATGTTCTTGCTATAATAATCGACTTCAACTGAATTTGCATTAGTAGTTCTTTTTCTTGGCATGAGCGTGATATACGAGCTGGTGTTGTCATGAACATTGCAAAACCATTCAAAAACATCATTTAAATTTTAGTACAGACATAATTCTCATTCCATTTGCTCCATTTTCCCACTGCTGCTGAATAACTTCCTTATCAATTACGATGTTGTTTTATTCGAGTCTTTTCAGTATAAAATTGTGTTATTTGAGTCTGTTCTACCTTAAATTGTTCAGCAAGTCCCCACTGCCCCACCTCACCCGATGTCTTTGAGTAGAATAACCGACCTCTAAAATATTTCTCTTTACATGATGACATGGCTTTTCATGAGGTGTTAATGATATAATATTAACCTTAGTGGTATGTGTACTTCTTTCATTAACGAAAGTCTGACATTTCAAACAGAAATCAGATTACTTAACACACGTTATAAAAAAAATACTTGTTCTGCATACATATTAAAAAATAAAACCTGGCCACTTGTGAGGGGTAAATTTTATAGTTTTGCACTAATATGCTGGTTGTGTTATCTGGGTTTCCTTACGTGAGGGGTACTTTTGAACACAAACTCGTTGGTGTTGATATATTCTGGCTGTAAGGAGAGAGTTGCTGCTGATCAGGGGGACCGTTCAAGAGGGGACCACTCTAAACTAAAGGTTCGAGAGGACCTGTTAGTGACCAATTTAGTGTATATGCAGAATAAGGTTGGGAACCGTTGCAATAGATACTAGAATTCTGAATTTTCCAAGTTTGTTTTTCTTTTATATTTAGAATTTTTTTTTAACCTAAAATTCTTGCAAACATTTTGCTGGCCGTATTAATAGTATGTGCACTTTATTGGATAAAAAAAAATTAATGTATTTTTTTTTTAAGCCCAAGATGCTAATTGTTAGATTTATGCATACTGGTTGCTTAATGGTGGAAATTTGTTAAAATTTAAAGATTGTTGACTGTTTCATCACAAATAGTAAATAGTTTATTGTCATCGTTTGGACATATTTTCTATATTTTTCATCGACTTTGTCATTTTTGCATAAATCTACTTTAGTAATGCTGAAGTTTTTTGTGTCCTGTGATGTTCAACATTTTATTGACACATTTTTCTTGGCTCTTTTGTAGGTAGAAATGTAAGAATTTTAGAAAATTTATATCAGGTACCCATCAGTCCTAACAGTCGGTTACCTGGCTACCCAATCAAAGGAAAATTGCATTAAATGTGAACCTGAACTGCTTTATTGTTTCACACATGCCTACCCCCAGGAGACGTATAAGCATAAATTATTACTAATATAAGTGCCATATGTAATCTGAGCATAACAAGAGCAATCTATATGCCATAATTACAAAAAAAAACTATAAAAACATAAATATTTATTTTATTTAATGTACATTTATTTTTGCTACTTTCCTGGATCTGCAATTAAATTTTTTGGTCACAAATTGGCTAAATCCATGTGGATTAGTCATTAGTACAAGTGTAAGACACAAAATAAATTTATAAATTATTTATGCATAACACTCACTTTAATTAGTCTACATGACTACAATAACTTTTGTGAATAGTCGTAAAGTCCACTAATGATGACTGTTGTAGTATCCCTTAAAGCTAGTCCATCCATCAGTACAGCATGCTTTTAAGTTAAACAAAATCTCTCTCCTCTAACTATTTTCAGTTATATAACATCCAGCAGTCACATTGATACAGCCCAATTTTTTTGTGATATCTGGTGCCATTTCAGTTTAGACTTCTGCTACATATGTAATATCCAAAAAGAATCTTTGACAAGTGGTTTCACTTTCAACAATCCTGTCTGTTTTCTTGGAACTGTTTCAAGTAAAATTAATGCAAAAATTACCATATTTTCACAAATGGTCAATTTTTATTAGATTTTTTTTTTGTGTTCTTAAATAACAAAAATAGCACTTATATTTAAAAATTTCAGTGAAAAGTTTCATTCTACATAGTTGTTCGTTTCGTTCATTGTTTCCTAACATGGTATGCTTATATAAAGTGCATGTTATGGTAACCAAATTTTGTTGTGTTGTCATTGCCATTACAAAAATATCCAACTAATACTCGCTTCAGAACAACAAACTTGAGGCAAAAATGGCGTTAGTTAAACCTGACGTTTATATTGTGCTTTCTTTTATTTGAATTATATGTATTTGCATTTTGTTTCATCAAATACTTTTTAATCAGTACTTACTGTCACTTTCGACAAAAGGTAATGTCCTAGTTTATGTCTTCAGGATCTCAACATAAGTATGTTTAAGTCAAGAGAAAAATCATACACGAACCATGGACAGGCACGAAGATAAGACGGTTTAGATTTAATGCATTTATTCTTAAATAGGTCATGCAAGAAAGGAGAGAAGTGTTCTCCCTTGTATTATTATATAGTACATGTATGACAAGTAAATTGTGTGCGGTCACATAAGCCTTTGTGATGGATAAATGCATACATTACATGAGTCTCAAACTGTAATTTTTTACAGGTTCTCGTTCATTTTATAACCTGGGTTATTAATAATGGGCATATACCCGAGTAACCATGTACCCATTGGCATCTTTATTTGCAAGTGTTTTGGTAGTATTGAAAAACAAAAGGCAGTGTTAACTACATGTTGTTATTCACATCTTTTACTTTTCCAGTAAGATTTTGTCACAAAACGTCAAACATTAAAGAGAAAAAAAACTTATTATTTATATTTGATTATGAAGGTTTGTTATTGATTGCTTGGACATTTGATTTTTCTGACCAATCTTAAATTAGTTTTAAATAACTCTCATACCAGAAGGTTTGACATTTTGAAATTGTTAAACTGAGGCAAAAGAGAACAGTATGATTTCCTGCATACAAATGAGAACACTATGATTTTGTTGCATTTATGAAAGTGAACCATATGTGTGGCAAATGAAAGAAAATGCTATATGTTGCAAATGAAAGAATAGTATGTGTTGCACATGAAAGAGAACAGAATGATGTGTTGCACATGAAAGAGAACAGTATGATGTGTTGCACATGAAAGAGAACAGTATGTGTTGCACATGAAAGAGAACAGTATGATGTGTTGCACATGAAAGAGAACAGTATGATGTGTTGCACATGAAAGAGAACAGTATGTGTTGCAAATGAAAGAGAACAGTATGTGTGGCACATGAAAGAGAACAGTATGATGTGTTGCACATGAAAGAGAACAGTATGATGTATTGCACGTGAAAGAGAACAGTATGATGTGTTGCATGTGAAAGAGAACAGTATGATGTGTTGCACATGAAGAACAGTATGATGTGTTGCACATGAAAGAATAGTATGTGTTGCAAATGAAAGAGAACAGAATGATGTGTTGCACATGAAGAACAGTATGATGTGTTGCACATGAAAGAGAACAGTATGATGTGTTGCACATGAAAGAGAACAGTATGATGTGTTGCAAATGAAAGAGAACAGTATGATGTGTTGCACATGAAAGAATAGTATGTGTTGCACATGAAAGAGAACAGTATGATGTGTTGCACATGAAAGAGAACAGTATGATGTGTTGCAAATGAAAGTGAACAGTATGATGTGTTGCACATGAAAGAGAACAGTATGATGTGTTGCACATGAAAGAGAACAGTATGATGTGTTGCAAATGAAAGAGAACAGTATAATGTGTTGCACATGAAGAACAGTATGATGTGTTGCACATGGAAAAGAACAGTTGATGTGATGTGTATGAAAAAGAACAGTGATGTGCTGCACACGAAAGAGAAGTGATTTGTTGCACATGAAAGAGAACAGTGATGTGTTGCACACAAAAGAGAACAGTATGATGTGTTGCACATGAAAGAATAGTATGTGTTGCAAATGAAAGAGAACAGTATAATGTGTTGCACATGAAAGAGAACAGTATGATGTGTTGCACATGAAAGAGAACAGTATGATGTGTTGCACATGGAAAAGAACAGTATGATGTGTTGCACATGAAAGAGAACAGTATGATGTGTTGCACATGAAGAACAGTATGATGTGTTGCACATGAAAGAGAACAGTATGATGTGTTGCACATGAAAGAATAGTATGTGTTGCACATGAAAGAGAACAGTATGATGTGTTGCACATGAAAGAGAACAGTATGATGTGTTGCACATGAAAGAGAACAGTATGATGTGTTGCACATGAAAGAGAACAGTATGATGTGTTGCAAATGAAAGAGAACAGTATGATGTGTTGCACATGAAAGAGAACAGTATGATGTGTTGCAAATGAAAGTGAACAGTATGATGTGTTGCACATGAAAGAGAACAGTATGATGTGTTGCACATGAAAGAATAGTATGTGTTGCAAATGAAAGAACAGTATAATGTGTTGCACATGAAGAACAGTATGATGTGTTGCACATGGAAAAGAACAGTTGATGTGATGTGTATGAAAAAGAACAGTGATGTGCTGCACACGAAAGAGAAGTGATTTGTTGCACATGAAAGAACAGTGATGTGTTGCACACAAAAGAGAACAGTATGATGTGTTGCACATGAAAGAATAGTATGTGTTGCAAATGAAAGAGAACAGTATGATGTGTTGCACATGAAAGAGAACAGTATGATGTGTTGCACATGAAAGAGAACAGAGTGATGTGTTGCACATGAAAGAATAGTATGTGTTGCACATGAAAGAGAACAGTATGATGTGTTGCACATGGAAAAGAACAGTTGATGTGATGTGTATGAAAAAGAACAGTGATGTGCTGCACACGAAAGAGAAGTGATTTGTTGCACATGAAAGAGAACAGTGATGTGTTGCACGCAAAAGAGAACAGTATAATGTGTTGCACATGAAGAACAGAATGATGTGTTGCACACAAAAGAGAACAGTATGATGTGTTGCACATGAAAGAACAGTATGATGTGTTGCACATGAAAGAGAACAGTATGATGTATTGCACATGAAAGAGAACACGGATGTGTTGCACATGAAAGAGAACATGTGTTGCACATGAAAGAGAACAGTATGATGTGTTGCACATGAAAGAGAACAGTATGATGTGTTGCACATGAAAGAGAACAGTATGATGTGTTTCACATGAAAGAGAACACGGATGTGTTGCACATGAAAGAGAACAGTATGATGTGTTGCACATGAAAGAGAACAGTATGATGTGTTGCACATGAAAGAGAACAATATGATGTGTTGCACATGAAAGAGAACAGAATGATGTGTTGCACATGAAAGAGAACGTGTTGCACATGAAAGAGAACAGAAGATCAGAGTGTATGTTGTTTGTTGTACTGATCACTCCTAACCAATTGCATAAACCTAGATCTGCCGTCACATCATACAAGGAAAGATTTTATTCCATTCTGTTTACAGTTGTACTCAACTTATAAGTAAGTATAGATAGTACTCTTGTTATTTAGTGGTTGTTTTTGAAGTCTTGAAAACAACATGGATACTTATGATAGATGCTCAACAGACTGGAAAGTCTTACATTTGAATCTATTATCTATTTGGAAACTAGTTAGAAATCTATTCATTTTTCCTATAGTTATGATCACATTCTAGTTATAAATGCCAATTTCTAGGATTGTTGAACAACTAAATACTGCTTCAGTCCTTTTTAACTCCCTTCTGGCATTCCTACATAAAAGTCTAGTGATATGATAAGGGAAGAAAAGGCAAACAAATGAGAATGAAATTGTTTAAGATTATTTGATTTTTGTTATTTCATTGTATTTTTAAGATATAATACTGCTTGGACAAAAAATGAAAGATATGGTAGTTTTCCTTCCCCTTACTCTTTTTTTTTTTAATTTTCAAGGCATATATGCAGACAGTAGCTTCAAATCATTCCTATTTGTACAGGATACTTCTCACTGTAATGCTAACACTGACTGGAACAAATCCATTTAAGTTGTAGGGTGGAGGAATTTGCTATTATAATCAACCGTACTGCTTGTTTTTGTTCTGCAGGAGTATAAAAATCTTGGTTATAAACAAAAGTTCAGTGAATATTAGATTTTTTTTTTTTCCTGTTTTATGGAGATCACTCTTAATCGTAAATTGTATAGTCCCAGATAAATACCTGTTGAAATGTTCATCTCAAATACATTAATATCCATGGCCTTTTGTATGAACTTCAAAGTATTTGTCAAGCTGAAAGACAAGTTTCTTTTGAATCAGGCAAAAATCAGACCCTTTTGGACGTTTTAAGTGTGTTTGACTTTTGGAAAATTCATTGTTTCATTAATTACCGAGGTCTATTAGTAAAAACTTAAGTATTTGGGTTTGAATGGAATCTAGGCAAAAAGAATCTGAGGGCTGTTTCAGTAAAATATACATGGGACCCAGGAAAGGTACTCAGGGTAGAATAATCACCCACAGATGTAATTTAAACTTTTATATTGTTTTCATTTGAACTTTTTGGGTAATCTAAGAACCCTGGAAAAAATGTATTCCTTGGGTACAATGTATGTTTAAATGGAATAACCTTGAGAAATTATATTATTATTTGTGCACATTTTCAGTGGAATTACTATTATGGTTCATTTGGCTGGCAAGTATACATACTCTATTTACACTTTAGTTGCCAGTTTTCTTATGCATGTGTGTGTGTAAGTATGTATGTATATGTGTGTGTGTGTAATTTTATATATGCCCAATTAAATACTTAATAACTGATTTAAGTATTGTTTAATATGCATGTCATGAAGTTTATAACTGTCAGTAAATTCTGTGGTTTTACACATCCACCCCACGTCAGTCATATGTCAGAGGATACACATGCAGTATTTTGTTCAGTAACTGTTACTTGGTTGAATTTTGCTCGATATATATCAGAATGCCACCTGGCACCCAGATGTTTCCACAACATTACTCACTATGTGAAATTGGTTATTAATGAAAATTATGCTGATGTGACCTACCAAAATGTGAAAAATCTCTGGAATGGATGACCATGATAAAGTTTTGATGTTTGGGTGGGTGGGGTTTGAGGGGAATTTTTTTTTCTTGCATAATATGTGTACTTGAATTAAAATTATGCTGATTCAACTTAAAAAATGACTATTTTGATGGCCATACCAAAATTGTTTATATGGCTACTTTTGACAAAATGTTTGTATATGATATTTTTACAATAAAAAATATATTAGTAGTGTACAACAGTTTGCATCTTAAAAATCTTATTGTGAGTTCCCTGATTTTCTTTTCATCCATTAGGCACTCTTGTCTTAATAATGGTACATTCAGTCAATATAAATTTTGCTATCAGGACATTCCATGCACATTCGAAATTGCAATATTTGATTACTGCCATATAATTCAATGTTAGTTTCAATAGCAAAGCCATTAGAGGGACTGTTGGACAAAATTAAAATGTTAATTCATTTTGGTATTTTAAGTTTCTGTTTTGCACTGTTCACAATATATTCAGTTGAAGTTTTGAAAATCAGTTCCAAACTGAGAAAAACATACGACTTACTAAATTTTGTTTTAGAAATGAGATGTCATTAGATCCTTGAAAATATATGTTCTATGTTGTCTCTCATTCTTTAATGTCAGTGATAGCTCAGTGTTTTGATTTAGAAAATGAGTAATCATAACAAATGTAAATTTGTAAAAATACAAGATTTTTGAGAACTACAACTAAAGATAGGGTGCAAAAAGATACTCTGTTAAAGAAAATTTATCCTGCTTATATTTTGTTTTAAATCTGTCATGCAATATGTTGCAATGTTTTTGCATTCTTTTATGCAGGCAATAACGTTGGGTGAAGGCTGGGTTGCTGTTGCAACAGACAAGAGAAATGTTCGCCTGTTCACTATATCTGGTATTCAGAGAGACATATTAAGCATTTCTGGTCCAGTTGTTTGTATGGCTGCCCATGGCAACCAGCTTGTGGTCATTTATCACAGTGGAATGGGTAAGTGTAATCTAGAACACTGGACTCGAGCTGCCATTGCTTAAGTTTTCCTCTTGTTTGCATAAATCTTTCTCATTTTTCATTCATATTTGGCTGTTTTTAAGTTAAGTCATTGTTACATGTAAATTTTATTACTGACTTATTTTTTTTTAAAGGACAATGATTTCGTCCTTTTTTTGTCTTTGTGGAAGCTTGGCATAGTGGTAACTTTGTCATCAATGTGCATGACTGTCTGTCTGTCCTCTCCAACCAGCACACAATATCATACCTGTGATAGAACCAGGATTTTAAACCAGTAGATTTACAAATTTTGATTAGGAGATTGGCCTCTAAAAAGGGAGCTTTTTTATCGGCATAAATTTTACAACACACAATTTTGCATGTGATTCAGATTCAGAATCTGATGGAAAATGTTAAAAGCAAAGAATTTTTTTTAATACAATCCACACACATTTTTAGTTTCCTTAAGAAGATCATTGTCTGGTGACATTCACTGTGATTGTCAACCTTCACACTTTGCAAGCTCTCAAGTCTTCTGTCCAGACTTCCCCTTGAATCACTCTGGATTTTCCGAACAATGGAGAATGTTGTCTCTGTGTTTTTATCCACTTTTGATCCAGTCTCAAATAATGCCTTCAATGTGGATGTGTTTGTTACAAAAGAATTGTTGCTCCTATGTGATGGTGTCTGTATATGCCTCTTGTTATCATTTCTTCCTCCATATGCTATATTAAAATCCAATTTGCACGAAAGACACAATGCAAAGCTAGGACCTTTGCTTCTAGCCTGCACACACTTCTGGTGTCCAGGCGTTGTTAAACTTGCTGTATTATTTCTTAGCTGGTGGCTTTTTAGCATTGGGAGAAAGCGGACATTTCGGTATATCGACAATAATTTGAAAAAATATACTAGCTGCCTTAAATATTCATTTTACACCATCGTGAACAATACAAGAACAATTAAAAGACATCAAATCAAAATAAATGTTTCTGCCCAGATCATTTTTGGTTTGATTGGCTGAGTTTTAGTGAAGGATTACCTTTAATCCTTTTTATTACTTAAAACACCTCAAACAGCATCCCACATTTAAACTCTCCAAATTTACAACAATAAGGTAATCACTTAGCTGCTTCTGTGTCCACATGCTAACAATTATAATCCCACTGATCAAATTATGCATGGTCGCACCAGTTACATCGTAAGTCTTTTCCGGCTTCCAGTAGATTGGTTATGGCTGCTTTATCTAATTTTTTGTTAAAATGCATAAAAAAAACGAATTTAAAAAATAAAAAATTTCTGTCCATTTTCAAACCAGTAGATTTTGATTACTAAAAAGTATATGCGATAGATAGTCTTTAAAACAGTATTTGTTTTCCCACAGGTAGAATTACAGGTATGCAATCTGATTAGCACAACCATTCCTGCAGTTTCTGATGAATTGCCGTGAAACTTCATAATATTATGGTCATCAATACACCAAGTGATGTTACTCCAACAAGTCTTTTCAGAGTTACATGTACAGTAGTCCCCCTCTTATATGGCCACCCCTACTGCATTTATAATATACGTAATAAGAAAGCTTCATTTTTTAAAGCATTTAATATCTTCATTTAAAAGCAACATTAATTATTGAATGGTTCTTGTTGTTATAATAGTTGACTTATTTCAACTGAATATGTATTAATAGTTTTTATTCTTGACATAAGCATGATATGTGAGCAAGTGTTGTTGTCAAGCACATTGCAAAACCATTCAAAATCATCATTTAAATTTTGGTACATACCCAATTCTCTTTCCATTTGGTCCATTTTCCCACTGCTGCTAAATAAATTCCTTATTGGTTACAATGTTGTTTATTTGAATCTTTTCAACATCAAACTGTTTTTTAGAGTCTTTTCTACCTAAAATTTTTTGACAAGTCCCTCTCACCCAATGTCATAGACTATATTAACTGACTTTTTCTGAAATAATCGTCTCCGTTTACGTGATGACATGTTATTGTTTTGGTAGTTATTTATTCGGATGTTGCGATCTGTATGCAATATAATTATGCAGACGAAACATTTGTTGAGCGGGCAAAATGCCTTTGTAAAGGAAGCGACAAGTGTGTTGTAATGTGATTTTTGGTCTTTGTCTGGTACCCTGCTTTGTTCTATTTTTAGCCAATGCTGACCCAATGATCTTGACAATTACATCTGGTTATAATCATCAATGTTGCAACTGCAGGAGTAATAAAACAATTTTTTTCTGCATTTAAACAAGATACCACATGTTTTTAAAAGCAGCGATTAATTATTCGCAGTAAGGTACCCTCTTGTGTTTAGATTTATTGACACTACATATGCTTATTTGACCTGAACAATAGGACCTAGTGGCCATAAGGATTTGTAAACTTGACAATTATTGCCAGTAGTAATATTCATTAATCATGGAAGTGAACAAGCTCAAAATCTTACAAAGGGAAGCCATAAAGGCTATCAAACCATTTTCCCTCCAACTTCTCTATTGTACATCATTACTGCCACTTCTTAGCTCTTGCTGCTATTAATAATTGTAATCTTAACAGTTATAAGTGGCTAAATCAGACATCTAATGATAACACACAGTATTGATAATCAGATTATGTGTACTTATCTTTTTGTATGGATTAAAATTTGAGTCTTTTTCGGCTTTATGGAATAAATGTGGTTTCTCATAAGATGTAAATGATATATTAACCTTAGTGGCATATGTACTTTAGTCAACACTTCTTTCAAGAATGAAACCTGATATCGGGGAAACAGAAATCGGATTAACACACACTATGAATAAAATTTGTTCTGGATACATATTACAAAATAAAATGAGGCCACTTGTGAGGGGTAAATTTTATATTTTTGAACAAATATGTTGGTTGCGTTAGCTGGTTGGCCTTTTGTGAAGGGTAATTTTGAACACAAATTCGTCTGTGCCTTTGGATTATGGCCGTAAGGAGCGGGTGGCCGTCGTTGAGGGGGGCTGTTCTAGAGGGGGACTACTGTATTGCCAATGTGATTTGCAACCAAATGCAATGTATGACAGAATCTTGTGTGCATGACTAGTCTTACAGATTCAGATTGATCACAGTAAAACTTCGTAATTATGATAATCATTGAAGGATTCACATGACTAAACAGTGCATCTGTAATTTTTGTTGAATATGACATATGCAGTTAGTCGTATTGTCCATGAAACTTGGTACATATTATTACTATCATCTGAAGATTGACAAGTTGCTGTGCTTTTGCAACCTTTGTTTCAGTCATCGCCTTTTTTGTCCTGTTGCTGAAGACAGTGTATGACAGAATCTTATGAACATAATTTTCTTGCAGGTTTTAATTTCTCTCTAAAACATGGTACATTTGTGTATGATTGTCATTGGCAGAAGATGCAAAAACTGATAAATATTTATAATTTGTACATTATTACCTTTTCATTTTTAGCTAGATATAGTATATGGCAAAATTTATTTAATTAACTATTTCAATTTTTATTGGATTTGCTATGAGACCAAAAATACATTTATGGCCATCAGAAGATGATATACTTATTTACCATTGCACTTTTATTTGGCCTTTTTTTATTATGGACTCATCTTCATTATGGGCCATGAGAGGGATGCAGGGAAAGCAAGTTATATAAACTTAGCAACTTGCTCATAGATCCTCATGTTTCACAGCACATTAAGTTAACTTTTCCTGTACTTCAGTTATAGTCAGTTTCTTGAGTACAGAGAGTCATATTGACAAGAGGTTTTCACTGGATGAATTCTGATATCTGATTACTCCATAATCAAATTGGTTCCTCTTTGAAATCCAATATGGAGATCTAGATATTGTTTCTCCTGAATGGATGATAGTGTGTGTGTGTGTGTGTGTGTGTCCCCATCCCCTGGAGTGTAAAAGTGATAGTCAAAAAAAAACTTGGTGTCAGAACTAGGGTCAAATAATAAATGGGGGAGGTCAAAAATGTACCAACAAACTTTCATCTAATCCATGCTTTTTCAGCTGGAATAGGATATTGCAATTTGCACAACATTTTCTCTCTCTCTCTCTCTCTCTCTCTCTCTCTCTCTCTCTCTCTCTCTCTCTCTCTCTCTCTCTCTCTCTCTCTCTCTCTCTCTCACACACACACACACACATACACATACAAATACTTCCCTCCCTCTCTAATACAAATAAACCAACACGCACAATTAACACACAGATGCATTATCCATTCAAAGAATAATTCCATTAGTTAATTTTACTTTTAGTTCAAAGTTGTACTTTTAACAGTCTTTATAATTTTTTTTGTAGCAATGTTACAGACCAACACATTACATAAAAACCAATACAAAACTTCATATAAACAAAAGAGATTAATTTACTGCCTGTACTATCATCAGTTTCATTGTACTTGTCCTAAAACACATTTATCCAAAAATCAGAGGATAATAATTCATCTTTTCTTTAACAAGTTACACTTGAACTTTTATATCTTTCGTTCAATGCAGCAAATTTAGCAAAATCTGCAATGACCCCCTGAATTTTTAATCCAAATAATGGATTTGTCTCTGCAAGTTCTTCAATCTGAAAGAATATTTTAGGTAATAATGTGTTCAAAAGATATCTTGTGGTGATCAAAGGCAGATTTTTAAAACTTATCAAACACTGTCACGAAAGGATTATTAACTTATGTGCCATATTCTAGTAAAGAGAATATTTTCTCTATTTTTCATTAGAGTCAGATTCACATTTACTCTTTCATGTTCTGCTTCTTTCATTTTATATATATATATATATATATATATATATATATATATATATATATATATATATATATATATATATATATATATATATATATATATGTATATATATATAAACATGGTGTCTTCATTAGAAAGCTTTTTATGATTTTTGTCAAAAATAAAAATGATGCTACTCCAGAATGGAAAGTCATATCAGCATGGGATTATCACCAGAAGAATTTTTATGATGTCTAGATGTTCCTAAACATAGGTAGCACCAATCTGACATCTGGGGTATAGCGATACACCTGTGCCACGTATTGATACAATTTATGATACACAGCCCGTGAGATACATATTGTTACACATATGAATTTGTTGGTCTTTCCATCTTTGGAAAGTAGGTGTTGCCCCATTATTATTTTGAGCATTCCAGAGAATGATAGTTTGTCCAATAAAAAAGTTGTTAGTAAGAATTAATTTTAGTGAGAACCAAGTTAAACGACTGATAATATTCATGAAATAAAAATAGTACTGCAGTATAAATGAGGTCATTTTATTTGTGCTTAACTTATCTGTCAAGCATGGCCTCCACTCAATACTGGATTAAGGTAGTAGGAAAGCAGGAAGTAATTATTTTTTAAATTTGGCTTCTTCCCACCTTATATTAGTTACCTTCTCACTTCCTTGCAGGAGTCCAGGAGCAGCTTGCTCCACCTTTAATCTGGCTATCACCAACCAATTGTTCATCTACACAAGGCATTAAACTTGATATGTTTCTAGCCAAAATAGTACAGTGTATAGGGCACATGGATTCAGTGGAACTGTCATGAGAGTTATTTCCCATTTGCAACTTCCAGATCAATCTAGTGGATCATAACTAAATTTGTTTTACAGAAATACTTGAGTTAGTCCCATTGTTGTATTAAATTTCACTTGTGTTATCAGAGTTCACATAAATGTTGTGAGTTCATGGATTTTAGGTACTTTTCATAAAAAGATACAGGTTGTTTTAGTGCATTTTCATTGTTTTTTATGATGTTTCAACTGTGTTGTTGTAAGTACAGAAATTTGATTATAGATATGGTACATTATGGTCAGAAGATTGAATTAAAAAATTTACTCTGATTTATACTTTTACAGGTCTCCCAGGAGACCAGTGTCTCGCTGTGTCGCTTCTCTACGTAGATGGGAAACAGAGGTCTGTATTGAAAGGGGAGCCACTGCCAATATCCTCAAAGGCAAAAATTAGTTGGGCTGGGTCTGTATATTTTTGGATATAATTTTTTTTACACTTGTTCCTTGTCCAAGGCATAAACTTAAGTTGCTATATCAATGAATGTTATATTTCTTATTTGTAGCCAATGTATAGTGGAGTCTTGATAAATATTACCTTAAATTTTTAAGAAATGAAGAGTAAAATTTATAGGTGATGGAAAATGTGGTTGTTCCCACTATACCTATGGAAGGGATATATATATATATATATATATATATATATATATATATATATATATATATATATATATATATATATATATATATATATATATATAGTGTCCATCACTCATCACCATGTCACTCACAAATTTCATTGCCACTTAATAGTTTTGGAAGGTCAAATTAGATTTTCTTCATTTTCCTTTGAAATGTAATGGAGTAGTGGCTGTTGTTTGATGTTGGGGTTTTGTCATTCGGTGCATCATATTACAAAGGGCATTGTGTCTATGGATCCAATTTAGTTAATTGACATTTGTGTCTATGGATACAATTTAGTTGATTGACATTTGTATCTATGAATGGAAGTTAGTTAATTGATACTTTTGTCTATGGATGCAATTTATTAGTTAATAGACATTTGTTGCCAGTTTTTTAGTTGTTGTTGTTGGGCTTAATGCCATTTTTCAGCACACAATAGGCTATTCATGGCGGCCAGTATTACTGGTGGAGGAAGAAACCGGAAAATCACCAGAAAGAACCACCTACCCACAAGAAGCTGCTAGCAAGCTTTCTCACATATCCACATTCGCTGAATCCTAGACTGGAACCCACACAGAGGTGAGATGGCAGTGATCCGTAACGGACATCGCTTTAGACCACTTGGCCACTTGTGGGCCCTATTTATTTTTTTTTTGTTGTTGTTTTTTACTTAATTGACATTTGCATCAATTAATGGAATTAAGTTAATTGACATTTGTGTCTTTGAATAAAATTTAGTTAATTGAAATTCGTGTCTATGGATCCAATTTAGTTAATTGAAGGAAGTTTCAAGGTAAGTGAATTCATCTGCTGTATTAGTCTATGGTTGTTGGATGATCTGTATTATATCCCTGAGCTCTAACATATTTAAAATTTTGGTCAAAAACATGCATATTAAATATGCTGAAATTTAGTTGGTCAGTTTATAAGAAAACTGAACGTTAGAGGTCTGGTATTTTGTGACCTCTGCAAGAAAGATCTGAATTACAGTAATCACTGTTGGAAGAGATTGGAACAGCATCTTCAAAAGAAGTTGCATATAAAAATTTAAGCTCAGAAGACATCTGGAAAAAGTGTAGTTAATTACTATAAGAAGAATGATTTCTTGCATGAGAGAACATGTAGCTCTCTGTCAGAATATGTAAACTGCATGTCACCAATAGAAGCACTAGCTTGAAAGGAAAAGGATCTCGTTGAGAAAGAAAAGAAATGATTACACATTGAGCCAAAATAGTCAGTGGTGACAAAAAAGAAAATCTAAAGAAATCTTTGCCAATCCCACAAAATGATCTAGACTGGCATATCAACAGGTTCTGTTCAGTGGAGAAAGAGATAAGTGAATGTATGGAGATTATTTGTATATAGTTGATGTCCTTGGTTTATTTTATAGATTTGTTATGGAAACAGTTAAGTATATGTTTGCTAAAAAAATTGACAAATTAATGTGACTTATTTACGATATGAACACTGACATGCACTTGAAATAATATCAGCATAAGTAGTATTGGAGAACAAATTTATGTGCCAGTGTGAAATTATTCAAGTTAGGTTAAATGTTTTTGGTAAGTTTATAGTGTTTCACCTGATTATTTTGTTATTATGATCATAAGTTGCACCAGGATCAGTTTTTTATGATCATAAAATGAGATTTTGGCCTGACCCTCAAGACCCCACCCACCCCCTTTAAAAAATCTCAGCTTTTTATGGAAGACCAGAATCATGTCTGATTGTATGATGTGTGAATGAGTTTTATACAAAACAGAACAGAACTGACTTGTATAAGAAAAGACATGCATTGTAAGAAATATATAATACACGAGCATATGCATTTAATACATGCATTGTAAAAAATACAGGATGCACGAGTATATACATTTGTTTCTCTCTCTCTCTCTCTCTCTCTCTCTCTCTCTCTCTCTCACTTTTTCTCAGACTTGACACTTTTCATTATTACCAATATTCTATAGCATCAACTTGTAAATATTATACATCCATATTTAATTAAAATATTTAAACAATATTTGGCTTTCTCTGTGGGGGCTAGGGGCTCCAAGTGACCAAGTGGTCTAAAGTAATGACCGTTATGGATCACTGCCATCTCACCTCTGTATGTGTGAGTTTAAGTCCAGACTCAGCTAATGTGGGTAAGTAAGAAAGCCTGCCAGTAGCTTCTCGTGAGTCAGTAGTTCTTCCTGGGGTTTTCCAGGGTTCTTCCTCCAACAACTGGCTGCCATGTATAGCCTATCTTGTGCTGAAAAAATGGCATTAAACCCTATAACAGCAACATCTCTGGGGGCTACTCATGGGCTAGAATCAGAATGTAACAAGACTAGTCCCAATCGTTGCTAGGCTGATCCCAGCATTACAGTGCATTCTGGGCTATTCCCAGTGTAAGTAAAAAAGTATATGCTAGGCTGAATACCAGCTTGTTAATGTATTATGGGCTGATCCCATAGTAACTAAATCTATAGGCTGATCCCAGATTTGTGGACTAGAACTATACTAGGCTGAATCCCAGGTTGCTAATGTATTATGGCTAATCCCATCTTAACTTTGTAAACTAGGTCTGTGTGCTAGGCTGCTTCCCACCTAGAATGTATTCTGAGCTGCTCCCAGATTTGTGGGATAGAGCTTTGTGCTAGGCTGACTCCCAGCTTGCTAATGTATTATGGGTTGATCCCATCTTAATTAAAACTGCTAGGCTGAATTTAAACTGTAAATGAAATGTATTTAATGGGCATGACCTTTACATTATTAGTATATCTTATGAATGTCCGATTGGGGGAAAATGGCAAATTGAATTTGGTTTTAAATGTATCAAATGAGGATGCCAGATTTAACTGTGGAATCCGTTTGAATGGACAAGTGTCCACAGTACATGATACTAAATGTATGTACACAACTGTTCTTGAGCAGACATAAGTCGGTATGGGTGAACTCTGTTGTAGTGTGTATAACATGATAAAGACCATCTTCCCAGAGTCTTAATTAAATGGTCCTTCATAGAAACAGTAGCTGCCATTGTGGCTGCTCCAATACAAAACAAATGACTAAAAAAGTTTTGCTCATCATAGCCCAAGTGTACCTGCAGGCGCTCTAAGTACGACAGAAAAAGCTCCCTACTAAATGAATGTCCAATGGAATCCACAAATAAAGGCACATTTGCCCCTTGGCCTCGAACCAATGCAAATACCACTCCATACAGGACACTGGACACAACAATGAATTTTGAAAGAATGAAACCTTGACACCAACACGAAATGGGTCTAGTTTTGAAGATGGCAAGGTCAGTTTGTTGAAAAGGTCACATCCCGAATTCTTAGGAAGCTCCCAAAAGAAATGTCCTGCTGTGACTGAACCGTGAATTCACCACATCGCAAAAATCCAAATAATACCACCAGACACATGCACTTCAGCACCAAATCTACATCTGATGAAAATACTCCCTCACTTAGGGAGGAGGTTGTCATTGCAAGAATCAGAATCGGTCATACATACATTACCCACTCACACATACTAAAAGGTGAAGATCCACCAGAGTGCGTTCCTTGCAATGTACCATTTACTGTTGAACACTTTATGACCACGTGTTCCGACCTGCAACCTACTCGTGATAAATACTATAATGTACACGACATGCAGGAACTTTTTGATACTATTCAAATCACTAGTATTTTAGATTTCCTAAAGGAAGTAAATCTTTATTTTAAACTGTAACTTTTTATGACCTTACCCAAACTAATTTTTAACTAATACAAATACCAACTATTATGTACATCTTTTCATCAAGATACATCATTTACATCTCCCGTTGATCGGGAACCAATATCTTTAACTGTTACCAATATTTACCATTTTATATTAATCTACTATGGATTTTTTACTATATCGCTGGTCAATATTGAACTTTTTTACAAATATGACCTACTGTATGGCGCTAAATAGCCTTAAAGTGCTGGTGCGCCGTTAAAATTCAATCAATCAATCAATCAATCCCTCACTTAACATAGCCGATAATTGCACCACATCCAGTATGTAATAGAAAATCCCACAAAGTATACAACCTGTCAGACTCCAGGAAAGGTTTAGTATCTCCAGCCTGAAAGTAGTGAAATCTAATCCCTGCAAGGTACTGCTTGATTGTTGAGTACTGCAGCTACAGCCTGGTGTGATAGTATGTGACAAAATAAATCAACACATCTTCTGAAAAGTAAGGGCAAACAGTAAGCATGAGCACTAACATCGGACATGGCCAAAAATTTCATCAAACACTGGAAACCAGTCATGTGCACCAATCTAGTAGTGTTGTTGGATACTGGTAAAAACCACAAGTCTTGCACTCTTTGTGTCAAAATAGCATCAACTCTGAAGCTGGGGAACACATCACAGGAGTTAGGTCTGCGTGTGGCGCCTTGTTCTGGAACTTGTCATTCAGAAATCGAGAAAGAGCATCAGCTATTATGTATTCCATTCCCAGAATATGGCAAGCCTGAATGACGAATTGTCCTTTGGCAGTACACCATATCAGCTTTCAAACAAATTTCATTATGAGTGGTATTTTGGATTGGTCTTTGTTAATGATCTCCACAGTTGCAGAATTGTCACAGTTCACTAGAATTCTTTTCTTCATCCACTGATTTCCCCACAACACCACTGATACTATGATTGGATACAGTTCAAATAGAGCCATAGATGTTGAATTATCCAGTGGAATTAGTTTGGGGGAAAATGTCCCTAAAACCACTTCCCATTGAAAAGCCCCCATAACTTGTCGGGGTAGTATCTGTAAAGAATTTAATATTTTCCGTGGGGTCACTGTGTCATTTAAAAAGAATGAAATACCATTCCATTGTAACAAGAATAGTGACCACATTCAAGTTGTGCATAAACTAAAATTTTAATAAATTATCATTATGTAATGTATGGTATGTGAGTTGTGTAATGTTTGGACTGTGAATTATTTGTGTAATGTATGGCATCTGAGTGAGTTGTGTAATGTGTGCCTTGTGAATGAGAAGTCATAAATGTTTTATTATTACCCTGTTAGTAATTTTGTTTCCACATCAGTGTTTTTTAAAATATCCATGCAAGACCTGATTTGACAACAAGGAAGGAACCACTTTCAGACTGCCCTGAGCCTTATAGTTCACTCAAATTTTAAATAAAAGAGTAACTTTAGCATGTCACGAATGACTTTCTTTGTCTTGGGATAAGTATTTGTCTATACTCTTGAAAAACCAATAGCTCCAACATTTGGACCCAAAGTACCTAGAGTTTTCAAAGTTCTGTATTTTTTAAAGCAAAGTTAGTTTCGTTGCTGTAAAAATAAGGGTTAAGTTCTACTAGGTTTACTAAAGCCCTTTGTTTTTCTTGCAGTTTTTCGTCAGAAGGTACTCCCATTTACATGGATACTGCAGGAATTGTACGCATGTTGAATAGAAAGTTTGGTCTGACATGGATTCAAGTTGCCAACACCAGGTCATATGTGAGTAGCTTTCATCTTTCATGGAATTCAGTAAGATTCATGAAATCATTTGTAAATTCTTTTTTAAAGAAGGTGAACTTTTTACATGCTTGCCATAAAAAGGTACATATCACCTTAATGATGTCGTCCATCTTTGTATCCTGATCCATCTGTTGTCAGTTTGGGTTCCACGAAATGAACACTAGTTGTCCACCATCCACAGGTAACAAACTTTGTTGATTGCTTGGGTAAGAAGAACACTATTAGTTTTGGGCTTAAAAGGGAACTCTGATTGAACAACAATCATTTATGTATAATGACTTGTTCTCCATCATCTTTGGTTGCAAACTATGTGGATGGCTTGGAGTGGGGAAAAACTGTATTGATTTTGGTATGTACAGGTTAAAGATCAAGGTCACTGACAAGGAATAAAAATAAAACTTATGCACAATAACTCCAGTTCTATATTACATACTCAACCAAATTTTGTGAATGGCTTGCGCTTAGGGAAAGGAAGAAGCCTGTTGATTTTTGGGAAGAAAAAATATATGGGGAAGGTCACTGACTAAAGGAAGAAGATGGTTTGTGCACAATAACATTAGTTACATCACAGCCTGAGCCAAACTCAGTGGATGGCTTGCACTTAGAGTAAGGAAGAAGCCTGTCGATTTAGAGATTCAAAGATTGCTGTGATTGTTAAAAAAAAAAGGGAAATAATGGTTTCTACACAGAAATTTCAGTTATCTACATAGATGAAGTAATATCCATTGAAATTTACGTTTTTGTTCTGTGGGCATATCCCTGTTCATTTAGTAGAGTTAAGGGGAATACTAGTGAATTAGTCTAATTGCAAAATATATATTAATACTTCTCTGTGTCATTATGATATAGTGCTCCCCCATTATAAAATGGTAGTCAGGATCCATTAAAGCTGATTTATGTACTGAACCGTATTATGCAAAGAACCATGATATCTGCAGAACTGTGATATATTGAGAATATCATAATATATAGAACAAAGGTATTGTAAAAGAAAACGAAGATATAAGGCATAGTTTCACCTTGTCTTCTTTCAAGCCATGTACATTGATATGATTGTAGTCCATAATGATTCAGTTATATCCATTACATCAGGAATCCCATCATAATGAGGGGCATTATAAGAATGAGAGGTGTAATTAGTTAAAACTATACTATATTATCTTTTTCACAAGTATTTGGCAACTTACTCAGTGAATTCAACAGGGTTTAGTACTCACCTTTTGCATAATGAAACTAAGATTAATTCCTCACAAAAGTTGATGATAATGGGGAAATGAGATTTAATGATTAACAGTGTATCTGAAGGAACCTAAAGGGCAGTTAATAACCTAAGCAATAAATCAGACTGATAAGATAATACAGTATGACTTTTTTTGTAAAGAAATATGAGCCAGCTTTGCAGAAGAAACTGAGCATATTTCGGGTGCAGTTCAGTGCCCTTTCTTCCTAATGCACATCGGTAACAAATAAGGGTTCTCATATACATTTCACTATATTGTGCTAAATTTCAGACTATTTTTTATCCATCCTATGTAAGGTATTCTAAAGCAACCTTTTTTTGATATACCTTTTATTCCAGGCCAAAGGAAAATTGGACTACTATTTTATAGTTGGAGTGAATGAGAACCCACAGCAGTTGAGGTATTTTTGTGATTTCTTATAAATATAATGAAACCTTGTCTTCAAAGGACAGTCAGGGGACTATTCATCATTGTTGGTTTAAAGGATACAAGTCGATATTATGAACTGAATGATCTGTGTCATAAATTATGATATAATATATTATCAAGTCTTGAATGCATTTTAAATAGATAGATTCAATAGACACTTTATTGTACATATAAAATATTCTTTGGCATAATGAGGGCAAATTCTGTCACAGCACACTGCCCCAGCCCAGCTCTGTATTTGTTCTACAGAACACCTCATAAAGAGAGACTTGTGGGAGTTTGTAGGGTTGTGAAAAGTGTCTGACACCTGTATGTGGAGCCACAAGGGGATGATACGAGGTATATAGGGACACTGATAACCGAAACTCGACACGTCCAATCCTGAGGATGCTATAACAAACATCATCCGATACTCCATACATGCACCATAGGAAGCGGGTATGAAGTATATATGGGCATAATAGTTGAGTACATTTAAATACCTACCCAAATTGGGGTTCAAAGCAAAGTTGTGAATGCATGAAAACTTGGCAATGGCCCCTTGTTCCATAATAATACCTTAGGAAGAGATTCCAGGGAGTTTGTAGGGTTGTGAAGAGAGTCCGAAACTCAGCAAGTCCGATCCTGAGGATTGCCATGATAACAAACATCAGCCGATACTGACAATGCACTGGAGAACAGAACTAGAACAGTATTCCAAACAAGAAATGCCACAAATAAATGACATGGTGGAAGGAGGGGAGGCTGGTGGTTCTTTCAGCAGATAATTTTAAGTTAAATGCAGTGTCAACTCTGAAAAGCACACATCTCTACAGGTATCACAACTGCTGTATGAATGCTGAAAACAACTGACATAATGTCTGACCACATTCTCCAACTAAGCATCTGATTGGTTCAACATGACAACATATCTATATTTAGTTACTAGCTTTGCATAAATTCTAGCTACAATTACATCACATCTGGTAAAGAAACACAAATAGGGGAACAACAAGGGGCCAGAGAAGGATGCACTGTGTATTACTTAAACTATATTTAATCAATTAAATTACAATTGAGGGTTGGAGGTTGTAGACTCTTGTCAGATACATCGGACATAGACCTCTGTATGCTGTATAAATAGACTTGCTATCAGTGGAATTTTAATTTTATATTGGAGCAACATCGTTCTTTAGAGTAATTTATTTTATAGTTTTATTTTAGGCAACTTTGATCCGAATCTACATGTGACTAAATGGAAGCAGTGTTGCTAACATTTGTAAACAAAAGTTTATTTCTTCCATGTATTTTAAACTTTTAAACTAGCTTTCCACTCCACCATGCAAACAGTATCATATCAATTGACATTTCAAGTGAAAGACTTAGCTGATATTTTGCTGATTACAGTGAACCCTCACGCTTTTCTATCTTTAGGCATATGAATCAATTTGTATTTCTTGTTTCATACTGTTTCACTATGCTTCAAACACTTCCCTAAGCAACCATTTTGCAAAATGGGTCAGCACTTAGGTATTTCCTCCTAATTAAAAATAACTCATTCATCATCTCAATACACATTTGATTGAAGCTCATCTTGATTAAGGAGAGAAATTCCGCATTCCAAATTTATGGCATGGAATGAACATTAGGTGCTTCCCCCCCATATGTATTTTGTATTACATTGATTGTATAATTCAGTGGGCATGATATTTTTTAAAAACATGTATCTGTTATATATATAATGTTATAAGCACTACAAGAACTGCTCAAAACTGGCTCATGTGTAGAAATAAATTACAGGAATTGTTTATTTTTTAATTATTTTTATGTTATACACTGGATGAAATACTGCTAGGGCTGGTCAGCCAGCTGAAAACACACATTTTTTGGGCCTTAGGCAAGCTATTCACTAGTAATGGAAATGAATATAAGTGTTTGCATGGTTGGTTCAAAAATTGAAAATATTTGAAAAAAATGAATATTTTCATGCAGAATAAAACAATAATATGATTTAATATAGTCAGATGTAGATAGGGGTCAGAGATGGTCAGACAGGAAACTAGAGCACAATACATTTAAATTACAGCATGTCTTATATTGAATTTAGATTATGCATTTGATACAGAACATTAACTGAAACCTTCAAGTGCTGTCAGTATTTGCATTGTCTTACAAAGAATGTTTTCCTCTAGAATTCAATTGCTTTTTCTTGGAATATTTCTAGAAAAACATGAATCTGATTTTAGAAATTTTGCTAAGTCTTTTCCACAGAGAAGTATTCATGCCAGTGTTCTGTTAATAAAGGAGGCACTCAAATTTAACTGTCTTAAATTTCTTCCTTTGCAAATGTATTGTTATTTCCTGTAGAAGTATTCTTAGTATATGGGGAAGAATTTTTAATGTATAGAAATGAATTGCTAGTGTGTGGGGAGATATTGTTAATGTATGGCAGCATATTGTTAGCGTATGGGGAATTTTTTTTAGTGTATTTGCTAACGCATCGGGAAGTATTGCTAGTGTCTAGGAAAGTATATATGTAAGGAGAAATATTGCTTGTGCATGGGGAGGTATTTGTAGTGTATGGAGAAATATTGTTAGTATGGGAGAGTATTTTTAGTATATTGGTTAGTGCATAGGGAAGTATTGTTAATGTGTGCATAAGTATGCATAAGTATTGTTACTGTATGGAAAAGTACTATTAGTGTACATAGAAATATTGCACCCTACTGAAATATATTTATTTTTACATAATTTCTGGCTATGGGTTAGTGGGTAGTAGAAGCGATTTTCATATAGGGTTGGGGAAAGACACAATTTAAATGACAGCTGGCTGGAGGCAATCAACTGAATTCTTACAGATCATATAATCTACTGCATATTTTTATTTGTATTCATTCATTATATTCAATCTTTTTTGCTTTTGTTTGTTTGTCTGTCTACTATGTATGTCTCTGATACTGTGAAATCACAAATGTTTTGGGTGGCTTATTATTTGTAGATGTCATTGATCAATCCCTTAACTACTAATTTAATGTCTATGAATATAGATTTTACATCAGGGATTTCTATTCTAATACAGAAATCATGTTTTTGTATCCTTACTAAACTGTGTGTTTACTAAAATCTGCAAAGATGGGGGAGGGGGTGTTCAGATGTGGACAAGGGGGAAGAGGTTTAAAGAACCTTGCGGACATCTGCACACTGGTATTTTTTGTCTTGATATTCTGTGTTGAACAGCTGCTTCATGCCTACTGCATGTATTCCAGTATGTTTTGCCGATGTCCTTTATCAGTTTTTCCCAAGTATAAATTATTTGTTAATTTCAATTTGTGCCAGAGATTATATATGAATGGGTTGGCATTAATACATAGGTCTATCTCCCAGTGCCTGAGGTTGATTACATGGCCCACATATCAGCCCTGCTAGATGGGGATGTCCGCAGTGGGAGGGGGTTAAGCCACATGCAAACAAAAGTGGACAAGGGAAGAGGGGTGTAGGAAAACAGGTATTACCTGCAGACGTTTTTTATAGACAACAAACATATTTCAGTTACCGACCTCTTATTTTTATGCCTTGTTGCAAGACAAATATAAAGTTTTTAAAAAAAAAATATTGCAAGTCAAACATTTTTATATCATAAATTATAATTTTAAAAATGGATGGAAGTCAAGGAATCATTTCTTCTAAGAGTATTCATAAAATCAGTAACATTGCATTACTGTATTGTCAACAGCATCATCATCATCATCACTGATGGTCTAGCAGTAACATTCTGCACTTTTAATCCAGTTGTCACAGGTTCTATCTCCCACTTCTAGTCTTTCATACGAGACTTATACATATGGTCTGAGGGGCTTCCATGGCAGAGTATAAGCTGCTTGCTTGTCTTGTGATACAGATCTGAAGGGCTTCCAAGGCAGAGTCGTACAAGATGCTTGTCATGTGATTACTTGCCTCCAATCATCCAATGTGTAAATGAGAATGTTGCTAGTTACTTGTGGAAGGTCAGTGCTTCTACATAAGTGGTATTTGGTGTCTCAAAATTACTTGGATTTTCTTCAGCAGTAAAATTGGCTGCCATATATAGATTCTCTTCATCTGAAAATGGTGTAAAGGCCATAATGATATATCGAAACCTGAGATCTTGTGTCAAGATGACTTCAGCTGTTGAGATAAACATCAAATCAACAGAGGCCCAAGTGTACTAAGGTGCTTGCTTTCACGGATCACGTGCACATCTCACATCATTTTTGCTACAGCTGTACGAGTTTATAAACTTTTGACTCTAGTAATTTTTGTAGACCTTTGAATATTGTCAGTTATGCCTTTCTGACAGTTACTTAAAAGTCATCATCAGTTGGTACAAATGGATTTTTCATAGTAAACATACGAGATGGAGAAGTCTTGAGCAATCCTGCGTCACATGCTGCCAAAAAGTTTACAATTTACTTCACTTAAAGTTTCTCTAGGAATGTCCATTGTTCCAACCAGAACTGTTATACCTTATTCAAGCTATATTTACGGATGTCTGGAGATGTGCATCTGTAATAAATATTTGTAACAAAAGTATGAGAATGCAGTGTTTTTCAATAATGCATTTGAACTGAGCCACAACCAGAATCAACAAACCAAGAAATGAAATTACTCACGTCTCTCAGGCAGAAATACAGTATATAATCTTTAAATTTGCCAGATTTTTTTCCAGTCATAATGATTCAGTGGACATGATCACCAGAATGGACAGAAAGAGACTGAAAGATATAAGGTTAAAATCGATTTGAGTTGCTAACTTCATGTGGTTTAGTTAACTTTACACCCTTTATTGTCTTCCCTTTGATGTAATTTCTTATTGCAGCCAAGTAAATAATGTTGCACACATCTAAAAGAGGCACACTTTTACTCATTACTGTTGTTATACTTCTCCATTCCAGCCTGTTTGTATGATCTTGTCCCCCCACTTACTGTTTGTCTTGTTTATGATATGTATCTAAATTTGTCCTTTTCCTACTACTATACTGTTTGTGAATATGCATATCAATGTAAAATGCAATGGGTAGACTAAATCCAAGATAGAAAATCTCTACAGTTCGAATGTATTCCTTTCTTGGATTTTATGTTTCTGCACAAAACTCAAAGACTCACTGTACAAATTTAGTTCCCATTGTAAACCTGTGCAAGCACCATGATATTAAAATTCAATAACTTAAAATTTTGAGTGCTCATGATCACATTTGTGTCAGTAAAGACACATTTATGAAGACAGCTTCTGTAAAAAGAAAACCATAACAGCTGCACCATTTTCTGGATTGACACAAATTTGAAATATGTGATTTCAATACTACACAGAAAAGTCATCTGCTGATTTCAGTAACGAGTTTTCCAAACTCAGGTCTGTTACATATAGGATAAGCTCTCAAAAGATTCTTTTCACTAAATTTTGCTTTCATTATCAACCAGTCAGGGACAGTCAAACCATGTATACTCTATTTTACTTTCACTGATTTATAGCATGGTTCTCGTTCTTTCATATCTGTAGTAATGCTAGTCATTCAACAACTCTCAATGGTTGTATGCCTTTTTCGACCATTCTGAATTAACACACTGTAAGATAATGTTCAAGTGACAGAAATACCATGGAATAACCAAAGACCAATAAAATTAAATAAAATGGTAAAGTTATCTACCCTGCAGGGATGCAGCCAGGATTTCAGGATTTAATCAAAGGTGTGTGTGTGTGTGTGTGTGTGTGATTTCCAATGAGGAAGTGGTGATGGAAAGAATAGCCATTGTTAAATATCTCCCTATAATTTATATATCTGTCACTCTTTCTTACTTTTCCACTCTGTTATGGCTCTACTGAAATCAAAATACTTGAAAAGATGTCATTTCTAGTTGTATAGCAATTATTACTGTGATGTCATTGGACATGGTCACATGGTGGTGGAGTCTTGTTTGGTATGGCAGAAGACCATAGGCTTACTCCATAGTTGACAGCTAATTATGATGTTATTAAAAGAATTAAACTTTCTAACAGTTCAGTTGGGTTGGATTATATAATTGATTCATAGCCTCTAATAGGCTCTAAAATTGATGTGTTTATTTTGGAGCCATGTTCCTCCATCACATTCAAGATCTGAATAGACCAAAGGTGAAATTTATTTAATTTAATGTGAGACTTTAATGCCAGAATTCAGATTCAGTAATTTTTGGGTTTAAAAAAAAAATTTCTTCCTAAACAACTAAATTTTATGCAATTTATAGTTTTTTAATGATACTGAGAATTATTGACATGTAAAAATTGCAAAAGAAATGTACATCAGATCAGGAAATTTATACCATTTGGGAAAAATTGATAGGAATATGCAAAAATAATGATAATATTATTGAAATGGAGTATGTGGTTACAATATGGATGCTGGTTCAACAATTAAGCAAAATACATTTTGTGCAACTATTCTCCTGTTTGTAACAACACTCAGTTGTTGTTGATGTTAGGCTTAACGCCATTTTTCAGCACACGATAGGCTATTCATGGCGGCCAGTATTATTGGTGGAGGAAGAAACCGGGAAATCCGCGGAAAGAACCACCGACCCACGAGAATCTACTGGCAAGCTTTCTCACATATCCACATTCGCCGAATCTTAGACTTGAACCCATGCAGACAGGTGAGATGGCAGTGATCCGTAACGGACATCGCTTTAGACTACTCGGCCACTCGGGGCCCCAACAACACTCTGTAATATGGCAACAATTTTTGCACACTTGAGGTTGACCCACATTATACTTTAGTCTCTTGCTAATTAATAGTTTTAGATTTTACAACAAAACTATGCACATTTTACTTTTATCACACCTTTAATACATGATCATATAATATTTAGATTGTAGACTTATGGTTGTGCAATTTTCAACATCTCACATGTATGTCCCCATGGCCGTGGTTTTTCTCTTCGATATCTCTTCCAAAAAGAATAGTTTCCACTAACATGAACTCTGCAAAAGATTCATTGCACGAATCAGTGCATTTCTGCCTCTTAGATTTTTTATCTTCCGTTATGCTGTATTAGAATTTTAAGTCCAACATTCCCATAGTCTTCTTGTTCTGACAGGATTATCTTTAATAAATATAACTGGCATTCTGTGCATCCAACATTTACATTGGATTCATGCTCAACATCAATTTTGAGCTCAAAATCACATACTGGTATTTCCAGTGACATTTTCCCAATGTCCAACAGACTGATATACATGAAATTCATTGTCATCATAGCTATCACCATCCAGTATTTGCCGACTGAAAACGTCTGATGACAAACCCTTCTGTGATTAAGCCATTTTAGTTTCCTATGCGGCCCTTATTTGAAACAAGCATTTGTAAAACTAACATAATGAAAGTAAAGTTAAAACTCCCATTAATGCCTGTTCCAGGGCTAATGAACCAAAGTTTTACAGCCATTCATGTTGAACTGAAGTATCCAGCTATTTTAACGTTTGACTTCCTGAATATTGTTGCATCAAGCACTGCTACACTGCTACCATACGCGTAAATGTATTTGGATTATGCTTTTTCGGCATATCCCCCTCCCCAAAAAATTAATTTGTTTTCTCATTTTTATTAGCATCCCACTAATTGCACATAACATATTTTAGAAAACTATGACATAAAAATATTCTTCTGTTGACAAGCGGTGACCTTCCTATGTGTTATGTTCTATTTATAGCAGCTGCTCTATTTCCAAGAAGACATCAGTTTCTATTTTATAGAAGCTGTATTGCTTAGGACAGAACAGACTAGTTTTCTAATTTTTAATCTTTGCTCACATATTCTTTGTTAAAAATAATGTCAGGTACAGAACCATTCTGTAAGAATTTGGTGGTAAAATGTTCATTTTTGTTCTAGTTGATGCATATGTTAAAGCAAAAATGTTAACATATGATTTCACAAATGGATTAGAAAGAGAGGGAAACAAACGGAAAAACGATTTAGAGATGAATACATGAATAACACTATTCAGTGGCATTCTAGGGTAGCTTCACACCCATTGCAGGCAGTGTGGAAAGGATTTTAATATTGGTCATAGTGTAAAACTGATTACTTATATTTGATCATTTTACTAACTCCAATACTAAGGTAACTTCTTTTTTACAGCAAAACTATATTGTGTAAACAAATTTTATGAATGCAGGGGTGTTTATTACCTAGCTCTTAATAGAACACTGAGTACAACTAGTGGTAGAATACAACTTTGGTCCTTTGTTCAAATGAATGCTTCCTGATGCAAAATATACATGTTTTGTGCATTGAATGTTAATATGTTTTATGTGAATTCTGCTCATATTACTCCTTTTGTCCACTTGGATTACACTTTTTTTCTCGATAGAGGTTGGCATGTATGTGCTACTAGCAGTGCGAATGTCACGAAATGCACTTTTAAATTTAAAAGTTTAATAAAAATTGCATAATGCGCAAAGCATGTTTTATATCAGTAATGTTAACATAATTTGCAGAAGATGTATTACTATTACTGCTTTGAAATATGTGATCTCGTACAAAGGTGCACTCGTGTCTGCTGGCATTATTTTGCAAACCACCATTTTATTTTCGTTAGACCGTTAGGATTGGGTTAGATGCGATTGTAAATATATATTCATGTTTTGTTTTCTGACAACCCCACCAGCGATTTCTCATTTTGTTAACACAACCCACAACAGAAGTGATTTTCTTAATCAACCTTCTACTGTCAGAATCAAAATAGTTTGAAAAACAACCTCCTACAGAAGTTTTTTTGAAGTGCCATCCCCAGTATATGTTTTACTGGAACAGATCTGATATGCCTTTGTCATAGTGAGCATGTTTGTATCCAAGAATTGCCTGTACAGATGGATCTTAGTAGGTGTGTTTAATACTTTTTTCTGCTTGCCTTCTACTTTATTTGATATTTGAAACTACGTGTTAATTCTCTTGAAAAATTTGAGATTGCATACTTCAAGAGGTTAGTGTTAGGACTGGTGGGCTTGTGTCAGGATAATGTGACTGGGTGGGACATCATTCTACATGTCTGCAGCATTATGTCCCAGTGTTTGACATCACTAAAAACTACCACACTATAGACATAGCGATAAGACTGAAAAATTGTTAAAGCTACATTAAAAATCAAAATCACACATGCACACTTTTTGTAAGTTGTTACCTTATTTGCTCTGTACTTGTTGTGATATCATTTGTGAAGCTAGTTGAATTGTTGTTTTGTGCATGTATGGTCGTGCTTGCTTGTACAGAAGAGAAAAAAGTTGAAAGGAATCAGTAGAGAGAAAAACAGACATATTGTACACATATCTTACACATCTTTAAAGAGTTGTTTCTTATGGCTCATTTCAGACAGTATCTTTCAGAGCAAATGTTGCATTACTTGGGGCAGTTTTGAAATCTGGGGACAGTTTATTCTTCATCTGGTTGTTCATCAATTTCAGGTGTATTCTTTGTAAAGGTGCCCGTTATCCAGCTACACTGCCTCATCCAGCAGTCACTGTTCTACCATTCCAGCTTCCTTTGTGTGAACTCAACACAGAGAAATCTCAGTACGAGGTACTAATTTTGTTGACCTTTTCTGTTTCCTTCAGATATTGTAATAGGTTATTGACCAGTTACTAGAGTACAGATGTCTCTACCATTTCATATAGAATTAAAGTTTTTCCTTTGATAATAAACTTGTTTGAATATACCTGATTTCTAAGTATCTATAGAAGATTTTGTGAAAATTGACACATTTAGAAGTTATTGCAATGTATGTTTATTTGTAAGTCTAGTTCTGATGCATACAACATAGACAATAATCTGCCTTTGCATTATGCACCAGTACATTATGGTCTACATCACTTGTTCTACTGATTGATTATTCATAACAAACTACACAGAACCAGACAAGTTGACAAATTATGTGAGTATATATGTACCATTAAGGTACCATTCACATCAGATCAGTACATGGTATATAATAGTAGTCCGTTGATGTTAAACCATCAGACCTCACATGTGTCCAAATTTTCTGTTTCCTTTGTAATGTTATTGCCATCCATTGATGGCGTCATTGTCATCAGAATTATTAAAGTTCTTGAAAGTCGGAGTGATTATACTGGCAAGCAGGTGAGACAGTGATTTGTGGAACCTGTTCAGTTTAATCTACAGCCATCATACTTTAACCAAGTTTTTTATTTTCAAGAACAAATTTGTTGTAGGATCCAACAGCAGGCTACTTGGAGATATATTTAAATATAGTTATATACTTAGATTTACCTTTTGGTCTCAAAATATGCAAAAGTGTCTAACATTTTCCTGATCTGAAGAGGGTATGAATCAGCTTGAATGCTTGAAGTTTAATTAAGAAATATACATAACACCTCAGTTACGACCACTAACCAGATTGGGAAAAGTGACAATTGGAAGGTGATCTCATTTCAGAGGGTAAGTTTGCTTTTTCATCATCATAAATGGGTATTAGCAAAGTCAAACCTGTTAGTAGCAACCACCTGTAGCATAAGGCCCAACATACCTTTGCACACATCTTTTTTAGGAATGCTAGTTCATCTTTTCATCTTTTAAAGATGGGTTTTGAACAAATACTATACCAAATACAATAAACATTATTATTATTATTATTATGATTATTATTATTATTATTGTTGTTTCAGACAGTTGGCATAAATTCCTATTCAAAGAATCTGTCCCAATGATTTTATCATTCAATAATTAGGGAGAAGAGGATTTCATTCACACTCAAAAATTTCCTCTTTTTTTTCATGTTGTATGTTTTTCTTCTTCTTATGTATGGTAAAGAGATAGTTAGCTCAGCTTCTTATGTATTGCACCTGAAGTCAGCTGTCTTAGAAGTTACAATGGCCAGATATAGAAAGTTTCAACCCAATGATTGACAGGTTGTCTTGGGTCAAAGACTTTTGATGCCTTTTAAATTGAAATGCTGCTCCAATTATGGATTTGCTTTGAAATATGCAGGATTTTTCATCCTCAGTTCTGTCTTCTTGCAGAATTAGATATAGACAGGTCTGACTGACTATTGCGAAGTGGTCTTTTAATATCAAATATTATTTTACAAAACATATTTCTTTGATTCACTTTATTGTTACTTTTAAGCTTTGTATTATGGAAGAATGTAACATCCTTTTTATTCCATAAATTTTTTCCAGGGTCTTTAATTGGCTGTAAAGTTTCATCTTTGCTAGGCCTTTTTAATTTTGGTTTGAACAGATATAGTAGGTTTTATTTTCTGTTTTGGTACACTTTTAGTATCTGAAAATTTTTGCTTGCACAGGAAGCACTTTGGCGTGGAAAGATATTTTCCAATCATTTTGATCACTGGACGAATCAAGGTTTTGAGTATGATGAAACCATCAAAAGTGAGGCACATAAACCAGTTCAAGAGGCCTTGATGAAGCTGTTTGCAGTAAGTAGTTTATAAAACTAGTGTGTATTGTTTTCATACAAAAATTTTTTGGAAAAATGTTTTTTGCTATGCATAATGCTACTTATTTCCTTGCACACCATTTTGGTTGAAGACTTTGAAGTCTTGTAATATGTTTTGAGGTAGTCTGCATGCCAAATGACCTTGGAATTCACAAATTTACAACACAACGGATATGAGTAGATGTTAATGGGACAATGGAGAGGATAGATAAAGAGTAGGCATTAATGGGAGAGTGTAAAACCAATAAAAAGGTGATATTAGGGAAGAAGATTTAGGAATAAAGAGCTTGAATGTAATTTTAGAGATATTTATTCTTGATATGCTCTCAGGAGCCATATTATTTAAGTATGTCACTTGGTTCATGTAAGGATACTACATGGTTCATACAGCCTTATTATGTAAGAATACTACCTGGTTCATACAGCCATAGTATGCAACCATATCATAGGGTTCATACAGCCATATTATGTTATCATGTCACATGGTTCATGTAGATATTATTATACCATGACACATGGTTTGTACATCCATGTTATATAACCAGGTCACATGGTTCATACAGCTACATTATATAACCAAGTCACATGGTTCATGCAGCCATGTTATATAACTAGGTCCCACTTCATACAGCTGCATTATATAACCAGGTCGAATGGTTCATACAGCCATATTATGTAACCAGGTAACATGGTTCAGTCACATTATGTAACCAGGTCACAAGGTTCATACAATCTTGACAAATTCTTGAATTTCAGTAGTTTAATTGAATTTTGAAAAAGTTGGTTTGAACCTTTTCTAAAACATCTTGAATTTATTCTGAGGAAAGACAAACTTAAAACTGAATAATATTTTTAAATTGATAATTTATGGTATGTGCATATTTACAAAACTATTATAAATAAATAAAATGGGTTACATTTGGGTAGAATCAAGTGACATATAACATTAATAGGTACCACACTAAATAGCATCCCATTGCTGTAGTGGCATGTTAATTAATTTTTGTACTTTTACACCTATTTATACAGTAATAAACCAATTAACATGGGGAAAAATTATATTTATGTGAGAAATAATACTTCTTTAAATGCCTTTGCTGTCCTTGAAAATCCTTTGTATTAAAACATTTATCAGTCGGCTGCATGAACCATATATAATTTTTGCAGTGTAAAAGTTATTTTCTGTTTTAACAACCGTTTATATGATTGAGTGAACTTAAGTTTTAAAAGAATTCATTAAACACACATAAAAGCACTTATTTCAGCATTCTGAGTTTTGGTTATATGGATGATAAAAATCCTTTATTATATTATGCAACTGATATAAAGAATATAAAAATATGTTCTCTAATCTAATTTAGTGCCATTGATCTTTCAGCTATCAGCACGGTCAGACCGTGAGTTCCGAGCTTTGGAGGTGTGTGACATGATGTCAGACCAGCATACACTACAGCTTGCCATAAAGTATGCAAGCCGACTGCGCCACATGCAACTGGCACAGCGTATTAGTGAGTTGGCTGTCAGGAAGGCTGAGGAGGAGATGGAACCAGAGGTGGAGGAGCTGGAAGAGTTGGAAATACAACCACCTCAAAGGTAATAGAAAAGTCAACGGGAAATGGGTTTACACAATCTTGAAAACTGCTTGATTTTGAGATTTTCTGGAAAAGTGTTTGGATTTGACGTTAACTTAAAAAAACTGGAAAATTGCTTCAGAGCATTCCCATGGTTCATGAAAAGTGATTGAATGCTAAAACAAACATATTTCTTGTGGAAAACATTCATAAATTGATATAATTCATATTTATTTAAATCTTTTAAAAATTTCATTAGCTTGATCTTCCTAGAATTGTTTTTGGGGTTGGGTCATTTACATATTCACTACAAGTTCCAGTTGGACACTTATTCAGTTACACTTCTTGTGCATTTACATATTCAGTAAGATTTCTGATGGGACTCTTGCTTGTTCACTACAACTTCCTGTCATCTAGTGCTGTCTTTTTTTTCAGGTAGGCAACTGTTCACACATATGGGTACTTTGGCTTGACATGAATGATTGTTTTACTAAACTTGATTGACACATTGGGCCCTGAAACAAGCATTCTGTTGTAGTTTGGACCTAGCATTCATCAAGGAAGTTTTTCAATTGTGTTTAACATAGAAAACCCAAAATAGCTCATTCCCAAGATAGTTCATCTTGAGATTTTGATTTAGTTTGGTAAATACTTGCTGATCATAGTGATGATGACAACGATTTTGAATATTTTAAAGTATATCAGATTATTGGAGCTGGAAAAGTGGTACTGGAAATACCAGTGTTTTGTGAAACCAACAATTAAGTTGAATACAGGTCCAGTTTACAAGCTTGTTGACAAAAATGATGCACGAGTCAGCACACTGTGTTTAGCAGTATTTTGAGATTAAATATAGAAAATGCAGAATACCAGTCCTAATTAAAATAGTCAATTTAACAATTAGGTGCAATTTTAATTTCTTTTCTCAAACAGTTCAGTACTGAAGAATCTTGTGCCAGAACCTATCCAGTGCTTTAAGGTTAAGATAAATAAGAATCTAAGAAAAAATTTAAAAAGTAAAGATATTTATTAGACCAAAATACCTCTGTTATGAGAAAGCAAATTGATTGACCCAAATAGAGCTTTATGGAACACATAAGAAATTCTCATAGTAGTCAGCAAAGCACTGGTTCAAGAAAGTGAAACTTGGGCAGAGCTCATTTTAGGGTTGTTCCATTAATAATACCCAGGGAAGTCCAATTTTTAAAAATACATGCCAGGGTACTTTGAATTCACAGAGTTCATATTAAAATGATAATAAAATTCTAAATTGCATCAATTGGTGTGTAACACACATTAAAAGTGTCTTCTTAGGGTCTCAGGTATGTTTTACTGGAACAGCCATTAGTGAAAATCATATTTTGGAGCAGAGATATCCAAGAGACAGTATCTATGAGCTGTGGAAAATTGTACACAGCAACCATTGTAAACAATTTGCCAACTTGTTCAAGTTAGCTATGCATGTGTCCTTTCAGACAGTTGACTGTGAAAGGGGTATCCTCAGCACAGGACAATATTCATCTACACATAAGACTAACCTCAGAAACAATCAACAAATGATTATACAACTACAGAACCTGCCAACCCTTATATTTTGCCATAAGTCTTACGAAAATTACCTTTAAAATACAAACTTAAGGCATATATTACAAGCACAAACTATCAAAAAATGATCATTACCCAAAAATCCGGATAATTGGTTCATCCATGTTTGATTTGGATCTATGTTTCATCTTAGAATTAGTGAAATTAGTCAGGGAACCAGACTAATTTTACAGTAGCACCCCAGATGCTTTAAACTTCATCTATTTGTTCATGTGTGGGAAGCATCTGCATGATCAAACGATTGATATAAAATTTTTAAAAATGGCGTCCAGAAAGCGATGCATGTTTAAGACGAAAGGGAAAATAAGCTTCTAGAAAAGTGTTAACACACAAAAAAAGGAGCATTCAGATTCTTGGGAATAAAAGCTGGAAAGGACACAGTTATGTTTATTGGACATCGTGCCAATTTAAGTATGCCTTGTGGCAAGAGGTACGATTGCCATCATCATGTGAAATAGAAAAAGAATTTCCAAGAATTACATCAAGTTGAGAGATAGCAACAAACCATTGAGTTGCATAGGTTTTGAAACTGAAGTTTGTGCTACTGTACTAGTGGTAAATAAAGTCTACATATACTTGACAAATTGTTCAGTTAAACATAATGTTTATTGTCACTGCATCAAACTTTTAATTACATTTTCCAGCCTTACAATAGCAGTTATTGATATTTTGTTACACTTTACTGAAAACTGGTCAATCTCACAGAGACGGACTTGTCAGGGTTGGCAGATCTCCAACTGGAGGAGACATCTTTTGATGATTTTTATTTCAATAGAGCTTTAACAGTGAAGAAAGAGGGGTGGATATTTATGTCTTTTAAGGAACTATGGCCATGTGCTCTCTTTACCCTACCTCATCCAGTTTTTTGGGAGGGGGTCTTTGCTTCACCCCACCCACCCCCTTTTTTCATGACAAGGAAGTTTTCCCTATTTGGTAAAATCTTAGCAGTATCTCTGCATACAGGTATTTATTTCTACATCAAGGTCCAAGGCATGGAATAAGAGGATTGGTGATGAAGAAAGTGTAGACCAGAAATTGGAGGAGGGAGAGGAGGTAGAAGAACGAGGAGATGTAGACATGCAGGAAGAAGAGGAGGATGTTGAAAACAAACCAGCAGGTAGAAATTATTTGAGAAACAACAATCAATTTTGTTATGTAAATGCCATGTGTGTGGCAGATAGATATATATATATATATATATATATATATATATATATATATATATATATATAAAGAATACAAATCATATGGCGAATAACAACCCTTTCAAGCATACTGGATCCACCAAGGGATCACGTGTGTCAGGGATTAATTAAAATAGATGCAATAAACTGACGACGAACAATATGAAACTAGTAACTAACTAGCCTAAGCGCTTTCGACTCTTAATGAGTCTTTTTCAAAGGCAAATACAAAACTTATATACAATAAACAAATAAACACAAAAACGTTGTGTTTGTAAACCTCTACATGGCTGTCTTCACATGTGCTAAAACTATAAATACAACCAGCTTGTATAGACTAGATGCGGAAACTGAAAACGTTGTATAATTACCTAAAAGTCTACAAGCCAAAGTGACATCTATTTTTACTTTTTGTACATATGTAACGCAGATTCTATCCTGGATATTTGATTCTCTACCGGTTATTCTTATAGTAAAAATTAACATTTTCTAAATCTTATTATCCTTCAATTTTTACTATAAGAATAACCGGTAGAGAATCAAATATCCGGGATAGAATCTGCGTTACATATGTACAAAAAGTAAAAATAGATGTCGCTTTGGCTTGTAGACTTTTAGGGAATTATACGTTTTCAGTTTCCGCATCTGGTCTATACAAGCTGGTTGTATTTATAGTTTTAGCACATGTGAAGACAGCCATGTAGAGGTTTACAAACACAATGTTTTTGTGTTTATTTGTTTATCGTATATATGTTTTGTATTTGCCTTTGAAAAAGACTCCTTAAGAGTCGAAAGCGCTTAGGCTAGTTAGTTACTAGTTTCGTACTGTTCGTTGTCAGTTTATTGCATTTATCTATATATATATATATAGATATAGGGTTGGGCATGTTCATCTACCTAGAGTATGTTTAACAATCTTTGAAATTTCAAACCCATTGTTGTAAAGTGCCATCCATCACATAAAACAAATTGCAGAGGTGAGGTGGTATCATGCTTCTCATGTACAGGACATAACATATCTGACTTGTGTATAGAACATATATATCTGATTTGTGTACAGAACATACTCTCTGACATGTTTATAGGACATACATATCTCACTTTTGTATAGAACATACCTATCTGACGTGTATAGGACATACATACCCGACTTGTGTATAGAACATACATATACGACTTGTGTATAAGGGATACATATCTGACTCGTGTATAGAACATACATATCTGACATGTGTATAGGACATACATATCTGACTTGTGTATAGGACATATATATCTGACATGTGTATAGGACATATATGTGACTTGTGTATAGGAATTACATATCTTACTTGCATATAGGACATAACATATCTGGCTTGTGTATAAGACATGCATGTCTGACGTGTATAGGGCATACATATCTGACTTGTGTATAGGACATACATGTCTGACTTGTGTATAGCACATACATGTCTGACTGGTGTATAAAACATACATGTCTGGCTTGTGTATAGGACATATATGTCTCACATTTGTATAGGACATCCCTATGTGACACGCATATAGGACATACATATGTGACTGTATTATAAAAGCTTTTATTGGGCTTACAGGAATGCTTTGCACAGAAGAAAACGCTGAGATGTGTCCTGAGGTTGAAGTTTTATTTAGCAAGGCTCATCTCTTTGTCTTGAACACATGCTATTGACAATTTCAAATGTTTTTTTTTTTCAGGCAAAACAAACACTGGATCAGATATTTAAATGAAGCATTTTATACATTATCAGTTTCATAAAATACTTATGTACAACAGTCATCAGCTTCCCAATGCCAGTTTTTAACCAATGAAGCTGTATTGGCATGTGTCAGCTCAGTTAGATGTTGTTGAGTAGCTCTTTCAAAATAAAGAATTGTAACATTGAATAGCTCTTTTAATACAAAGAATTGTATATATATGAGACCGCTCTGGCAGTCTAAATAGAGCATCAGCCTTGGATGCAGGAGGTCACGGGTATGAACCACCTTGGCTGAGTCATACCAAAAAATGGCAATAACAGCTCCCTCTTGGCGCTCAGCATTAAAAGTTTAGTGTTAGGACTGGTCAGCCTAGTGTTAGGATAATGTGCCATGGTGGGACATCATGCTACAGACATGTAGCATGATGCTCTAGTATTAGACATCACTATAAACTGCCACATTGCATAGCAATATGACTCAAATTGTTAAAGCTACATTTCAAATCCAAAAGCAGAGTTGTGTCCCTTTTTGACATTGATTTAATGTACAATACATGATAATTGTGTAAACTCATACTACAGCTTTAGATGAATTGAACTAGAACTTGGCAGACATTATTGACATTAGATTAACATCAGCATATTTTGGTGTTGTCATGCTCTGATGTTTTTTAGTTTTAGCTGGCCTTAAGACATAGTGGGATTAGGGTATAGCCATGTGTAGTTCACCTGGCCAGAAGGCAATGGGAACTTATGGTGTGGCCATGTGTCTATCTTCTATCTGTTGTAGTTCACCTGGCCAGAAGGCATTGGGAACTTATGGTATGGCCTTGTGTCTATCTTCTATCTGTTGTAATTCACCTGGCCAGAAGGCATTAGGAACTTATTGGTATGGCTGTGGGTCTATCTTCTATCTGTTGTAGTTCACCTGGCCAGAAGGCATTGGGAACTTATGGTATGGCCATGTGTCTATCTTCTATCTGTTGTGATTCACCTGGCCAGAAGGCATTGGGAACTTATTGTTATGGCTGTGTGTCTATCTTCTATCTGTTGTAATTCACCTGACCAGAAGGCATTGGGAACTTATCGGTATGGCTGTGTCTATCTTCTATCTGTTGTAATTCACCTGGCCAGAAGGCAATGGGAACTTATGGTATGGCCATGTATCTATTTTCTATCTGTTGTAATTCACCTGGCCAGAAGGGATTGGGAACTTAAGGTATGGTCATGTGTCTATCTTTTATCTGTTGTAATTCACCTGACCAGAAGGCATTAGGAACTTATTGGTATGGATGTGTGTCTATCTTCTATCTGTTGTAATTCACCTGGCCAGAAGACATTGGGAACTTATTGGTATGGCTGTGTGTCTATCTTCTATCTGTTGTAATTCACCTGGCCAGAAGGCATTGGGAACTTATTGGTATGGCTGTGTGTCTATCTTTTATCTGTTGTAATTCACCTGACCAGAAGGCATTGGTAACTTATTGGTATGGCTGTGTGTCTATCTTCTATCTGTTGTAATTCACCTGGCCAGAAGGCATTGGGAACTTATTGGTATGGCTGTGGGTCTATCTTCTATCTGTTGTAATTCACCTGGCCAGAATGCATTGGGAACTTATTGGTATGTCTGTGTGTCTATCTTCTATCTGTTGTAATTCACCTGGCCAGAAGGCATTGGGAACTTATTGGTATGGCTGTGTGTCTATCTTCTATCTGTTGTAATTCACCTGACCAGAGGGCATTGGTAACTTATTGGTATGGCTGTTTGTCTATCTTCTATCTGTTGTAATTCACCTGGCCAGAAGGGATACTGGGCTTATGGCATGGATCATGTGACTATCTTTATGTGAAAATTTGGTTGTTGCCACTTGATTAAACTTGGAATAAGTTCAATAATGAGCAAGCTCTATCCATACTAATGGGGTTATCTCATTCATTGACTGAACGTGTTACCATTCTGGAGTCCACACAGGTGATGCTTATAATACACCATTTTGATTTATGGGCTTTCATTTTAATGCCATTTTAAATGAAGAAATATTTGTGCCATTAAAATAACATTTTATTTGTGCCATTATGATTTTTCTTATACATTGCTTGTGTCATGTGCTGTGACTTTAACACTGCTCACATGCATGCATGTGCATCTCATCACTCACCATACAATTCATGCGTAATCGTTACTTGAGGTATAATTTATGCAAGAACTGCCTTAATTTACAGTTATCCTATAGTAAATATTACTTTTGATTTATACTATAACCTCCGGAATGCATCTGTGTCATAAATCTAGTGTCACCTGTAGTATGACCAAACTTTGGATACACACTTAAGAAGATCTCAGAAAGGTTCAATAACAAATAATGGTCATGTTTGGTGAAACTTCTGACCAATTTTTTTTTTGGCTCATTGATTGGTTAAATAGGTTTGTGCATATTCAGCAGAAAATGAGGAAATCATATTACATGTGGCCACGGTGAAAAAAAAGAGCATAGCAGATTTTTGCCTGTGACAAGTGACTGGGCTTCATTGTGTCCAACTGTATATTGTAGATTAAAATTCTTAAAGGTTTGTTCACAAGTCTGAAAGTGCAATTGTATTAAAATTTACAATTGTATTAAAATAGTTTTTACTTTTTCAGGACCAATGCTGTCAGTTAAAGTGAAAAATCAGAATCCATTGTCTAGCAAACCTCCTTCCTCCTTCCTGGGAAGATCCAATCCATTCAAGGTAATACTATATGTCAGTTAAGTGACACATACTTTGACATAATTGCTGCTGCCATAAATATACTTGGTTTAGGATAAGTTTATATTAAAGCATCTGACCTGAATGAGTATAGATGCATATGTTTATTCCCCACCACAACAGAGGCAGAGCTATATAGGAATCCTTGTGCCTGACCATCTATCCTTCCAACTGTCACAAAACCTTGTGAATTTAACTAGTCCAACATTTTGTATGGATTTCCATGCACTTGGTAATGATCATCACCTGAAGATTTACGTATTGGCATATCACTTTGTTCCAGCAATTGTTATAAGAGTTACAACACTTATATACACATCACATACATATTATGTGATGATGCTGCCTATCCAGACATCTGTCAGCACAATAATCACAGTTTTACTCCATTTATAGTTACAATGCATTGTATAGGATTTGCATTTGGGGGAGGGATAAAGCATATCAGTTTCAGGGTTAAAAGGTCAAGGTCACTGATGGAAAGAAGAAAAGGTTTCTGCACAATAATGTACCTGGAGCAAACTGGATTGCTTGCACTTAGAATAATGAAGAAGTCTAGTGCTTTGGCATCAGAAAGTCAGGTTATGATGAGTCAAAAAAGAAAATTGTTTTTTGCTGCAATCACATTAGTTCAGCATTACAAACCTGAAAGTTTTGTGTGTGAAAGAATACAGGGAATGCAACTAGTGTATCAGTTTCCATTGGATCACAGTTAAACATTGTATATTATATGGTCACAAATCTATCACTCCAGTGTCTTAAGTGGTTAGATTGTTTGCCTTTGAAATGGGAGGTTGCTGTTCCAACCCCAGCCAGGTCATACCAAAGACTTAAAAAATGGTACCACCATCTGCTTCGCTTGGTGCTCAGCATTGAGAAGTTAGTGTTAGGACTGGTCAACCCAGTGTCAGTTGTTGCTGTAGGGTTAACACCATTTTTCAATATAAGTTAGGCTATACATGGTAGCAAGTATAGATGGTGGAGGAAGAACCAGGGAAAACCCCGAAAAGAACCACTGACCCATGAGAAGCTACCTGCAAACTTTCTCACGTACGCACATTGGCCTAGTCCGAGACTCAAACACATGCAGATGGAGGTGAGATGGCAGTGATCCATAACAGTGAGTACTTTAGACCACTCTGCCACTCGGTGTGTCCTGTTCGGTGTCAGGATAAAGTGACTAGGTGGGACATGATAATACAATAGTAGACATCACTATCAACTGCCACACTGCAGACATTGTAGCAATATGACTGAAAAATTTTTAAAGCTATGTTAAAAATTTAAATCACACACAAATTGCATAGTCACATATCAGTATATCTTACAATTTTTGTTAACCAGTATGTTTTGTACTTGTTGATGTATCCCTGCAAAATTTATTATGTAGTCAAAGCTTTACAAATTAGATAGCTCGATGTCTAGTTGAATGAAAGAGTTTAGTCACTGACAGCATTTTTTCAATTGTTTGTCTAGATAGCAACTGGTAACCCAGGTGTGACATCAGTAAAGGGCACACAGGTCTTCGATAGCATGACTAAGAAAAAGCCAGAGAAAACTGCAGTTTCTATTCTTGGTGGTCTACCTGGAAAAGAGTCCAAACAGACAAAAGGACAAAAGAAGGTAAAGTATGTGAGACTTATTCATTGGAAAGAGAACCATTGCTGTCATGATAGTTTGTGTCCTTGTACCACTGTTATTTGATTTATGCCATTCAGTATTGTTTCAGCTTCTTGGGCACACCACAGTATTAGGCCTAACAAGTGTCTGCTATTCCAGTTGCAGGCTGTCAAGTATACTGAGAAAATTGTTGCACATGCATACCATTTCTGATAGAGCATTTATCTGCAAAGTTTTATCAGTGTTATTGAACATTAGAAAAGTTCTGAACACCATCCTGGCAAATTAAAGTTCTTTCCTTGTTATTTGTGTAACGCAGAGCATAGCTGCCAAGAGTCCTGATTTTCCCATACTGGTCCCATATTTTGAACCTGAATATTGGGGTGGTTTTTCTTGCTAAAAATACATTTTTTAATGTTAAAAAAGTATAAAAATTTCTTTGCAATTTTCTGTTTAGAAAGGGCACTTGGTTCCATTCTGATATAAATGTATCACATATACAGAGGTTGCCTGGCTTACAAATGATCTGGGTTATGAACACCAAACCGGCCAAAAAAAATCACTTGGGTTATGATATATGTGCCAACCATTACGCTTTTGGCGTAATCATTACGTCTTTTTTCACTAAATTACACCTAACGCATAAATGTATTTGGATTGTGCTTTTTCAACATATCCCCCTCCGAAAAAAATTAATAATTTGTTTTCTCATTTTTATTAACATCCCACTTATCGCACAAAAGGTATTCTAGAAATGATGGCTTCTGCCCTATTTCCAAGAATATCTCTTTTTCTATTTATAGCAGCTGTCTAGCATAGGACAGAACAGACTAGATTTCTAACTTTTAATCATTGCTCACATGTTCTTTGTTAAAAATAATTTGAGGTACAGAACCATTCTGTAGGATTTTGGCGGTATTTATTCTAGTAGATATGTATGTTACAGCAAAAATGTTTCTCAAAATGATTTCGCAGATAGGTTAAAAAGAGAGGAAAAAAAGCCAGAAAAAATGACTTGGAGATGAATACATGAATAACATGATACAGTACCATTCAAGGGTAGCTTCAGGCCCATTGCAGGCTTTGGAAAGGATTTTAATATTGGTCATAGTGTAACAAATACGTTTTGATCGTTTTACTAACTCCATTACTAAGGTAACTTTTTTACAGCAGAACTAAATTGTGGAAACAAATTGTATAAATTCAGGGACGTTATTTACCGAGAACTTAATAGGACACTGACTATAACTAGTGTAAGAATACAACTTTGGTCCTTTATTCAAACGGATGCTTCTTGACACCAAAAGATACGTGTTTTGTATATTTGCACCTTGAATTCTGTTATGTTATATGTGGATTAAGATTTTTCTGCTCAGGTTACGCCTTTTGTCAACTTAATGTCTTTCCCTCACCAGGGGTTGGCATGTATGGTTATGAGCAATGGCTTGGGTTACGAACTGAACCGCCATTCACTTGTTTGCAAAATTTTGAACACTAGAGCTCACATATGGCTGCTTCTACTCAAATAAAGTGAAAAAAAGGTGAGAAAAGGAGTCAATGGTATCATTGTTTTCTATTTTTTATCATGTTTGGGGGTAGTTGAGTGTGTGTTTTATTGCTATGTATGTATTGTGTTCATACAGTACATATAGTGTTTTTCATCCTTTGTTTCTTAATTCTTTGATTTGTAGCAAAGATTTTCTGCGATGGGGGGGGCTCAGAAACGGATGCAAAATTTAACATTGGGACTCTATCGAAAAATGCGTTCCAATTAGGTTCATATGCAGGGTCCCCACTGTATATAGGAATAGAGTTCTAAAGTATGATTGGTTCATTTGAAATCAAGGCTACCATGACTGTCATTAACCACCATATTGGATTACGCAAACAATTGCTGCTTTCACTTTGTAATATTCAATTTCCGATCATGTTGAAAAGTAAAGCAAAATATTCACAATTTTCTCCAGGAAAGACAAGAAGACAACTAGAAGGACAATTGTGCCATCTTGTTTAGATATGTAAAGGGATAAAACTTTATATTTTGCAAATTGTGTAATGTGATTTTGCTATTGAGCATGGAAGCACCCATGATGTACAATAGTATAAAACAGCAAATAAACTTCAGCTTGTTCATAAGTTGCAAGAGTGTAACACTGTACTTGAAACTTAACAGTAAGAAAGTTTTTATTTGTAACAGTGTATTATTTTTCTTCTTAAGGTAGATTTTCAAATCGTTTTAGAGGATATGCACATGCAGTGGACTGTTACTCAATAGTAATTCACACTGATTAATTTTATGTATATGTGCCTTAATATGCCAAATGTACTTGAATACGAGTCAGGTCAGACTGCAAACATAAACCCTGATCTGCCATTTGTAATTTGCTAGTAGATTATGGTCTATGTTGTATGTTCTAATTACTCACAACAAACTGCAAAGTTTGAGATCTGTCAGTCCACTAAGCTATGGCATATCAGGGTCTATGTTACTTGCAGTTGGACCCTACTTGTACAGGAGAACACAAGGTACACCACTCCCTCGATAACTCGCAGATATCGGGGTACAAAAACATCAACTGTGATATAAGTGAGGGCGCGAGTTATCAAGGGACCTATAATAAACAACAAAACTAACAAAGGAATCGACATATAGGCAAATGTGGGGTGGTGGCTTGGCATTTTACAGTGTTGAATACTCGATTAATAATCATGTTAAGATTAACAGTGAATAAATATCTCTTCGTACCGGTGTACTTTAATTTTTTTCATCAGAGTAACATTAATTTCAGGATAACTTGCAGTATATTGATCATCAAAACATTCCACGTGGTTTCCATTTGCTTAGCACATGTACAACTTCACATTGTGTGCTATGTCACTAATTTTTGCTGTGAATAGTATACATTCTAGTTTTATTGTTTAATCCAAAGTAGACTTTTTTAAATACAAAAGATCGACACATTTCGAAAAAAGCAATGTCGATCGAGCGATGTGTAGATATGTATTGTGGAAGATGTATAATGGAAGAAAAAAAAAAATTCACAAGGGTTAACCATTGCCAACATGAAATTAATGGGTCTAAAAATTTTAAACGACCTAAATTAGAACATGATAACGCTTGCAGTTTGTGACACATTGCTGTGTGAACCATGCATACACAGCATCATCTAGTTCATTATCGCTTGCAGTCCGTGCTTATTTTATTTCATCCCTTCATCTGAATCAACATCATGTGAGTAATTTTGAAGTTTCGGCTCGTCCTTAAGCCAACCTCCAAATGTCAACTCGGCAATTTTTAGTTCATTGCAAATTTTGGATCTCGCTTCGTCATTATGAACACCATCTATGATGAACAGCTTTTCAGTCACTAAGTATGCCTTTCGCTTAATTCCTTTGCTCTCCATGATCACATTTACAAATGACTAGGATACATTACTGATATTATATACTTTAATGATGTTAATACATAAAATGTGAAAATATTTTCGATTGATCAAGTAAAATGAAATTTGATAACGGTAATGAATACAAGAACATTTGCTCCTATTATCTTGCCTTTGAACTTTATTTTACTGTACTTGTTTGATTTGATACAAAAGACATATTCAAAGTGATAAAACAACATGGGTCTTTTTTAATTGATTCTTTTATTGCAAACAAACACATCCCCAAGCTGTTGATGGAAACAAAGCCATTATGTTCTCACGGAAGTACTCATGGGTTTCCATGTGACGGTCGACTGATTCTTTTCATGTTTTCATAGAAGAGAATATGTATGATGCAATTATAGTGTTGAGATGAAATTAAAGGATTATAATGTGAATTTCACCTAGCAAGCCATTTAATTGGTATTTATTTCATTCTCTGTTGCCGCATGTTAGCATTTACCAGAATTTTTCGTTGAGCGCTGTTTATTTACAGTGTATTGACAACTATTTTTCTATTTTAAAAAAAACTAACATAATATGTGATATCTTATTAGAAATTGCAAATTTTACAATATGGAATCTATCTTTATGGGCAATAATCACCATTTTCGATGATAAAAATGAGCTATTTATCAAGGTTAGATTTACCATTTTTTTATCACGACTTTTTTCACGTTCAACACATTTAAAAGTATATTTTCTTTGGAAAAAATTGGTTCGCGAGTTATCTGGGCGCGGATTATCAAGGGAGTGGTGTAATTGTGTGTACTTGATAATTGACACTAACATAAGATGGTACATAGATGATTGGTGTTCAACATGCCTTTGTGTTTAAAATTTACCAGTCAGGTATTAATCCTTAATATCACTTGATTCATATTTTCTTCTCAGGTTTCATCACAGCCAAAGTTATTTGAGACAAAAAAGAAAGATTTAGAAAATCAAACAGTACAACAAAAGGACAAAAGGTATGGCATTCAGTTTCATTGAAAAAAATTTATCTTTTCTACCTGCACAAAGATTTCATATTTAAGAGACATTTAAAAGTTTGTGCTTGATGTTTTCTTTCATCAGCTCAAATCTTATCACCATTTTTATTCTAAGGGTTCATAACTTTTCATCAACAATATAATTTTTATCTTCATTTCTTTTCCATGTGCTAATGACATGTCATCAACAAGATTTTGGATGATGAAAATTTGTTGTCGGAATACAATGGGTTCATTTATTAATGTACTTATTCCAGTGACTCAGTGGTTAGCACAATAGACCTGCAGCTAAAAGGGTGTGGGTTTGAATCCCACTATTGGACCAGCCTGAGTCAACTACCATTTTGTGTTTTTGGCAAGGCACTTTAATCCAACTGCATCAGCACAAAATAGCCTACTTGTGTTGCTGTGCCATAAAGCAATCGGATGATACAAGATTGTTGCTTTGAAAAAATATAAATGTTTCCTTTGGAGATGACCACTGATACAGATTGAACAATTGACACTGAAAAAGATGGCTTTTTGAATTGGAGTAATCTTCTTAGTGTTGTCCTTACAAATTGGTATTATTGTATTATCTCATGGTATTATGGAATCCAATTGGAAATGTCATTGACTCAAATTTACCATTGTACATTCTCTTACACCCAGATTTACAATTCAACATTTGACCGCTCCTGTATCCTGGTGGTTAGAGTGTCCACCTTGGATGCGGGAGGTTGCAGATTTGAACCCCAGCTGAGTCATACCAAAGACATAAAAATGGTACTAACAGCTGCTTCGCTAGGCACTAAGAGGTTAGTTTTAGGACTGGTCAGCCAGGTATCAGGGTGGGACTTCATGCTATGTGTCTGTGGCATGATTCCCCTGTGCTAGACATCACTATAAACTGCCTCACTATAGACATCGTAGAAATATGCACTTAAAAATTATTAAAGCTATATTAAGAATTCAAATCACACATACACATGCCATTGTACTACATTCTCCTATACCAAAGTCTACCATTGCACAGTGGACTGGACTCATTACACATTGACTAAACCAACATCTACCATCACACATTGTTCAATATGCAGATCTATCTCTGCAACTTGTCCTAAATTGACATCATTGCACATTTATCCTAAATCTATATTTACCATTGCACATTCATTCTAAAAACAGACCTACTATTATTTATTGTCCCAGGCCAAGATCTACCATTGCATATTGTTCTAAACCTAGATCCATAGTCGTACATTTTGCTATATTCTGATGTACCATTATCCTAAATCCAGATCTACCCCTGCATACGGTTCTTTACCCAGATCTATTATTGAACATGGTCAGAGACATAGATCAGCTATCTCCTCTTTTCCTAGACCCAGATCTACCATCAAACCTTTTCCTCAACACAGTTCTACTATTGCACATTTTCCAAGACAGATCTACCATCACACATTATCCTAGATACAGATATGCTGTAGAATATTGTCCTGCACCTGGATCTACCACAGCAGATTTTCCATGTATATCTGGGTCAAAGCAGTTGTAAATATAATTTCTGCCTAATGGTACATACATTTTAGAAGCTAACAGAATAGAGCCAGACCAGCTGGTGAATTATTCAGTGGTAGGTCTGTGTCTGCATTGTTTGCAACTAAGTTTACGATAGAAACTGTTACATAACAGTGCTCATGTTGACTTTTTTAAGTATTTCAGACCCTTTTTTTCTTTCCCCAATTCAGAACACTTAGTGCCTTTGACTTGTGGCTTGAGGCGAATGTTGACCATTTGAAATCAGACAAACCAGAGTTAGATGAAGAAGAGCTCACTAAATATGCTGCAGAACTGTTCAGGACCTTGGACAAAGAAGAAAGACAGGTTAATAATTTCTCTTTCATCACAATATAGATTTTAATACCAGTAATACATTACCTGCTGTTATTCTCTCACTATTTTTTCCTGGTACTTGTCACCAGTCCAAAAAGAATATTTTTTCATCCAAAAGTGATCAGTAATTAGAGGTCTAAAATAAAAAATAAAATAACAAGATGAGCCCATTCTAATATCTTAAGAGAAACAAACTATTATTCTTCTGGATCTTGGATATTTTCTGTCAATTGTATCCTTTTTAGCTCAGTTGGTCATGTGTCAGAAGAACATACAGGATGGTCTTTTATCCAGTATCCATTGCCTATCCATTAGCACAAGTTTGTTGTCACTGAATGAAAAGTAATATTACCATATGGATTTTAGCAGAAGATGTCTTAAGAAGTCTTGTTGGTCATAAATTATTTGATTTAATGTCCTTTACTTCTGTCATAACAGCCTTTTTCAAAATCTTGTGATCACCTCTTCAGAATCCTACTTCCTACCCACATTTGGTTTTAGTAAAAGATGTCTAGTTGGTCCAGCGAAGATGATGCTAATCTGCTCACCTGTACAGCCAACACAGAGGCTGTCTTGAAAATGTTATCATCATGGATGGTCATATCATCATGAGGCTTTTAACTTAAAGATTTATGATGTTGTGTTGGTCGTAATAAAAGGAGTCAATCTGATACAAATATGAAGACTTCTAATGATGTCTTGTTGTTAACACTAAATCTTGTTAAAACTTTCTCCTACATGAATGGTTAGAATTTTGTGTATCTTTGTCTCTTTTGTTGAATTTAAGGGTTTGATTACCTTGAATTGAAGTGTCGCTTCATTTTTCACCCATCTGTTAATAACTGATATTAATGATTAAAGTATTACCTGCATAATTCTTGTTCCCATTGTTTATATCTTGCATTTTTCTTGCAGCATTCACTATGCATCAAGGTGTAAGTTAATATTGTCTTTTCAAGGCTCAATGGAACACAACTTACTTACCAGGTGCTCCCAGGGCACACTATTGCATAATTCATGCAAAACTTTTGCCAATTTGCATACTTGGAAATTGGTGATGCATGAGAACTTAATTAATTTCAAGTTGCACATCAGAAAACGTACTCAGTGCAGTATTCAACTTTATTCAGCTGTTCAACCTTAAAGTATGTGTAAAAATGGTAAAAATATTGAAGCACTTGTCATGATGTGTATGTGTTGACATATCTGGTTTCTTCGGCTTAACATGAATATTTGTTAATCTAAATTTGATTGGCACATTGGCCAACATAACAAGCTTTGTGTCAAAGTTTGAACCTTGCATAAAGAAAGTTTTCCAAATGCATGTTTATAATACGGGTTATTAAGAAAACCCAAAATGGCAAGTTCCCACTGTTGTTGTTCTTTAGATGTTGATTTAGCTTGGCAAGTGCTGGCTGATCATAGTAATGAAGGCAATTTTTTTTTAAAGTAGAAGTTTATCAGATTAGACGAGCTGGGAAAGTATTCAAGAAGATGCTAGTGAGTCATTTTGAAAATGGTGTTAAATTTGAATTCAGTATATATGCTGGATGGACCAAAACAGATGGCATGACAGTCAACCCCTCAATTCAGCACTGTTTTGAGATTAAATGTAGAAAAAATATACAAACAAGCCAAATTAAATCCAAACAATTTAAAAGTAGTGTCCATTTTTCATTTCTTGTCTAATTTAGCCCAGCATAATCATGTGCTACAAAACTATATAGTCCCAATAAAAGGGTTATGATAATCTAATAAATTGGAATCTAAAAATGAAATGAGAAAGTAAAGATATTTATTTTATCTAAATACCTATGTTTGGACAAGTAGACTGGCATTAATGGACTTAAAATTTTAATACAGCAATACGAAATAGTAAATCTAGCAAAGTGGAGTGCTAATTCAAGGAAGTTAGACATTGGAGCCATTATTTTGGTGCATGAATATTTATTTTAGCTTTCTCATACTGTGAAAAGTTATTGTTAGAGGCAACACATCACCTAAAACAAACTACAAGGACTAAAGTAAGCTTTTGTTCAAATCTGCACCACCTTGTGCTAATTCTCACACTTTTGACATCCCCCCTCTTTTATCATCAGTCTGTCCAGGAATGAGGTCAAAGTACACTAGAATTTCATCCATGTTAATGATCGTATTATCAACAAAATCATCTACTTCTCTTCTGGCCTTCGAATTCATGAAATGATTTTATGTTTTCCAAATCTTCTGGGTAACACTGGGTCATTGATGTTCATGCATGAAGCACTATATTGTGTCACTTCAAAAATTGTTCAGTTATTTCAATTTTTTGTCAAAATTTCCATGAATACTGATGAAATGGAATCAAAGATAGCTTCCATATCTCTGCTGTCTTTTTATAATAAAAAATATATATAAATCAGCACTCTTAAAAGAATCCAAAGTTGGCTTTTGAGGTTGGCTTGCTTTGTAATAAAAATATCCTGTCTTAAATGTCCTGTCCATAAGTTCAAATAACGAGTTTACTGCTCACTGCCAATTGTGTTTATTCACCACCCAGACTTCTGTGTGCTTGGCATCTGTAGTTGTAATTTATACAGACAGGAAATTAGTATACACAGCAAACATGCTTTGATGATACTTTTGTAACCCATGCTTACATAAAGATTATCACAAAAGTGAATGTTTTCAAGTAACAATTTTTATTTGTGAGATACTGTCCTATAGTTGACCTGGATATAATTTGATTTTGGTTATTTTGCACCTAACCTGCATCATGCACAAATGGTAGTTGTCTACAAGATATCGGTTGATTATTTCCCCCGCATTTGCAATTTTGTTGGATCCAGCTTTCAGTCAGATAACATATTCAAACCTTTGAGCACAACCAAACAGACTTTGTTTCTCAATGCTCATGTCAATGAACAAACATGGCGTGTTATCAGACATCAATGATACATACTACAGTATGGAAGTCTACACTACATGTATACAGAGTTAAATGGATATATTTTCTTCTTAAATGCTCATAAATAGAAAGGAATAAATGATAACAATCCAATAGTTTCTTTCTTTTTATTATGAGATAAGTGTTTTATTTTATTGGAACATGCAGTAGGGTGGGGTGGACACAAATTCAGTACAAATTTATTCATTTCTCAAGTCTTGAGACATAAGACCTAGGTGAAGAAAGTTTCACCAAAGTTCTGGGACAGAAAAAAAAAAATCATGAATCTTGAATTGAATGCTGTTAAGTATCTCTGAGGTTTCTGAATGATTCTGGATTGGTTTTAATGAGTATTGTTATTAATATATTTTGTGCCATGGGAAGTTAGAGAGGACACAACGGAGAAAATTTTTCTTTATTACTACAGTATCAGATAAATCATGATATTACTACAGAACACCTTTTAAATGTAATTTTGCATGCAAATTAATCAGTCATTGTTCCTCTTCTTTCATAAATGTGTTATATATTAATCAGAACTATAAGTACCTATATATAAAAAAATGAACAAATGATTCTTTACTAGCACTTGGCAGAGTAGGTACTTTGAATATTTGTTTGGTTTACATTTCTTTCTGAGTATATATTCCTTTTGTAGCTTACCCATGATAACCAAACAATTTTACTGGCCAAATAATAATGAATTGGTAGTATTAAAATGCGATATGTGGTAATGTAAATATATTTGTACAGAAACTTACAGGTTCATATCCATTAAAAACCTCCTTTAATTGGACTGCCAAAAAATATTACTGCATAATAACTCAACCATGCAATAAGTAGGTCACTGATACTTAACTTTCACGTCTGAGTGACTTTTGTATTCTTCCTACATTTCATTCTGTATATTGGGGTTCATTCAAAATCTGCTCCTGCCAGGTTGGGGGCTTTTTCTTTGGTAGTAAATACCTTCGCAAGTAAATACCTTCTTGTTTAGAATTCCAGCCCCACATTGCTGCAAGAATGATTTACAGATGTATCTTTACTACATAACTTTCTTGCAAAAATTAGTCATCTGATCTTTTTCTTTCTTTAAAGGAATGGTTAAAGAAAGCTCGGGCTGCTAAGTCAGAGCAAAACGAACCACCAGAGGGAAATGAAAATAAGAGGAAACTAAAAGACACCGAGATAGTAGACGCGGATGAAAAGGAAACGAAAAAACTGCATCTAGTTTCACCCAGTGCAGAAGCACATAACAAGAAACCATTATTGCAGAATACAAAGAGTACAAATGCAAAGCTTGCCAATTTCAGATTTTTTAAAGAATGATTAATACTTTCAATCATAAAACTAAGTTTTCTTATAAAAATTAACTAATAATAAGTATATGTCAGATTGTGGCAAGTCTCTTACCTTTCCAGATAACTGACATCTCACCTCCATATACATGGGTCTCAGCTTGACCAACTTGTGGTAAAGTTTGCCAGTAGCTTCCTGTGGATCAGTTGTTCTTCCTCCACTGGTTAAAATATGCTAATAAATGACATTAAACCCACAAAACTACAAAATTTCATGCAGCATTTACATTTTGTATTTAACAGCATTGAAATGGCATTACATGGTTTGATATTACTGCTCAGGGGATCAAACTTTAACAAATGTATTTAAAAAGTTGGTTTATGTATCTGCTTTCATCATACAGATGCTCTGATACCTATGTGACTTTTCTTGCAAGTGCTCAGAATTGCTAAACATACTAATAAAATCGAGATTTAAAAATGTGTTTAGTCTAGCTTTATTATTTCACTACTGTGCTCTATTCATTTTATTTTTACCTGTTCTTATTTTTGTTAAAATTAGAAAATAGCTATTTGCATCTGCCTTCTTAAAAGCCCACTCAATTGTTTTTTTTGTCACAAATCTACCCGTGTCTGATACACCCCAACTGTGTACAGAATAGAGCAAGATATGTATCATAGTACAGTGTGAGGGCAGATCTAGATCTCTAAGTTTTTAAGTTAGATATCCATTACAAAGGTAACTATTAAGATGTAGAGATTTTTGGGATGGAGGCAAGTGTTGTTTTGACATGAGCAAATTATATATGTGCTGTCTGAATTGTTGTTAAATTTTAAAATATGCAGTCATAAAACCTGTCAATCACTATCGCAAATGTGGATGCTTTATGATGCCTTGTAGTTAATGGAGCAGAGCATTATTTAGTCTTACAGTGTCATGTCTGTAATTTCATGTATAGTGGTTTTGAAACCATTTGGCTTCTTATCTGACTTTAAAGTTTGTTTTGTTCTGATTGATTAAATAGCCATTGGCTCTCTTTCTAAAGCATAAAACCCTTGTGTATGCATAAAATTGCTATAAGATTCTGATGTGTCACCTAATGCAACCTAATGCATTCTCACCAGTGTAGCAAGTTGGAGCATGTAGTATAACTCACGAATGAACCTGCATATCTAATCATTGAATCTATGTTCTGTTTGTTCATCCATCGGACTCTCCATTTATCTGTCCTTGATTGTTTGTTAATTGTTCACAAATTTACCAGGGTATTTTTATATTTAGAAAATATAAACATACATGGCATCAAGGAAGGCAGGTTTGAAAATAGTATCTGCTGGAGTTCTGATCACTCTTAAGTTTTAATGAAAAAAAGCAAAATACTGCATTTCAACTACGGGTGACTCAAGTTTGGAAGTGCCTTCCTTCCCAGTGTCCTAATTATATTTTACTGGAATAGCAGACCAGTTTACTTCCTTCATATCGTTCATATTTTGTAAGGATGAAGCCCCAAAAATACTGTGGATCATTTAGATAAGACAACAGAAAATGGCATAATTAGCAAAAAGTTATGCCTCAGCTTTTTATTTCACTTCTAAAATTTCTATTCATTTTTTAAAAAATTATTTTATCAGTACCAAAGATGTGCTTATTTAATAGTTCCCATGCAGACTAGTAAACCTTCAGCAGGCATCAGTGGGAACAATTGGCAGTTTTAAAAAATGATTGATCAGTTTAATGTGACAAGAAAATTGGAAGTTGAGTGCTAACCAAAATATTCTAAAAATTTAGACTGATAAGTGTTTAGCAAAGGAATTCATTATGTTCACTTTTATGTGTGAATTGGAGTTTTCAGTTGCACATGTTGGTAGAAGTTATGTAAAAGGAAATATTGAGTGCAAGTCCCACAAGGAATTGGCTGATATAAAGCCATAAAATAGGTCTTTGTTCTCATTCTGTAAGGCAAAAAACTGGAATTTAAAGAAAATGTTTCCTGACAACAAAATTGATGTAGGGAAGGTATACTGTTGAAGAGTATAGTTAGTAAAAGTCATGTTGCAGGTTTTAGGAAAAGGTGTTTAGTTTCTGGGTAAAAGAAACGGATAATGTATATTGTCATTAAAGACAATAAATGTATTCTGGATGAACTTTGTTTAATTATTAAACTGTTAGCTTTATAGCCATACTACTGGCAGCTGTTAAATGGACAGACTGCTTTTGGACTACTGATGGGGCCAGGAATGTGCAAACAGGTCTGGAATAGACAATGTGTTTTTATTAGGCATAAGACTTTCAGAAATTATTCATATAATAAAACAAATATTGATTTTGATTTGATTGCTACAAGGATTTATATCCCCAGTTTAAAAAATTTTGCAAACTCAAACACTTTTTAACCATTATAAAAAGTTTTTTCAGATCTTGAAAGAAACCTGTGTGAGGGTAATTCAGCAGTTTAGGTGGCACTCACCAGTTGTTATCTACTTTTGAGAGAGTGATGTATGTAAGGTGACGTGGTTTGCATTTTAAACATGCACAGAGGAGAGAATGTTGGCATACCTATATGCTACTTTCATGTAATGTGGATGAAATTTCTTTGGATAATATACTTTTGGAAATTTTAAATGATCTTAGGACACTGCTAACTAAATGACTGCTCCCTTTTACTCCAAAAATTAACCTGAATTTGTCTAAAGTACACTATTTTTGGCAGCTATTAAAATATGGAAAATGAATTTTGCCAAACTAGACAATACCAGCTTCTAAAAGTGCAATGAATGAATTACCAAATACATAAAATGTTTTTAAAAAAAGTTATCTAGTTATCTGCTCTTTTTTTTTACAATTTACCTCTGAAGTTCAAGAAGTGAAAATGAGCAAGTAGAGCTAGCACTTTTTTGAAAGGTGCACATCTGGAGTAAGGCCTAGCTGTATACTCTCTAACCCATATTACACCCATCAATCATACATCAAAATAAAGGGAAATAAAGGTTCTTTGAACAATACCTAAGATATACAAAGTCTCTTTTAAATAGCCATTATAACTATTGAGGAAACCAGGGAAACTTCTTTTTCTTTAAATTCTAACCCTATGCTAAATACGAAACTATAGAGCACCACCTTAAGAATGGAAATATGAAAAATTATACCAGTTGCAATTGATTTTCTGTTGAATTTTATAAATTCTTCTGGAAAGATTTGTGGATGGGAGGTGGTCTTTAGCTCTTTAAATATTCAATACAATAGTAAACATTTTTCAGAATATTAGTCTCAAGGAATTGCATTATGAAGACAAGGTTTCATTTATTAAATCTCACTACTTAATGTAGATTATAACAATACTTCAGCATTATATTGCATAAATTCATCCCATCTTTACTTAATAACAGTCAAAAAGGTTTTATGAAAGGGAGCTTTATTGGTCAAAATTTAAAAATTCTGTATTACCTGATGCACTATCTTGAAGAAAATGTAAATATGGTCTTTTATTATTGTTAGACCAAAGTAAGTTTTCAGTTCCAACTTTGGAGAGTCGATTGCTTCTAAAGAATCCTTTGGAGTAAGTAAGAAAGTTATCAATAATGATTGACATTTATCACCCTTTTGCCTCCTATTTATTTCTAGCTGAAATTGGAACTTCTTGCACTAGAGCTAAAAAGAATCCTTCATTTTCTAAGTTTTCAAGTTAGAACAGTACTATCCTGATGTCATGCAGATTTTTAATGACTGCTTTTCTATTATTAGATCATTCTTTATTCTTCAAGAAAATAATGCAGATTTTTAATGACATTTGCTAGGTATTAGGTCTATATTGTATTAATTCTAAGTGAAAAGCTTTTTGGAGTAGAAATAAAAAATGTCTAGAAATTGATATTAACTGGTCAACATCCAATTTTAGACTCCTGGGAATCTCTTTGAACTTGGAGAATATTGTAAAACTTAATAATACAATATAGTTGAAGGAACTCGAGAAATTGCCTGGTCAGTTTAACAAAAGAAATTTGAAAGTATCCTGACATAAGTTTCATGTTTGTACAATTGATTCTGTACTATCAATATGGCCACTGTTGCAAAAAAAAATATATAACTAATTTAAAAATTTGTTTAAAATAATTTTGATATTTTATGTAAAGCATCCTGGAATGAAAACCTTTAAAATATATACATATCATGCCAGTGTGCCACCAAAAGAGGCCAGCATTACTAAAAACAAATATTTAAAAACTTTCTCCAAACTTGATAGGAAGCATCCTGTTCTGCAGCCAATTCATATAATGCAGACACGCCATCAAATATAAAATCTGACAAACTTTCATGAATTTTTCCAAAATTGTCCAGAAGTTGATTCAGGTGTAGAGGCACCATCAAATATGGCCAACACTAAAATTAGTCAAACCATTAAGAACTTTTCCATCAAATATATACAATAAATAGAGACAAACCTTGAAACAAACATGTACATATGCAATCAGAAACACTGGAATAAATTTCATCAGAAAGCATCCTTCTGACCCAGATTTATTGGCCAACTGTCTTGCATTTAGCTAATAGGCAAATGACATCCAAATGAGCAATCTCAATTTGGCCTTTTTTGCTAATTTTCTCTGCAGAAGCATACTTCTTTGTTTCAAATTTAATTTATATACAACACTGTCTCTTGATAAGGATAAGATTAAAAATCTTTAATAATTGTAAGAAAGTGAAGCTTATGTACATGTATTGGTGTCCCTTTATTTCCAGTCAATTCAAAACTAATAAAGCTGCTGATAGATGAATTACCATGAAGATGTACTTTAATTAGAGGTGGATTCACAACCATAAAACTTCAAAAAAGTCAAGTTTCGTGTATATGAGAGGTCCAGTTTTGAGGCAGGCTCAAAATTAACTGCTGGATTATTTAAAGCATGTCACTTTTTTGTTAGTGGTTTTAAGAACTTCAGAAGATGAGACCATTCTCAATGGCAATGAAAAGTGACAAGTGTCCTGCAACTTGCCAAGATTTTCATTTTTAAACAAACTGTACAATTGACCATTATTAAAGGAAATAATATTCTAAACATTTTATTCTGGCAAACATGGAAACAACAACAAATCACTCAGACTTAAAAAAATAGTTTATTACTATTATTATTATATCATGTTATAATATCTTTAATTGTATGTAAAAATCATCTTCAATTAAATCTTGTAGTATTTTTCCCTTGCACAAAATCTTGCTATAATGCATGATTTCATATATAATTTTCATCATTTAAAAGTGATTTGCTACTGAAAATTCAAGGCTATAACCTGCCATTTAAAATTTCAGAGATATTCAAGTGGTTCCCCCAACAATGAAAAGGAACAGTAGTACATAGCATGTATACCATATGGCAGAGCATAGATTAAACCAGTCCTGCCAACCTTTATGATTTTGCCACAAGTCTTAAGAAAAGAACCCTTAAAATATGGAATTTGGGGTTGTCCGTAAAGGATGTTCACAGAAGTTCTTTCTTTAAAAAAGTCTTTATTCAGGATCTCCGCAAAACACTGGAATACATGCATTAGACCTAAAGCGGCTGTTCAATACAGAATATGATAACAAAAAATACTAGTTTGCAGATGTCCACAAGGTCCTTTACACCCCTCACTTTGCATTTGAACACCACCACCCCATCTTTGCAGATGTCCTTTATGGATGATCCCTTACAGAATAATAGCACAAATTACTGAAATGTGCTTGTTTGTGGTAAAATCTGGATACTGTTTTGATTTGGATCTGGGGTTTATATCAGATTCAGCGGAGTTAGGCAGAGGACCAGACTAACTTTACAAGAGTAATTTTGACACTTTCAAAACATGTATTTTGTATGCATGATCAAGCTGTTATGTTTTTTTTTAAACAAATATATTGTGTCCAACAATAGATACATTTTCAGGATGAAAGGGACAATAAAAATCTTAAATAGTTTTAATAGTACAGAGGAATAGGGAATACTTAGGTTATTGGTGAAGAAACAGAAATGCAATATTTAAGTTCAGTGGACAAGGATTGATTTGAGTATGTCTTGACAAGAAAAATGACTGCCAGTGCCATAGCCCACATAAAATTAAAGGTTTTTCAAAGGAGAGATAACAAAAGGCCACTGAGTTCCATACAGTGTTCTCTTGCTACCAGGAAATCTGGAAAATTCGGGAGAAATGATTCCCAACTGTGAAAAGTCCTTGAATTTTGAAAATATTTATGAAAGTCATGAAAAACCCGAGAATTTTCCACCAATTGATACACAAAACACTTAGGTACTTGAGTCACAACTAAACTGATCCAGAATTAAATTTATTGAGTTCTGCCCAGAATATTCAGAGGTATGGATATTTTGCCATACAAGTGTCAAGTTAATCTAAGCAATCGGTGCATTAGATCTGTCTAGTAGATTTTATCCACACTGCTAGATGTAGATATTCTTCCTTGCTTGAAAGGTATGAAAACCAGTCTAGATCCACAGGAGGCCAACATTGTGGTGGTAAAGCTTAGCTGCTTACTAGATGGCCTTTGTTAAATCATGTCAATACCTGCATGAAATAGATATGAAAATTATGTTTTCTCAGAAAGTGAGAGTATTAAAATTTAATCTGCTGAAAGACAAGAAAAAACTATGGGCTTCATGAACTTTGACCTGGTACTCAGATTTGCAATGCTAGTCACATGAATATCACATGCTAATCTCACAACCCACATTTTCAAAAGTTATAGAAAAAAATACAAACATTAAGGAAAAGTTGTATACAGGTTGTAAATAAAACATAAAAATGAACACAAAATTCTTTACATTTATTCCATGAACAACTCCCAGGGTTTTGTTGTATCATGTGATTGATGGATGATTGGTTGATGAATCCAGATTGCTGTGACAACAGGGTTCTTGTTCTCGAAATAAATATGTTGAGAATTATAAGTTTTGGTTTTTACAAAAAGTGTCTGACTTTCATTTAATTTAATTTTTGTTCAACATTAAAATGGAGTTTGTTGTTGATATGACGTGACTATTGGACTTTCCATGTTGTTGTTCGAGATTTGTGAAGTCATGTGACTAGTAATGAAAATGGCGAGCACAGGATCAGGTTTCATCAATGCTGTAAAGTCTGGTCTGTCAGCAGATTCAAGACAAAGAATATAATATTTGCCACTTCTGGGAACAATAAATCCTTTTCCTATTGATTTCATGCAGGTATATGGCATTATAATGTTGTTTAATTTGCTAGGCTCACTGGTAAGTGACTACCATATGCTGCTAACCGCACGGTGGTGGAAAATTCTAAATTTTTTATATGCAATTGCTCTAACCCCACACCTCAAACTAAACCTCCAAATGTGAAAAATGGGGTGGAATATTCAGAAGAAACCCAGATTATTAAACAGCCTGCTATTCATTTTAAGCCAAATTTATTGTCCAAAAATGTTGAATCTCTAAGCTGAACTTGGGTACAAAACTATTGCAAAGTGAGATGTAACTTGAAACATTTGTGTCAGATCTTGAACAGAAATTTAAAAAAATGGTTGAAACATATTACAAAGTGAGATGTAGCTTAAAACATTGGTGTCAGATCTTGAACAGAAATTTAAAAAATGGTACAAAACTATTACAAAGTGAGATATAGCTTGAAATATTGGTGTCAGATCTTAAACAGAAATTTAAAAAATGGTACAAAACTATTACAAAGTGAGATATAACTTGAAATATTGGTGTCAGATCTTGAACAGAAATTTAAAAAATGGTACAAAACTATTACAAAGTGAGATGTAGCTTGCAACATTGGTGTCAGATCTTGAACAGAAATTAAAAAAATGATCGGAGCCCCCTGTATTAATAGAGGTTTGGGGACTGGTTTATTGAATCACAAGACATGTTGATTTTACAGAAAATTCAGTCCTTGTTAATACAGCAATGTATAATTTTGATGGTCTTTTATCAAAATTTGAATCAACCCTTTTGTAATTTTTTTTTAATGGTGGATTTTTAATCAGATTGTCTTAAGGAGTGCATATGGTTTGAAAAATCTTGTTTGGGATTTTATTGGTACACAAAAATTCTGGGCTAAACATCTTGTTACAAGATAAGATTCTATTACTGCTTTTACTGTTTTGTTTTTTGCATACTGTGATAGGAAATGTTTAGTTCGTATAACATGCATATATACTGCTATAGAATTCTTAAGAATTAAAGGTTTCAAAGGTAACAAAATTTATATTATGTTTTTTTTTCCACATAGTAACATAATGCATATTAGAAAGTATTCAGAAATTGTATTCTGTATACTTAAATGATTTTACATGCCAAATTATAAGAATATATTCAAACTTGTTTCGTCTGATATGTTTTTGGTTTTGTACATGATCGTCTTTTCTGACTTAGATGTTTTGGAGAGTCTTGAAAGAGAAACATCTTTAAATTTATAAAATGAATATTTTATTATCTAAAATGCATTTTAATTCTATTCAGTAATGGTTATATGTGAACCTTGAAAAAATTAATTTCATCCTGGAATTACCTGGAAATTTATGTTTAGAAAAGTGTATGAACCATGTCCATAGAGTTTGGAATTACAGTTTGTGAAACTGTACTGGAGGTAATTAATGTTTAAGTCAAGTTTGAAAACTTTTTAGTTGACACAGTGTTGACTGTCACTGCATAAGTCTTGGATCACACTTCTGGACTTCAAGCTTGACAAAAGCAGTACACAATCATTTGTCAACTATTATTGAAAACTGGTTTAACTTATGAGACAAAATTAGACTGCCTTATTGAGGTCTTAATACGGTTGGAAGGTCTGCTGACCCTATAATCATTTATAGGAGAGGAAGTTTTGCTGACATCACCTTGACAAGAATCTATAAAAGGGCAGATCCAGAAGTGTGTGTGTATATGTGTGTCAGAGCTGGTGCACACCTGCCTTACCCCAAAACACTCCTAAAATAAGCACAAGACAACTGCAATATTTTTTTTACAGTTAGATGGTTAAAATTATGCCCTGGAAATGCAAGATCTTCCAGGGATTCCACTCTACAAATTCAATGCCTACTTATTTGTTCACCCACCCACCCCAAAAATCTGTATCTGCCACTGCTATATGTATTTGATTTTCCATTTCAAAAAAGAACCTTTCAGCTACATTAAAATTGAAATAAGATCCAATGATACATTAGCAACAATTAGTATAGAATAGCAAAGCACCCCTAATTTTTGTAAATTTGTTGTTTGCATAGTTCCTGTACCTGTATATATAATAAATGTACATCTTTATAAACACATGGCAAGAATATATCTTTCTGGCTATAAGGTTAGAAAAAAAAATTCCATAATTATTCATAGTCTTGATGCTAATAATGTATTAATAACAACTACAAAAAATTAAATACAACCAAACAAATGTATGCAAAAATATGTTAATATATTAACAGATCAGATTTGGGCTATAAAAATACATATATGATCTATTTTGAAGGATGAGCATCCATTCCATACATACATTTTCCTTTTTCTATTAAATTTAGATCAATCACTATGATATATTTGTCTTAAAAACCATTGAATGGTAAATCTTTGTGATAAAATTTTAACTCTTTCCTTTTGCTATATACTGCGGACCAGCTCTTTGTGACCATTCAAGCCAGGAGCCCTGAAAAATATGTTAGAAAAAAACGTAAATATAATTTGTGTGTGGAAGATTGCCAAATTTACCAGGGTATGATATGTACTCCAAATTTTACCTGTGTATTCCAATTTACCAGTGTATACTCCAATTTGCCAATGTGTACTCCAATTTAATAGTGTATGATGTGTATTCCAATTTACTAGTGTATGATATGTACTCAAACGTAACAGTATATGACAGTTACTCAAATTTACAGAAGTTTGATGTGGACTGAAATCTACCAGTGTAAGATGTACACTTAAATATACCAATGTATGAAGTGCACTCTAAGCATTTACTAGTGTATCATGTGCAATTAGCTGCAAACCATGCAAACCCAAATCTGTTGTATAACGCAGAAGCATATTTGGGTCTAGTCAATTTACTTGTCATCATTTCAAATGAGCAGTGTCAAAGCCATCTGACCTGGATAGTATGGAACACTTGATTTTTGTGATCAACCAATCACAATAAACTTTGCTTTTGTAACACCTTTCCCAGTTGATTCAAAATGAAGCTCAAACTCAAACAAATGATCTTCAGCTCTAGGTGTCAGCTGTTTTCAGTCTGATATAGGCCATTCTAGAGTCTTGTTCAACCAGACCCTTGCATGACTATGAGCTTAAAGTGGTCTATTCTAAAGTAGTCTTGTTCAACCAGACCCTTGCATGACTGTATGAGCTTAAAGTGGTCTATTCTAAAGTAGTCTTGTTCAACCAGACCCTTGCATGACTGTATGAGCTTAAAGTGGTCTATTCTAAAGTAGTCTTGTTCATCCAGACTCTTGCTAGACTCAGTAAGAGCTTTGCTTTGTGAGGGTCTGATAAAGTGTTTCACTGATTTCTGTTGCCCATAAAAGGTAGTTTCATTAAACCGTCACAGAAGTGAAACTTGAATGATGACTCTTCCTATAGCACAATTTATCCAGGCATATTTTCTGCAGTCACTAAAAAAAACAAAATATGGAAAACTTAAAAAGATTTAATTTAATGCCACTACTTGATGCAGGTGTGACTTGATCTGTCAGTAAAAATGTCCACATGTATGATGTAAATTTATCATCACAATTACATAAGCCATCATCTCATCAGTCTATAAAATTGCTTTTCCAAATTTTGGAAAGGCCTCAGTCTAGTGCTATATAATAAAAAACAATGATGGAGCAACAACAGAGTCTGGATGAATGACACTAAGGTAGACATGGCAATTAGATCACCTCATTGATATCCATCGATCTCATTAAAACAGTCTAAGATCCAGACAATAAAAGCCAATATATCAAATCTGATCAAAATGGGAAAAGATATCTGGCCTCCAAAATGGTAATCAAGTCAAATAATCAGATGCAAAATGATGTCAATAATATGTATGGATCTCATAATATTTAAAATCTGATCAAAACTGAAACAGAAATATGGTTGCTATAGTGATAATAAGTTCAGTCAATCTGCAAGATCACCTATTCAGCATGCATGGATCTCATTCATTTTGAACTTTTCTTAGATCTTAATGATACAAGCTCAAATTCCAAGTTTTATTAAAATCAGATCTGAAATGTGGCATTCAGATGTGACGGGGTTAGCCAATCAGATGTAACATCACCTCATTAATATAACTAGCTCTTATGCATTAGTCTTCAGTCAAATTCAAAATGTTCTATATTTACTTGCAAGTTTAATCCCACAAGATTTCCAAATTCATTTTCATGTTCTATAAGCAGGCTTATAAAAGCTCAGGTAATTACTAAGTAAATACTAATCAAAATTCAAAGGTGACTCCTACACTTTACATCCGCTTTTTGGACAAAAACGACACATCTGACATATATACTATATAAATTCACAAGTCAAAGACATCTGCAAACATCTGCCATCAAGTTACTGGGAGATCTAGGTCTGTGCGGTCTGTCAGGTCTCATAGAAAGAACAAACAACACAGACTATGATCTGTTAATGTATTATGCAACAACAGATCTGAGTCTCTGTTTGCAGTTGATCAAACTTATACTCTAATATATGTTACTCTGATTATTCCACTTACATAATAAAGAGGTACTGTTTCTTTTCCAAGGATGTGTGCTGCCGCAGCTACGCCACAAGCTGTCATACCAGTTCGACACTGAGCCACCACTGGTTTCCCTAGGTCAATTCCAGCTGCATCAAATACTGAAAATATGAATGACAGCAATCACTAAATGTCATGTAAATAATGATCATTAAGTGGGTAATAAAAGTGACACAACTCAGCAGGATCTCTAATAAATTTCAGAGTATCAGCTTTCATGTTGATTTTTTAAAAATTATGTTTATCAATATTTAAATTCATGAAATGTGAAAGACATTATATTACATTGACAGAAGACTCATTCTTTATTGGGTATTTGTTACATATATTTATTCTGCATTGTTCATCAGTTACTATTTTTTAAATTTTTTTTAAAAAATTTCATTATATGCTACTGTAATGTAAAATTGTATGTCGGACTTAACCTTTCCAAAACCAAGTTTATTTTCTGTTTGACCTGAATTTTGATTTTTCTATTTTATTGTTTGAACAACTAATACATTACTAAAATATTCTCTCTGTGTATAGGTTTAATATCAGGATCATTATTAATAGAAGTAAATATGTTTATTTGGGTCTGGGTCTATTGGATTTTTTATATAGTTTACCTGGTTTACCTGACATTGTCTGGGTTTTTTTCTATTTGACCTAAATTATGATTCTTCTATTTTATTGTGTGAACAACACATAACTAAAATAATCTCTTTGTGTATGAGGGGCCCCAAGTGGCCGAATGGTCTAAAGCGCTCTATGTTGGATCACTGCCAACTCACCTCTATCTGCGTGGGTTCGAGTCTAAGATTTGGCGAATGTGGATATGTGATAAAGCTTGCCAGTAGCTTCTCGTGGCTTGGTGGTTCTTTCCGCAGATTTCCCGGTTTCTTCCTCCACCATTAATACTGGCAGCTATGTATAGCCTATCACATGCTGAAAAATTGTGTTAAGCCCCACAACAACAACAGCAACACTCTGTGTATGGGTTTAACATCAGGATCATTATTATTAGAAGTATTTTTTTTTGGTCTGGGTCTATTGGAATTCCCATAAAGTTTACCTAGTTTATCTGACATTGTCTGGATTATATAATTTTAGTTGGCAAATGAGGTGGCCTCTCAAGACAGGTTGTACTGTATCTAGTATAACTGAAATCTATCAGCAACTGCAGTCAAATTACTGTCATGTACTGTTACACAGCTGAATTCAAAAATATTAGTTCTTGCCAGATTTATTACAGCTACTGTGATTTTTGACATGTACATAATATGTACAATGTATGAAAGAAATCCATTAATAACTGAGACTAGTTGTTTAAGATTCTCATATACTGAATTCTGCTAGTACCCAAGTTTAAAGAGGAAGATAACTCCACAAATTATTGAATACAATAACTGGCAAATTTCTGTATTCTTTAAAGAAAGATGACTGTGTTCTAATATTTTATAGCTGCCTGTTTATTGATAACTGAGACTAGTTGTGTTCTACTGATAACTGAGACTAGTTGTGTTCTACTGATAACTGAGACTAGTTGTGTTCTACTGATAACTGAGACTAGTTGTGTTCTACTGATAACTGAGACTAGTTGTGTTCTACTGATAACTGAGACTAGTTGTGTTCTACTGATAAATGAGACTAGTTGTGTTCTACTGATAACTGAGACTAGTTGTGTTCTACTGATAACTGAGACTAGTTGTGTTCTACTGATAACTGAGACTAGTTGTGTTCTACTGATAAATGAGGCTAGTTGTGTTCTACTGATATCTGAAGCTAGCTGTGTTCTACTGATAACTGCGGCTAGTTATATTCAAGTCATGCTTAGTATCAAACTGGAAATAAAAAAGGGGAAATAACTGATAATGACTATAATCAGCCATAACACAAACTGGAAACCAGTAATGGTCACACAACTGTTGCACAAAATTCAGCTGGAAGTTAAAAATTGCAAAAATTCTAACAAAAAACATTAACTGTTTTGTTAATATGCTATCTTCACACACTGACCATGATATACACCAAGTTCACAGCACTTACAGATCTGTAAGACACGCTTTGTTCATGAGAATCTGTTATACACACCATCCAAATGCAAGTTAAAAAGGACAATAACTTGCACAAAAATAATGGAAGCAATGAATTGTTGATATGCTAATTTTTACAGTATAATTCAAAAACTTAAAGATATTTGTGTTAACAAGATTCTGTAATACACTGCAAGACCAGTTGTGTTCACAAGATTTTGAAATACACCACAAGACTAGTTGTATTCACAAGATTCTGTTATACACTGCAAGACCAGTTGTATTCACAAGATTTTGTAATACACTGCATGACCAGTTATGTTCACAAGATTCTGTAATACACTGCAAGACCAGTTGTGTTCACAAGATTTTGAAATACACCACAAGACTAGTATTCACAAGATTCTGTTATACACTACAAGACCAGTTGTATTCACAAGATTTTGTAATACACTGCATGACCAGTTATGTTCACAAGATTTTGAAATACACCACAAGACTAGTATTCACAAGATTCTGTTATACACTACAAGACCAGTTGTATTCACAAGATTTTGTAATACACTGCATGACCAGTTATGTTCACAAGATTCTGTAATACACTGCAAGACCAGTTGTGTTCACAAGATTTTGTAAAATACTACAATACCAGTTGTGTTCACAAGATTTTGTAATATACTCCAAGACCAGTTGTGTACACAAGATTTTGGAATACACTACAAGACCAGTTGTGTTCACATGATTCTGTAATACACTGCATGACAAGTTGTGTTCACAAGATTCTGTAATACACTGCATGACAAGTTGTGTTCACAAGACTGTAATACACTGCATGGCAAGTTGTGGTCACATAAGATTTTATAATACACTACAAGACCAGTTGTGTTCAGATGTCATACACTGCATCCTGATGCAAGCTGATGAGAGCAATGCTTCAAACAAAAATCATGTCGCTGCATCTACTAAATACTCCCAACTCAACAAAAATTTATCTTCATGCAATATTTTCACTTTTAAGTAGGTCTACAAAATGGCTGCTTCAGTCTAAGTTTTATCAAAGATAGAGTGATCATAATTTATATTAATATACTTGCATGTTTTAAGATCATGTTCTGATTTCATGGTGCCATCTTCATTAAAAAGAGACTCAAAGGGAATATTCTTGGCACCAGGTATATGCCCTCCTTCCTCAACTGAAAAATTGAAGCATGGACATAATTCATATATTTTGTGAATCAATTTTGTACATGTCATATTAATATTTTTGCATATAATGAAAGTTTATATAAACTGCACAGAATTTAAAGAAAAATAAAGTACCCAATTAAGTCAAGATAAACCAGCAATGTGGTACCCAACTTCACTAGCTAAGATTTCTTTGGAGCTTACCACCTCCATGTCAACCATTGGCATACAAAGAGGAAATACATGTGTTATCTACAGGTGAAGTGGTTTAGTTTGACCTATAAAGTTATTTGTTATACCTAATTTAAAAGCTTCAGATCTTTTTGCTTTGGTTGTTCTAAAAACACAATAAGACTATCAAAATAAATGGTGACTTATGAATAAATGAATATTCTAAAGTTATGTTAAACAATGATATTAGTCACAACTGATGTACCTACTTCATAACAGTAAAAGAAAATGAAATTGCAAATTGGGTTATTGTTATTATGAAACTCTGAACTCGTTACCATATAAAATATATTAAAACATCTAAAAATGACACAAATAACATAAAATACAATCACCATATACATCTGAACTTATTGCTGAAACAGCCTGTAATTTAAATGATAGAAAAACAAAGAGTACTCAACATTAAACTAACTCGTCAAGCTTGTAATCATCTGTAGATGCATGCCTTCACCGAATTTCATCATTTCAGATATAACAGTATGTATAATGGGTGCATACAGCCTATATTATCATGAACTAAATACAAAATAGCAAATATTTAATTTAGATTACAGTGATCTTTTGTTATAAAGGTGTGGCACTAATGGAAATGCATACAGCCATCTAACTTGATGATTCAAGCATGTACAGATCCTAAGAAATAAACTTAACAAAGTTCTACCAGTGTGCAGCAAAGTGTGGCTTTAATGCAACATCTCTCTACTTCACAAAGGCTAGCTAAACAAAATTTCACACCTGTCAGTGAAGAGTTGTCATAATACAAGATCTCTCCTCTACTTCACAGAGGTTAGCTAAACAAAGTTCTTCCAAGGTTAGTGAAGTGTTGTCATAATGAAACATCTCTCCTCTACTTCACAGAGGTTAGCTAAACAAAGTTCTTCCAAGGTTAGTGAAGTGTTGTCATAATGTAACATCTCTCCTCTACTTCACAGAGGTTAGCTAAACAAAGTTCTTCCAAGGTTAGTGAAGTGTTGTCATAATGTAACATCTCTCCTCTACTTCACAAAGACCAGGTAAAAATTAAGACTCAGGTTGTGCATATAATACTCAGTATAACACAGTTTATATGTTAAAGTAAGCAACTCCTGATGTTCTCAATTATTCCTGTGTCAATGCTGGACCGAAGTTGATATATTTTGCCATTACTGTTAACGACTTCTTTTTATATATTGTTAGTTCTTTTTTCTCCTCTGAAGAAACAGGACTTTTTACTGTTTATGCCAGTAATAGCATTTGTGACTGGTCATAACCTTTGGGAAGCTTTTGTTGAGTATTTTGGTATTTTTTATTCTTGCTCAAACTGTGCACTGACTACCTTAGTATCTATTCTGTCCTTTTGCAGCATTCCAGAAAATGTTTCCTGCACATTCCATGAAAACAAAAAATACACAAATACAAAACTTCCTCCATAAACTTACAATGGACACAACTGTGTACGACTTGTCAAAAACAGAAAATGCAAACTCAATCTTTAACCTTCACAAAAAGTAAAAATTCAGTAAAGCTTAAAATTGACAAGAAAAACAAGCATTTGTCATGATCATTGTGGACATTGCAAATCATTTAAATAATTCCTTTACTCAAATGCTACATGCATTATGCAAAAACTATTTTTCTTTTTCTCAGTTGAAGTGATCTCTGACCTTTGAAGTTTAGATCCTGAAATCAATAAGGTTCTTTCTTACCCATCCACAGCATTTGGATGACCCCAAAACTTTGTATTCAACACCTTATAATGGCCGTATAGAAAGGTTAGTAGGGCTTATGGGTATAATTATAATCTGTATGTATTGTATCCAGAGTCTAGAAAGTGCCAAGTTTTACTGCATCAGTGACACAAGAATGTGCAACATCACATGACAGCACCTAGCAAGTTTTTCATCGAGACAAAAATTGTGTACTAAGTCAAAATGCATCATCATATACCTCCATACCGCCAGATAGTGATGAGAGCTAAAAGTTAAGCATCATTTGAATCAATGATATGCTCTGAAAGGCAGTATGATGAAATGCTAGTTGGTACTGGGAGCCATAAAGAGGGAAGCAGTCTCTGGTAATCAGACCTTGCTGCCAACACTAGCCCCTGGTGGTAACAGCCCTAACCAATCCTAATGTCAATCCAATGCCAGCTCATGACACAAAGACAGCTGTCAATGTTGTCACATTGTTGTTCAAAAGCACAACAGCGTCTATCAAAGACCCAGTCAGGTGACATACCACTCAAGAAGCATCCAATGACCTCACCTGGGAAACCAAGGTGCCCCTAACCTCACCAGGCCATGAAGTCCCGTATCCTCAATATATGTTGTAAAGGAGCATCTATTCAGGAAAGCCACTGTCTGCATCATGAAAGTGGACTACATAACCATTATTCCTGTGTGCCACCTCCTCAAAGTGGGGCTTCACAGCTCCTAAAGGCCATGACCCCTGTAACTATCAATAACATTAAACAGGAGATCAAGTTAAGGGTGTCAAATTTAACCTCATCCTTAAGGCAATCCTTGAAAAGCCAATGACTGACCAGAACACCGCCATTATTAAAATGTTTTAACTGCATAGCAACTGAGCTGTGACAGCCAATGACCTTGAGAGCTTAATCAGGACAGCTATTGCCAACATTAAGGTTCACCCTGATAAATTTACAAGTATGGGGTTTGGATGGCATGTTGTTAGGTCTGAGTCGATGGCGCTGCTAATATCACAATACCATTCCATTTCATGGTAACTGCCACATCCCCAAACCGAGCACTACTATGCAGGCTATTATAAAAAAACAAATTGATGACAACCACTACTTTGAATGAACCATACTCTCCATACTGCTGATTACAATGAAATTGGTATACCTGGTATTAGTGAGAGCAATGATTCATTAAACTTGAGTTCACAATGAAGGTCTTCAACATGACAAGATTTTTTAGTCTTAGTCACACCATCACCACCGTCTTTGGCTGGCATTGGGTGATCTAACCCTCTGCATCACAAAGTACTGGATATGAGCTTAAACCTGCTGCTAATTTCTGACAATGAAAAGCAGCACTATGTATAGATCAAGGATATTTCCCAGATGGTGTTCAGAAACAACGAAAATGAGTATCACCAACATGTTTGCTGTAGTTGCCTCCATACCTTTTGCAGGAAGACTTGCTGATTGACCACACAAATGTGACTGCTGCGGTATCATCAATAAGCCCTAACAAAACATCCTATTGATGCCTGGAAAAGCTGTACTTTAAATATCTGTTGACACAGATGAAAGTACCATATGTCATCTACACTGACCCTGTGCCAACAAAGTAAGAAGACATTAACCAGACCTAATGCAAGAATTACAAGACTGAGCCAGATCCCATGTGGCTACAGCTGTGTGGTTGTCTGCTGTGAGGTCAAACACCAAAACCAAACTTATAGAAAGTCTTGAGGACAAGCTAATGAGCATTTATGAAACATTCACCATACTAAGACACACTTTAATTAAAGAAATAACCCCTGCAGAGTTTAAGGCATTCAAAACTGTACAGACCTGCCACATGTATTTGAAGTGCCTGGGAAAAGGCCAGGTCCATGACATCAGCACCATCATGAACATGGAGAAATATACAATGTTCCTTTTGGGCCAGCTCCAATTCATTGCCTGCCTCCATTTCTTAAAACAGCAAACAGGCACAAACTTACCACCCCTGGTCACACCATCTACAGGATAAAAATCCTGACCTCAAGGTTGTCTACCTGTATGAGTACATGGATGGCTGGGACCAAGCAGCACATACCCACCACCATCTAAACCTTCAACAGCAGTCTCAGCCATACAGTTGTATCCTCAGGAGACAACCAGCATGACAAGCAATATGGGACACCTATAACTGCAATACTATGGAGGAATATTATAAGCTCCATGATCATGGTCCCTCAAACTTCATGATAGCTTTTCAATCAATACAGTTAATGATGCAAAGGGCCAATTATGGGCAATTATATAATTTTTTTGGTATTTATTTCCACTAATATGGTTAGATAAGCTACTATACATTTTTCTTCCAAATTTTAATTTACCAGGATGATAATTGTGCATATGTTTGAATTAGCCTGGGCGTTATCAGGATGACTAATTGTGCATGCAGTGAATTGTGCTGAGCTTTATCATGACAAGTAACTGTGACACTTGTGAATTGTGCCAGGTTTATCAGGACAAGTAATTGTGACACTTGCAAATTGTACCAGGTTTTTATCATGACAAGTAACTGTAACACTTGTGAATTGTGCCAGGTTTTATCAGGACAAGTAATTGTGACACTTGCAAATTGTGCCAGGTTTTTATCATGACAAGTAACTGACACTTGTGAATTGTGCCAGGTTTTATCAGGACAAGTAATTGTGACACTTGCGAATTGTGCCAGGTTTTTATCATGACAAGTAACTGTGACACTTGTGAATTGTGCCAGGTTTTATCAGGACAAGTAATTTTGAACACATGTGAATTGTGCTGGGCTTTTTCATTACAAGTAATTCTGTACACATATGAATTGTGTCTGGTTTTATCAGGATAAATTATTGTGTACACATATGAATTGTAACAAGCTTTAACATGACATGTAATTGTGCACACACAGGAATAACAACAAGCAAAAAGACATTTATCTTGCCAGTGCAAGCAAACAAGATATACAGATCACTTTGTTGCTAGAAGTAGCAGTCTGCAGGTGGGTAAGCTGTACCATAACTTCCTGTTTTTCCTAGGCTTGGCTTCTGGCCATGAAACATATTTTACAACCTTTCTAACCTGCAGTTCCATCATACTTGTCAGCATCCCTGGCATCAATCACTTGCTCCGTTTTGTTACCGAGGTTGATCATCATGTCATCAAAGTTTCTTAAAAGGTTCGGATTCATCACAGCCTCAAACTTTGACCGCTGAAGGGGAAGAGCAATAACACTTAAATTAAGTAATTGCTAATTACTTTTATTTTTAAAATTTTAAATTATTTATCTCTGAGAATATTTATCTGAAAGTATTTACAATAAGTCAGAAGCGCCATTAATTCTTGAATCCAATGATCAATGAAAAACAATTATTTTGGTCTTTCCCATCTACCAGTAAACACCTTTAAGATGAAGGAAAAAAATTCTTCCCAGTAATTCCCTTTACATCCCAATACAACTATTTGTTGCCTATGGTTATTTACTGTTTTTGCTTGAGCTGAACCTCAATGAGGGGATATGTGGGAGGGTTTGACAGTAATGTGATTGAGTATGTATTCTTGGATAAATATATTTTACTGTATGCATTCATCAATCAGATTAATATTTGAAGAATTGGTAACAGAAGGTGGATTGCCTCTACTGTGGGCAATCTTTGAGGGAAAAATGGCTGAATTTCCTTTATCAAGGATATCCCATTCTCATAACATGAGAGCTAGCAAAAAAAGTGATTATGTAACCCACGATGGCCATGCACAAATAAGAAGAAATTGATGTACTCTTAAAAAAAATCCAAGTTAAACTGTGAAGCACTAAACCCACAGCCATAAGGAGATTTCAGACATCATCTGGAACACAGTGGATCCACCAGGTTCCATTTTTGTCTCTGCAAAGCTAAATCACAGAGATGAACACATGAGATGGTTTACTGCATATTCCATCCAACAGTTTTTATCATGTCTCTGACTGAAATATTATATTTGAATGTGAGGGCTATGGAAATCACTTTAATCCAATGAGACTTCACAATACTCTTATTATATTACCCACTTCAGCCATCATGTTAGAGCTTGAAAGATGGTATCCTCCTTTCTGTCCTTGAACGGAAGACAGAGATTTTGTCATACCTTACAACGGTTCTTTGTGCATCATGTCAAGTAATGCTCATGAACACAGATTGCATTAAATCACAGCCTCTCTTGACATATCAACTTAAGTGAAAGAGAGCAAATGGCCATTATTTGATTGGCTACTGACAGGAACATATTCTAGCTACAAGCCAAGATGCATTCTTAAGACAATGGAACCATCTGATCTGAACTGGAGATAGTTTGAGACCACTGAAAGGGTTCACAGCTCACACTCTTCATGCCAAAGCTAAGGCTACCTGTGAGCATGTTTAATATAATGACTTGTTCAATGAGGTACCAACAAAAAGGCTCAAACTGATCTGATTAAAACCCATGAAAGCTTCCATTCAGAAAACTGGATGAGAGATTCTGGTCTATTAAAGACAAAACTGGCAAGTAGGTCTGACAGATCTTTTATCATAATCTTTATCAGCTTCTTCGTGATGCCTGAAAGTGTTCAACATCATGTCCACAGCCTTTTGATAGTATCTGGAACTAGCCCTTTCTTATTAACATCACCTGAGACAAAAAGTCAGGCAATTGCAGGATTTAGGCTCTCCCAAGGGAAGATGCTGTCAACCTTGCACCAGTCCCTGAAAATGCACCACTTTATCTTGTAAACCTTCAAAGCAGCAGGCATGGTAGCTTTTGATCTCTCTCCATATTTCAAGACTGAAATTTCAAGAGTGACGGGGAAGCAAGTCCAGAAATGGTTGAAACACCTGTGACCATGATTGTCTGGGCAGATTTGGCCAGGCTGGAATTTTCCTGGAAACATCTACTGATAGATCAAACAGATCATTCACTCGGGATTTATCCTGCCTGACAGGATTGAGTTTTTGGGGTTTAATGCCTTTTTTTTTCAGTATGTCATGATAGGCTATAAATGGTGCCCAGTAAATGTAGTGGAGGAAGAAACCCTCCCCCAGGAAGAACCACTGACACGTGATGCTACTGGAAAGCTTTCTCACCTGCAGACATTGGCCAACTCCAAGAAGTGAACCCAAGCAGACAGAGGTGAGATGTCAGTAATCTGTAAAGGCAAGCACACTGGATCATTCGGCTGTCAGGGGCTAACAGAATCACTTTGAACTTCTGTCCCCTCAATATTTTGGATTAATTTCACCACCAAAACCATCCATTGCAAAAGATTTTGGGTCCAGGACCAGATAAACAAATGTGGTCAGTTTGTGATTCTACCTTGTCACAAAAAGGGGCATCACTGGATTATACATCATGGAAGATGTTGCCATAATATTACACACAACCTCAGACATGAAATAGTAACCACTTTTATTCACGTTGTAAAACAGCCGCACCATTATCATTTTTTCCTCTGCAATATTTTTATCTTAAGTTGGAAGCTCAATGGTAAATGTGTCCATGTGTGTTCAATATTGGTTTGATAAAAATTTTGCAAGTAGATGGCTTTCAAAAAAGCATACATTAGAACTGCTTGGGTCATATTTCCCTTTAATGTCAACAACTGCAACAGTAAAACAGTAGACAAAAGGATGGATATCCTTCAAAGTATGTTAAAGCCTTCACCTTATATGCTTGACTCAGAGTTAGCAGGAGTGGGAATTCAGAACCTGGCAGCACATGATATATTTTCACCACACAGCTTTAAATCTACTCTTAGTCGATTCCATTGTGGAATCTGAGTATGTTAAGTCATCCAGGTTACAGATGTGCTTACTTAGGCATCATCATCACAGAGAACTACCTGCATGTCCATGTGGAACATTAAAAAATGAGGCATTACCATTGTACCTTAAGTGTCACCATATCTCCAACAGAAAAACTAAACAAATTATTCACCAGATGAATCTGCATCGGGGAAGTTGCGAATGTTGCGAATGCTAGTATGGTCAGCTGAAAAGTGTGCTGAACAATCAGTTCATTTGCCCACCAGATGGTAAGCATGACTTTCACTTTGACAGTGGACTCTGAAATTGTTTACATAGAATGTGTGGCAAAAAAAGATTATTCTGCAATGAAAAACCCCATCTGAAAATCAATGAAGCTGCCACTATATTTTGCACTAATGTGAAGGTTGAATGGAAAAACATTAAAATCCACCATATATACAGTGTGTTGTAATATAAACCACATCAATACACATAAGTCTGGCAACCTGGCCCCATGTCTCTTAGTGATTGTGGTGTTCTCTGAATTCCAGATTTTGTCAAATGATCAGAGATACTTCTGATATTTGCTAACTGTTGTGGTAGATAGAATGAGGTATGTCTGTCCTCATCATTCAAGTAAACCAATAACCTTATGTTTGAATCAACAATGGTGGAAATGATCACTCTCACTGTTCTCTATATTGCACTGCTCTGTATATTGCAGTTTGGTACATAATGCGGCCAGCAGATAAGGACTCTGACTACTGCTTTAGAAAGTGGGAGAGCCAAAGATGGGAAAGATGACAAATTTTAATCCTTCCGCATCTTCTGGATTCATGAGGTAGCAGAACTTTCTTCCTATTATTAATATGATCAGGGAATTTATTCAACAGAGAAATAAGATGCTTATTAGCAAACCAGTGCAATACATGCATATTTACAAAACTAGGAATGTGTTATATAAGATCCCAGCCTGTCCCCTTTTGAAATAAATGAACTCTTTAACTCAATGAAAAATTTAAGAAAGGTGTGACAGAAAAAAATGAATTGACAAGAGTAACACGTTCTGCCATTTTGCCATTTGCAACAGGAATACCAGTCATATTTTACATGCACCTGGCTGTGCATATGGCAAATGATTCTGTGAGAATAAAGCATTTCTTTAAGATTTTTATCCTGACTTTTTTCATGCAATTTGTGTTTTAGATGTAATTAAAAGTCACTATATATATAAAAAATTTGATTACGGAAATTGAAGCAAAGCAAATTTATTTTCATATGCAAAATTAGTCTAAATTTATGAGAAAATTCAAATAGGGAAACAATTTATTTTCATATGCAAAATTAGTCTAAATTTATGAGAAAATTCAAATAGGGAAACCAGTCTCAATGAGACTGTGAAATAGCCACAAAATCTCAAAGATTTTTCCTCAGTCTGTGAGATTTTACAAGTATGGACCATAGTGCATATGACTAGCATTTTAGTAACAATCAAAGATGGACCAATGAAAACACTGCTAATGAACTTTATATCTGTGAAATACCAACAAAATACAAATAGCAAAATTGGGTTAAAATTAGTTCAGTTCTTTTTCACCAAATGGCTTAATAAAGCAGATCTACTGTTAAAACAGAAGATATAGCAATTTAAAAACAAATCACAAAATAATGGCAAAACACTATCTGGTATGATTGCTGAGCCTTGCCTTGCAGAACACTGGTCAAAACTCAAACACTATCACAAGAACATAACTGTGACATTTCTTGATATTGTCAAAGAAGGGCAGAGAATGAAGCAGTAAGATGTCACAAGATTCATTTCCATTGGTTCCATAACATCTTTATGTATCTCCACAAGCGCTCAATAAAACTCAGAACTGTCAATACTCAGTCATGCCTTGTGTCATTTTTGCTCTATAACCTAATGATAATCTACTGCAAATCAGATATTTTCATAGGCTTAACATTTTTTTTTCCGCTTGAAAATAATTTTGTGGTCACAAAATTTTGTGGGTTCATTCACTAATGAGTTTTATGGATTCTGTATCTCAAGACAATAGTCTGTTTTGTAGCAATTTATTAGTATTAAATATACACATTTAAATAGGTTTAAAAACCAAACAAAGGGTACATCTTCATTTTTTGGGGGGTAAAGTAACTGACATAGCTAAACACTAGATAGTGTTAAATGAAAGATGTAAATTAGCAAATATCATTGGAATATAGATGGATAATCAAGCTACATGCTGAAAAGGAATTAAGTAAAGGCTGGGTTGTCTTCACCAACAAGTATACTTGTAGATTTCCAATATAAAGTTTGGGCATTCATTTATATGAAGATTTCAAAGATTTAGCAATGTCTTTTCTAAAATGGTTACATTGTGTCAATCTTTGAATCAGCCCATGTTCATGAAGTATTGTTTTTGCATGCAATATTTTTTACTGTCGCTGTTGTTGTTATGCTGTTTAACACAATTTTTCAGAACATGATAGGTGTTACAAATATGTAAAAAATTGCTTTTGTGTTAGTTTAAAAATTCTTTATATTTTAATTTTGTTTCATTACTTTTAATTGTAATCATTATTTTCATGGGATTCTATACTTTTTTTTAAAAGTACATTCTGTTTGTACAGGACTGACAAGTACTTCATCAGCATTATTTTTAGCAAACCTTGTTCAGAAACTTGGTTACATGAAGTTTAGAAGACTTGTTAGTATCAAGGTCATACATATGACATCCACATGATCACCTTGTCATCAACATTTGGGTGCATGTTGTCAGGCACATTGTGTATAGTGATCATGCGACCTATCATAAGTGTTATAATTGCATTTTATTGGGATTAAATACTCAATACCACTGTTTTTTAATTCAGTCATAAAAGTACTTTCAAGAGAAAAGAAATAGTTTCTTTTGTTGTGCCAATTTGTGAGTTATTTGTTATTTAAGAATAATTTATATTCTCTGGAAAATAAGTGCTTCATCATCAAAGCTTTGAAAACAAAAATTTTATGGAAGTTATTCAGAGTGATATCAAAATATTCTTTTGTGATTTATAAAATTCAATGTGGAACTTTTGACATCAATACTTCATTCATCTGACATCATTGTCTGCCATCCCTGAACTTTGTCAGGATTTGAACTTGGATTTTTTTTGTACATTTTAGTGATAGAACTGGTGTGTTTCAATTCTGGGATAAATTTTTGGATTATATTCGCAAACTAAATCCTTTTTTCATATTTTTTACTGTGTTTTATAGGGAAATAAATCATTTTTGCTAAAATTTACAATGCTTGTCAGCTTAACTCTTTTCTTTGTTACTTTGAACGAGCTGAGAATTGTAAGATTAGCTATAGATCACAGTCATAATACCTGGTGGAGGAAGAACCTAGGAAAACCCCAGAAAGAACCATCAACCATAGGGAAGCTACTGGCAAGACTCAAACCCACACTGACCAAGGTGAGATGGTAGTTATCTGTAAAAATGAGAGCTTTTGACCACTCGACCAATTAAGATTTCAAAGGTTAAGTTGTTACCAGTAAATTTCTCTAATGGACACATATTGTCAAACTCTTGGAATAATTGGTAGTAATCATTTTCTGGTAAATTCTTACTTAAAACTGTTTTTACAAGTATTAATTGATCTTGAAATCTTGAATTTCCTTTGTTATACAGACACACAATCTAACATTGTACATCTTAAACTATGATCTTAAAGCTTTTGTCTACTCAACCAAGCAAAAATTTCAGACTTCTAAATCCATGAAAATAACTAGGTTTAAACCCCAACAAAATTCCTTACTTACAGTAAACTTATGTTTCCAAAAGTCAAGTTCAATCAGAAATCCATTTATTTACAGTCTTACTTCTATGATAATGCTAGATGGATCATTGTTTGCACAAAATAAACCATTATGCATCAATATGGTTACAAGGTATCTCTCTTGATATACAGTGTACACTAACTGTAATGATAACATTCTTCCAGAGACAAGAGTGATGTCATAACAAGTTTGGCAGCATAAGAGATTCTATACATGTAAATCTTTGAAAACAAGCTACCTAGCTCTATAAACAGAAAGACTAAAAAAAAAGAGAAAGAAATAATTATACCCAGAAATATTACATAAAAGAATAAGAAATGTAGAATTTAAATGACTTTTTTAAAATAGTTTTAATATATGATAATGGTAAAATGCAACACAAAAGCCAAAGTACCATTATTTCAAAAGCACAGAGACCCATGACACAAGGTGAAATGTACAGTACCTAAACTTTTATTTAAAAACTTTTCATATACTCAAGTCTACTCATCATGGTGGAAGCCAAAGAGCTGCTGGAAAGATTTAACAAATGACACATGATGAATATCAGTGCTTGGCACAATCTACTGGTGTTATATCAAAAGTAATTAATGCAGAAAATAGTACTGCCATTCTATTTCAAGACTAGTAGATGGCAGCTGGTGAGGTCTACAACATGATATGTGCATTAAACAGTGGAGAAAATCAGTTTTGGGCCTACTGCTAGCAATAAGTGTGGGTGTGTTTTAGCATGTGGCATTAAAACACATGTAGACTAATTGTATCTAATTTTCTTACCTCTACTTTTGGCTCCTCTGTTGTGACTTCATATCCATCTTTCAGCCACTTTTGCAACCCACCATCAAGTACTGAGATCTTCTTGTGACCAAAAAACTGTATGATAGAAATACATAATCTTCATGAAATAAAAATATAAACTAATAAGACAACTTAAATATTGATGGAGTTATAATAACAATCAATGCAAATGATGAGAAGTACTATGGATTTTTGATAATTTTAATTAAGACATTTACCTAAAAGATGGTAAAGGACTGAAGTTGTTAGTGAGCATGAGCTTACAAGATACCCTTACCTTCATTGATGGGCATTGCAACTATCATTTAATACGTTGCATAAAGTGGGTCACAGCTACCCAGTTTTAGCATACAACCTTCTAATTTGGGCATTGCTTGCTATCGTTCAACTATTGTTTAATACACATTATAAAATAAGTCACATCAAACCAGATTTTGCATATGACCTTGTGATGTAGAGCATTGCTATCTTTCAAATGTTTGTTAATATACTTCATTAAAATAGGTCACAGCAACCACATTTAAGCAAGTGACATAGACAGAGAGAGAGAGATAGACAGACAACACTTTTAAGTAATAAAATACCAGAAAGAAGGATAAAATTATGTTATATACAATTTATGACAGAACACTCATAACTTTTACTTTGCACCACTATGTTTGTTGTTATAAAATTGCTGTTACCATGTGTTTTGTGACAAGCACACAGCTCATGTACTTATTATATGTATTAATTTGTTCAAAAATTATGCATAAATAATCATTACTTGAAAACTTATAGGTATAATTTGCATAAGAACTTCCTTAATTTCCAAGAATCCAATGGAAACATTTCTTTTGATTTATGCATTAACCTTACGAATGCATTTATGGCATAAATGGAGTGTTACCTGCACAGATATACACAAACATAAAACATTAAAATGAATGGACCATATATCATCCAGTGTTTTATAAGGACATATAAGCTCTTCTCACTTACCCTGAAGGTCCACCATGTCCTAAAGGAAGAGGATGGACCAAATCTGTCATAGGCTATGACATGTGTGTCGGAGTTGATACCCATGCTCTGCACATAATCTGTGAAGCAGTTAACATCAGGGAGATTGCGAGGTATCAGAGGTGTACTTTCTACGCATTTGTGCAGGTCAAAAAATAACGAATACGGTATATGGCCTCTGTAATCAAACATAATGCTCATATCTTTATATAATATAATGGCAGTAAAGCTTAACTTTCATTTACAAGATATAATGAAATCACTGGTTCAAGTTGATAAAATAATTCAACACACATACAAAGAAAACTGTACAATGTATGAAGAGATTGATGATATCATAATGATGTTGATTTAGCCATAGACCCACTGCCCAGTGGAGTGTTGGTTTTGAGAAAGTCCAGTTAATATTTAAAGCTGCTGACCCACCCAAAAGGCCACCTGACACAGCAATCAACTGGAGACAATGGTCATTCTAATTTTTCATGGCAAATGTCCTAATTTTCTATTTAAATGTCATGTGTGTAAGTCACCTTAATTCACATCAATTGGACAGGTGTTTTCTAACCAATGGTTTCTTCCTGCCTTATGTGGTAACTGGAGCATAGCTACAGTGACTGCTCAGTCTATGCAAACTAAATGTTTGCTTCATAAGGAAGGCAGTTTAGATAATGGAGTATCACATGAATTGATGTGCAAACCTTATCTCAGCTGTACAGTCATACTGTCCATATAACTCCATGATGTCAATATGTCAAATTCAAAGCAAGGTAGTTTTTATCATTTGGGTAGAGGGTTGAAGCAATCTGTTCCTGGATGGTAAGTAAAGCAGCCAAGATATCATAGTAGAAACAGAAGTCTCCTTCTGTGCCATGTAACTGGTATATGTTCATCTAAGTCCCTGTGAAATAAAGCTATGTATGATGTAAAAATTTCATCTTTGAGATATCATTTATCTCTTTTCATTAAGGGTTATTCAATATTTAAAACTTGCCTGTAAAGTCAGGTAAAGTTTCAGTTCATAGGACATAAAGAATACACAGAGAACAACTGTTTCCAGACCTAATTTATACAAGTTTAGTGAACTTAGTCATTTGATTTACTGTGATATGTTGGAAACTATTTGTTTGACGAATAAAATACAGTATATAAATATTTACTGTATTGTTATGAATCATGTATAGAAGATTCTTGGTGAAACATTGTTCACATTCATTCAATACTATATTTTTCTCATACAAAAAGATATATCCATATGCTTTAACATGTGAAAATACAAGATTTTCCCATAATGCAATGTGATGTTCCTATGTACATGTTCCTATAGAAGTTGTAGCAAGAAAAACAAGAATTTCATGTGCTTGAACAACAATTGAAAATGGCAAAGTCTTCCATGCAATAAAATTGTTTTTTGTTTAAGATATCTGACTCAAGATATTTCAATCAAGTTGCAGAAAGCCTACAAAAGAAAGAAATGAAACATAAGCTTATACTTCTAAGCCAAGAAGCAGGATGAAGACTGGAATATAATATAATTGTGTCGTAAAAATTATGTTTTAACTCATGTCTTCAAAACATTTTAAAAAAATCCTATCTTTTGTACCACATGATGAAATATATAAAGAATAATGTAAGTAAAGAAAATATGAATACCAATTTTAAGAAACTATAATTTTTGCCTATAATTTTTGCCTATCAAATTTTAAGAGGAAGTCTGATTCTTTTACTCTAAAAGATTTAAAAATTCAACACAAGATATAAGCAACTAGAATTCAAGCCTCAGCTCTCAGCCTGGCTTAAATATTAAGTACCGTCGTGCATGCATTTCAAAGATTTATTATGAACATTCGAAACCTTCATAAATTGTGTACAGACTCCACTTACAAGTGGGTGTACTAGGTCATAATAATTTCTCAAAGTTTATATTGTTGGATCATTTATTTGAATCATATCATGAAAAAGTTGTGTATCCTGAAAGACAAATCAACTTAAACACAGCATGAAAAGCCTGTATTTAATTTCTAAAGATATATACCTATGAAAGAATTTACCTACTTTTTATAGAATTCTTTGTAGGAATCTACAGATTTGTCTGTCACAAAAGAGGTGTCTAGAATTCGAAGGCCAGCTCCATTAGCAGCTGACTTAAGCCCTCCACTTATAGTCTCATGAAGCCAGTTGGTGGAAACCAGTGTGACCAGTCTCTTCAGGGTCATTATGAGTTCCTGCAACACAAACTTTAGTTTTTGGGTCTTTTTCATTTTGAGAGTGATTTAGAAACTTCTATATTATACTGGACTGGAAATGAGTACTCATTTGATTGAACTAATTTCTATATTTTGTGTGACTCATGACAAGCACAACAATGAAATTGTCAAATGAGTAGACTAAATTTTAGATCAAAAGAGCACCATTAACTTCCTGAAATTTTCTATAGCACATCAAATGCATTACAAAAATCAACAACAAGCTTAGAAGACTCAAATATATGAGAATACAAGAGGTTAAAGTGTAGGCTTGAATGTATAAAACACAAAAAAATTCATGTGCCAAGATTCTCAAAAGACCTGTACCATCAAGTTTTGATGCTTAGAATTAAATCTGACCCATTTCTGATACATGGAAACTCCAACCTGTGCATTTTTTTATGATAAACATTGATTTGGGCAAGAGCATCTGTCTTAATTACCACTGATTTGCCTATTGAGTGAACTCTGGTCCTAAAAACTTTACAGTATGTGCCAATGATCAACATTTGCCAGACTAATGTTTATACCTTACTGCCCAATTTAAAAGTACCTATGAAAAGGTAATATGAACTCATTATCTCTCAATGATAAAATACTAAAAGCCAAGCAACCAAGTATCTTATGACATTTAGTAATGGATGGAAACAGGAATTTAAGTGGTTGGAATCCAGCACATATGCATTCATCCCTTCCTATAAAGCTGATGTCTAGAATGTCATTATGTATCATAAAGCATATTAAATGGAACAATATGCCATCCCTGAAATCTGCATCAAACATTGGTAAATAAATACATGTCAAGACACTGTATGCAATCTTTATAGCCAAAAAATAATCTCCTGCTTATGGGTGCAGTTCATTTTTCAATGTTAGTCAAAAATAATATTCCCTGACTTGGAAATCACATAAAAGTTCTGATACAATAACTGCTAAAATAGCTACCAATGCTTTGGGTCCTCATTTGGATAAAAATACAGCAATAAAGCATTTGCCGTCCTTTTTGAAATTTGTAGGCACAAGCAGGCATGGTTGAATCTAAAGTATGATTTCTTGAATTAAATGTACTATGGAAAAACCATAGACTTATTAGGCTATTATGGCAGTGACATTTGGTCTTTAGACCCTATTATTTATAGTTTTTAATACACCCTCAAGAGAAATCCATCTACATAGTTTGGTAATGAAGCCTGCTCTAAAACAAAAGCTAATTGTGCAAAAAACATTTCTTTTAGTAATAAATTTCACCTGTGAACTTCTAAGCCCAAATCAAAAGGCCTCTTCCAAATCTTTAGCGAAATCCTCCACAAAATTTGATTAAAATATGTGATCTAAAACTGAAGCTACTAATCAAAAACTATATTTCTTCTTCAGTAGTACCAGTAATGACAAATATTTGACTATTTGGTCCCAAAATCTACAGGCCTCTTTTTCAACAAAATGACAGAAATAAAATATTTGTACAGAAATTTTTTCTTCATTTAGTCACAATGACTTGACCTTTGCATTTTCTGCCCTGAAATTAATAGAATTCTTCCTCACTCGAAATACAGGCTGTTTACAAAGTTTGGAAATGGTACATGGTAATTAATACATATTGTATACATGAAATATATGGCCAGGTGGACAGACATCAAAACATAATATGATATGCCTTACAGCTGGCTGATTGGGAGGGTAGTTAGTTCTAAAACAGAATCACCTACCTGCATATTTACACAATAAATACCATCCAATTTTCCTTCAGTGAACTCCAACCAATGGTAACTGTACCATGTCAGTATTTTTTAAAGAGTTAAAATGCTGTTCTCCAAATCAAAGCAATATAATTGTTTCTCTCCTTCCAGGCACAATCCATGAAAAGGTCCATGAAGATCTGATTAGTCAAAAATACAAAATAGAATTTTCTGCCATTTTTAAGAAATACAAAGACTTCTTGATCACAAAAGAAGTCAAGTCAGACATTTCAGAATAGATGCAATACCATAATTTGCATCTTCACTGGTTCTGGTTAGTTTATATTAACCAATCAAAAACTTGCCAACATACTTGTATTGATTTTGACTTAATGTAGGAGTGAAAGCATCTAATCTTCCATCAATTCTGGCATTCAATGCCACTACTTATAAAACACAACATCATACAACTGCTACTGACATAGGGTACTTTAAATCATTTGACAATCAATTCCCTAGTCATATTAGATGTATTTACTGAAATAGGGTAGCAATAAAACCTACATGTAAAACAAACATTCATGTACAAATACAAATATGAATTACAATATTGACAATACCATACAAACTGAACATAATTAATATCCAATAACAAATATCATACATAATTATAAATTATTTACAATCCTTACCAAAATTAAGACTTCTACATATGTGTGTGTGATTTGGATTTTTAACATATCTTTAATAATTGTTCAGTCATATCACTACTATGTCTGCAGTGTGATAGTTTGAAGTGATGTAGCATGATGTCCCACCCAGTGACATTATCCTCACAGCAGGCTGACTAGTCCTAACACTAACCTCTTAATGCTGAGCGCCTTATGAGGCAGATGTTAGTACCATCTTTATAAGCCTTTGGTATGACTCATCTGGGGTTCAAACCCACTACCTCCCACATCTAAGGCAGATGCTTTATCCATTAGGCCACCAAAGTGGTGACTTCTATGTAGAATTTACAAATAATTCTTGTGAAAGAAATACAACAGGAGATGTAGATATATATTCTACAAGATACATGACAGATGGACAGACATTAAAACATAATATGATGACTTCCATGAAGACTTCTGATAGACTTCATTGGAAAATGCAAATAAAATGTTTTCATAATGACAATACAGCTGTTAAGCCTCCCTGAACTTTGAATTATGGTACTCCTACATAAGAGTCCAGCATGCTAACCAATCTATCAAGCTTCTCTAGATTAAGTACTTGATCCTTTCACTGTTTTGCAAATTAAATGTATACTATTTTGTAAAAACTAGTTAATTTTTTTTTTAAAATGAAATTATAAAAATGTGAAAGGTTTTAAAACTTGTGTCTCAACTGACAAAAGATCTGCAAGGATTATTTGCATAAGAAATACTGCAATTTATTATTACAAAATAAATTTGACTTTTATGTTTTCTAATAAACATTTTAAATTCCTTGAATTTATATTTTATAGTACGATAGACACGATCATATATCAGAACTGGTAATGGGGGTAATCTGAGGAAATTTTGAGACTTGGTATGATCCCCCCCCCTTTCAGAATACTGCAACATAAAGCTCACCTAGAGCACTGACCGCAACAGCTTGTTTCTATTATTAGATCTACTAAACGAATCTGATTCCACGGTACCAGTTGTATTACCCGCCCAAGTATCCTAAGAAATTTACTGCAGATATCACACCGCTGTCCACATATAGTTAACTTTTAATTAATTTCTTTCTTTATGAATTCTGACAATGTCTTTTTATTCTCTCAATGATGACATTAAATTTAACCTACCACAAATTGTTGTCTTTAACATAGGTCGATTGATCACCGTCTTCTAGACGCTTGAAATATTAGCCGTGGAAGTATCAGAAGTGGAGCAAGCTAACAAGAACATGTCAAATAACCAGGCTCCATATCACCTTGGCATGCAGTACAACGGTAACAATTGCGCAAGTCCAGTTGGGTGGAGCTTAGATGTAGGAAGCCATAACAAGCTTCGTTACGTTCCGGTTTTAGTGGCGATGGAGTAGTGGAAACTTGTATTCAGAAATAAACAAAATTAAAGTATCAATCACATAGCTATGATCGGTGCATTATGTAGAGGTGTACTTTCTGTCAGACTTTTAAAATAGTCGAACCTCTCGCAACATGTGAAATGTTAATTCATACCTAGATCATATTTTGCATTTTTTTTTTTTTTTTACTGATCATATTTGAGATCATACATCGTCGTGGAAACTGCTCCTGTTGTGACTCGATAACTCTTACCCCTCTTTAGTTCCAGCAGAGTTATCTCTATTAAATACAATGGAGTACAAAACAAGTTGAGGCAACATCGTAGCTAGTCAAAGTGATAATCTAACCTTGTTCGTTATGACAGAGTCTGACAAGCATACAGAGGATGGACAGAAAGTATATTTCTTTCATGAAACATGAGAACTGAGGTTTAGGGAAAAACAATTGCTGCCGTGATAAAATGACTGCAGGCTATCTTAAATATAGCGGCCTGCTATTGCTGTATATCTCCACAAGACGTTTAGTTATCACTTGTATCAATTGTTTTTCCATTGACCTCAATGCTAATGTTTTGTGAAATAAATATACATTCTATCTTACCTCAGCATGCATGTCACCCACTGTCACATATAACAATGTTAGATTGCCAATTTGACAAGGGAAGAACCAGGTACTCCATTGCATTTAAGAGAGATAACAGATGAAACTAGACAGGGGTAAGAGTTATCTAGTTACACCAGCCACATTTTCAGTAATGTGTACCACATTTTAAAAAAAAAATCATAAAAAATACAAAATGTGATATAGTTATGAATTAACATATTCTCACATGTTGCCAAGAGGCTCAAATTTTCTTTCAAAGCCTAACGGAAAGTACAACTCTTACATAATCCACCAATCACTGCTAGTTTTGTGGTTTATTTCTGAATGCAATGTTCCCTATACCTTAGGCTCCGCCCACCTAAGGTTGTACAATTCGTACCGTTATACTTTTGACCAACATCATTCAGAATGAAGTATCACAGAAGGGTTAAAGTAGTAATCATCACACCGTCCCCCCCCCCGACAGACCATACTTTACATATATTTTGGGGTGTAGTGTCAGAATCCACTGCCCATCTAAAAGTTGGGATTTGCCGACACCATTTGGTATCGGCATAGGGTCGCCGCTTTCCAGCGGTATAACGTGACTATTTGACCTCTGATGTCATTGACATGTAGGTTGCAAGATTTGTATAGTCATATGAATCGGAACACAAATGGTCAAATCCAGTTCAAATTTCAGCAACGATACTTTCGGCTCGTCTGCCAAGGGATTAAAGACATGACGAATGCTATGCTCGCGATGTTTGAGAAAAAAAATAATATTCCTATTGATTGCATGAAGGTATTTCTCGATGAAAAGTCTTTAAAGTTTGCTAGGCTGGCTATAAAGCGGCTACCCTATGCCGACACCAAATGGTGTCAGCGAATTCAAACTTTTCGATAGGTAATTGACTCTGACCTTACACCCCAAAATAAAGTAAAAAAAAATCAAAAATAAGCTGGCAACAGTAAGAGGAAACTCCGACTATTGTTTACTTAATAATTAAAGGTGCATCACAGTGACAACCAATCTTAGCAATTTAATAATAGTATTGCTTCAGCCCCTACAAGTTGATTTCTACTAAAAATAAACACCAAAAGGTGGTTTTTTTTAATAAATAAAAAAAAAAACAACAACAAAAAACTAACACACTCCCAACCACTTAGCTCTGCTCGATACAAACGAGACGTTCGCCTAGCCATCCTCAATGCTGAAAAAGCCTTTGACGCTGTATGGCATGAAGTTCTCATGAAGAAGCGCCACATTCCCCATATCGCGGGTCTCTTGCTCCTACTAAATATTATTACAAATAGCATTAGTAATCAATGTAAAATAGTTAGACCAACCCAGCAACCACTTCCAGGTTGGACATGAAATTAAGCAAAGCTTTATGCTATCTCCTACCCTTTACAAGTGCTTTAAAAATGACATGTCAGGGGGTATAAATCTTGACCACCATCACAGGATTGCTCAAAGCAGGCGATAATCTGGCAATCCTTGCTAACACCTCAGTAGACCAGCACATCTCACTAAAAACAATCTACGTTCATTCAACATGCTTTCTCCCCTGTCTGCCCACTCTGTTATAGGAGAATCAAAGGGTAGAAAGCACTTCATTATCGCATGCCTCTCCCTATAGTACAAACCCGATAATATCATGAGCTGTATGGGACAGTGTTAGGGCACATTATAATTATATAGGTGCTCAAAGGTTAACATAAAGGGACAATCCTATGTTTACCCATCTTCGCTAGCCAAGGTTCCGATAACCCTATCTACAGCTTGGAGGATCGAACAGCTATATTAGTGCTTTGTCCTAGCGACTTCTACTGAATTTCATGTGTTGTCTTCCTTAGTATGCAGTGCCAATTAATCAATAACGTGGTGCATTGTACATCGGCTGAAAACAGTGGATTTCAATTGAGCTAAGGAGGATACTTTGTAAGTTTAACATCAAAAGTATGACTACGTAACAGAGGGAAGCCATTACAGGTCTATTTGAGTGAAGGGTATTTGTGTAAACACGGACCGGTACTGGAAAAAAAAGTGTTTATTTATCAGTCCATTCGAGTTGTGTACTCCCCTTCTCTCCATCACGTAGGAAATAATGTTCAAATCTGAATAACTGTATTGTGACTGGATGCAGTGGATTGCCGCCGCTTCCGATGAAATTCACAGACCCTGAAGCACATAAATACTATGGGAGGGACTTCATGTTGAATTTGATCGTTTGCACTATAGGGACAAAATGTATAGGGACAGTGAAAATTAGCGCTTCAGACAGGGTCTCGGCACTATATGGCAAAAGGCATTTTAACGTCAATGACATCACGATACTAGACACTGGAAACAATAGCAACAATGTTGCAAGTGGCTGACCACAATCGGGCGGAACAGTGTTGCAAGTGGCTGACCTGAACATGCGTTGCTCTAGGGACATAGACATAGAGACTGGGTTTGTGCGATTTGGATATTTTAAAGTAGCTTTAACAATTTTTAGTCATATTGCTACGATGTCTGCAGTGTTTCAGTTTATTGTGATGTCTAGAACTTGGGCATCATGCCGCAGACATGTAGCATGATGTCTCACCCAGTCACATTATCCTGACAGCAGGACAACCAGTCCTAGTACTAACTTCTTAATGCTGAGTGCCTGGCGAGAGCTGTTTGTACCATTTTTAAACGTCTTTGGTATGACTCGGCCGGATATCGAACCCATGATCTCTCACATCATGGGCAGACGCTCTAACCATTAGGCTACCGGAGTGGTTAAGAGACAGAGTCACGTGTTAGAGACAGGGTTATAGACACAGACATACGACGCGAACAGATTTACGGACATAAATCTATCACACACCAAAATATCCACACACAAAAAATTAGGCACGAGAGAATAGACATCTTTTCTATGCAATGGCGTGTCCATGAAAAAGCCTTTTAACTTTCTTCTATTTTGTCTCGTCTCTTCTTCTCCTTCACCAACGTGTTTTCTTCTCCATTATATTCTTCTTTTTCTTCTCCCTTTTATCCTTCTCTTCTTCCTTCGCCTCAATCTCCTCTTTTCATACTCCTCTTTTAACACCTTAATATTCCATCTTCTCACTTCGTCTTTTTCCTCTTTCTCCTTGTTTTCTTCTTTTTCCAGTTTGATCAGCTTTCTAATTCTGTCCTTTGCCTTCTTCAAATTACTAAGTTCTATCTCCACTCTATGAGTACTATAAGAAACCCACACTCCACTTTCATCAGCAGTATCTCAATCATCCCCAGATCATCTACTACCTCGAGCAAATTCATCATTTTGTTTATAATATTGATGGCCATTTTTTTACTCAGTAGGTATATCGAATTATAGTCAAGTTTTGCACTGAGTACTTCTGCGACTGCTTGTGAGGGCGCTTGGCCCCGGTCTGGACCTTTCAGCAACTTTTTTATTCAATGTTGACTGATTGATTAGGTATTATAGTCGCGTATTGCACTCCTTAGCATTCTGCGACTGTTTGCGGTTCCAGACTGGGCGGCAGTACCGGGAAATCCCCGGAAAGAACCACCGACCCACGAGAAGCTACCGGCAAGCTTTCTCATATATCCACATTCGCCGAATCTGAGATTCGAACCCACGCAGACAGAGGAGAGATGGCAGTGATCCGTAACTGAGAGCGCTTTAGACCACTCGGAGCCCGCTTATTCAATAGTATAGTAGTTTTAAGTCGCATATTGTTCGATGGCTTATGCAACTGCTTACAATTCCAGGCATGGAATGCAGTCTCTTTAAGACAGCGCTTGGCCCCAGGGCTTGGCCTTTTCCTGAACCCTGGCTGAATCAGAGACCTTAAAATGACCTTAATCATTCTCAAAATGCACGCCACCACATCCGGACGCAAAAAACCCCAGACAATTTAACAGCCCTTGCCCAAACTAAACCGTCACAGACATCGCCGCCCTAAAGCCACCAAAGAAGAAGCCCACAAAGCCGAAGACACCGGCCGGCCGGCCAGCCACCCCAATATGTCGCAAGCATCTACCTGCAGTGCTTCCCATGATGTTGGTTCTCCTCGCCGTTGTTCCAAGTGTCCCAAAATGGCTCTCCATGTCCAAAAAAGGCTTTGCCACCCCTATACACTTTTAGCAATTTGTATCCACTTGTTACTATGGATGTTTATATGCAAAAATTGTGTGAGCCACATGTGCAATTGTATCAAATAGACCTGAGTTGTGAATTTTGAAAAGATATTATGTTGGAATTTTGTGTATTTAGAGTACGTTTAAAATCTGAATTATGCCACTCTGCTGGATGTATGCCATCCTGTGAAATACTATCGGCATATCGGGTTATAGTCACGCTTTGCACTGAGTACTTCTGCGACTGCTTCTGGCCAAAAGCTGGGCCACATTCCCTTTAAGAGGGCGCTTGGCCCCGGTTTGGGCCTTTCGGCAACTTTGACCAATTACTCATAAAATATTGACACTCTATCGCCCCCAAAACCACATACCCAGCAACTTAGACCACGCCCCGGGCCCTCTCCCCGCCCCCACTCAAGAATCGGTCCACTCCACGAAACACATCTCTCTCTCTCTCTCTCTCTCTCTCTCTCTCTCTCTCTCTCTCTCTCTCTCTCTCTCTCTCTCTCTCTTTAACTATGAATTCTAAAGCAAAACATCGACCTATTTTCTCTCAGTTTAGACTGTCGATAGAACAAGGCGCGTTTTGGTGCTGCTTTTTTCCCATCCTTAGATTTGTGAAAACATTGCAACACTGTTAGTGGGTTGTGCTGCAAAACACATATCTCTAAATTTCGACAATAAATATCACAACCTTTTTTTAAAAAAAAAATATTAACAAAGAACATTATCACATAGAATGTGTGGTTGTCTTAATTTACTTTTGTTCTATAATACACCAAAAATAACAGAACTCAAAATGCTTCCTATGTTGTTGTTTTTTCTTTTGCCATTCTTTATTTCTTTCTTCCAGTAATGCTAATTCTGTCTGTCCATCTCTATTTATACATAACGTAGGTACTATTGTTATTGTTATGATTATTTTGTATGGTTATTAATCTAGAAATCTCCAATCCTTTCTTGTATGGTTATTAATCTAGAAATTTCCAATCCTTTATTAAACCTTACATATTAACCCACTCACATTCAACAAAATTTGCATTTTATATTTCCCGCAGTTAGCAACTCTACCTATGTAATAGCAGACTATTCCAACCTATAAAATCTGGCCATCTGGGTGTGGAACTTCAGATAATACGATAGAAATCAACAGTTTGAGAGAAGTCATTCTGACTTTTAGAAACTATGAAAGACTCCTATCCGTCTTTGAATGGTGGATATGTTTGAAAATTAAATGGGAGGACATCGTTGAAGCAGATCCTAAAGACAAAAGACGAAGAGGTGACGGTCAGTATAGATGGCCAGAACAAGAATAACATTTAGTCTCCTATTTTGCCAAACAACAGCGGAAATCATTACAGGGTTGACTAAGAATGCTTGCTATGGATGTCAAAACAATTATCCCAGTAAAATTCAGCACGAGAAAAGTCGAATGAAGAACAATTGGACGAGTATCTAGATGACGCTTGGGATCTCATCTTGGAAGAAGTAGTTTTGCATCAGTGATATAAAGACTTGAGTGATCATTCCTACCTTCCATTTACTGCTCTAGAGATCCATCGCATAGAATCTCTCTTGGCCCAAAGTACGGAGACGAAGTGAAGAGACGATTACTTGACAGAGATTTTCAAGCAAAAAGCCAGGATTAAATTGATGTTTTGTCATTACCTATGAAACAAGAAACCCCCAAAACAAAATGGGTACCTGGGAACTTTATTACCTTTTGAAAAACGGTTCGCACACAACTTCTTGGAATCCTGTCGTGTGCGCCGAGATGAATTTCCTCAGCTCCTTTCCTCACGATGCCTGTGTGGAGTATTTTGATTCTTATGGATTACCGCCTTTGGAAAACGAAATCATCGACTTTATAAGAAGAAATGCCCAGACGACACGATTCAATAATGTTGAATTACAAGGCACAAATTCCATGGTGTGTGGAAAATATTGTGCTGATTTTCTTCATCAACGCAGATTTGAATATTCATAACAACATTTAGTGACTTATTTTGATTGACATTTATAGATGAAAAAGTAGATGGATGAATTTGTGACCATTATGAATATTTAGTCTTTAGATAGGAAATGTAGTATACATCAATTACCAAATGACCTCCATCAGTCGAAGTTTAACTTAACTTCACAACTTTGTCAACCTTGTCAAAAATGTGGTATTTTGATATTGTATGAATTGTTATATTATGTGTTGGTTTATTGTTGGTTAAAGAAAAATTTTATAAATAAACGATAGTTGCCGGTTTGTTTTAAAAAAATGAATACTGTGAATATATGGCATGTTTCCCGTATCGCTAGGACAGCAGTGATTTTCTCTGAGTTATTTGTTGTTTCTTTTTATCTATCGGTGTAAATTTTGATTATGTCATTGCATATGTTGTCGATTATTGTTAGGAGTTTAGATATTATTTATAGCTGGCGGTCTAGTTTGGAGCCAAAAGTTTTTGCTAGAAGATTAATAATGGATTTTTGCATGTCCAAGGGGTAGGATCTGGGTATTTGATGGTTTCTGTCTTGAGTCTGTCAATATTCAGTTCATTACTTAGCTGATGTATCTTCTTTGCAGACTCTGGGTTCGGAACAAGTCTTTTTCTGAAAGGGACATTGCATCTAATGATGATGTCTCTCGTTGGGTGTGAGGGATCATGTACTGAGAATATGACTTGACGATTTAATTAACTTCGCTTTCGCCCATACAGGCATGGTTTAGTGTTTAATTGTTTGTGAGAGTAAGAATCAGAGCCACTTGCCCCACGCATTTCTGCACTCAGGGAGTGCTGTTTAATAATAGCTGGGAGTTTGTGGTACTAGTAATACCTTAACAACCTGTAATTTGGCCCTCACAAGTGGAAGTAAACCATTCACGCACTCATGTTTCAAGTCTCTATCTACTGGTTAGCATAAGAGTAAAAGATGGGATTTCACCCAGCACACCATTATTTTGTATGAAATTGCTGACTTTTAGTAGAATTTAAATTAATACTCGCATCATAAACTATTTGCAGGTAACAAAGTGTAGGTATTTTGCCAAATATTTAATATCTTGCTAGATATTTGAATGGTAACCTCTGTGCTGTTTTATGATCTTGTTGAGTTAGAGCGGTATGCTTTTGATGACAGCTATTTGCTATGTTTGCCACCTTGTGTGGCTTGCCCTGATGGTCCTGGGTGTTAGACCACCTTATACGTTCTTAATTTATTTGTCATTAATATTTCCTAGTGTTAGGTGTTCTTTTGATGCTGGTCCTGATGGTTCTTGGTGTTTGGACCACCTTATAAGAGGTAGTTTGGAGTCCTAGATTCCTCTAAATAGTTTTGATGTTGTCACCTTGTGCGGAGAGGCCTGATGTTCTTGAGCTTTTGACCACCTTATGGTTTGCTAATTTGGGGCTTATTGAGATGTTTGTATGATGTCTTTTAGCTGTCATCGTAGCGGTGGTAGTATGTTAGGGTGGAGATGGTAATTATATTGGTGTCAAAGTAGGATTAGTACTGGTTATAGTAGGCATTCCAGGGTATTTACAGATTCTATGGTGTTATCGGGGGCGGAGGTAGTATAAGAAAAAAAGTAGAAAAATGTATGAAAGGCTCCCTTATATGTTATACCTTAATTCCTAGCCTGGTTTCGTTGCGGAATATTCAGGCCCCAGGTTGACTTTTCAAAAACACCTATCTAGTTTGAGAGTTTTTAGTTTTTGTTAAATTTGTGTTGTTTGAATCCGATTGATATGGCTTAACCTACTTTTATTTAATGTTTTATAGTCTAATGTGTGAGTTTGTACAGTTTTAGATTACTAAGATTTTTACTTCCAGTTTTTTTTTATTTCTAGGTTTGTATGTTATATTAATTTGATTGTTAGTTTGCTTCCATGAGGTGAAAGATGAGATTAGAGATCATGCCTGCGTATAGGCGATACACTTCCCTACTTGGGTTGTAAACCGAAGCCCTACCCCTATCCCCCGCCCGTTGGTCAACTTTTAAGGAATGGTGTTAGTAAGCTCTTTTATCCTACTTTATTGTTGTTTAATGATGGTATGTCTTATAGAGATGTCATATTTTACATATTTTAATCTCCACGGATGTCTCTGGTGAGTAATCAGGTCCCAATGACTTCACTGAATACCCACACAGAGATTGTGACCTGTTTAATTCCTGTAATTTAACCTACTTTTTAAACCTATTTATCTTTTTATATTTTACTGGTGAGTCCCGCTTCGTGTTTTCAAAGGTGGTGTTAAATGTTAGGGTTGATGTTTTTTTAAGCATTCAGGGAATGTACTTGGGGATCCAATTTTTTCGTTCCTTTATAAGTTTAGTTCTTTCGTCCTTATATTTGTGGCAGATGTTGAGTACGTGGTTTAGTTTTTTCAGAAACCTGGCAGTGGTAGCAATTGATGTTCGACGGCTTGTACCCTATAAGTTTATAAAAATTAATTATTTCGTTTTGCCCATTATTAATCTGTTTATATTTGATTGATCAGGGCTATTTACTTTTTAATTTTGTTATATTTAATCCATTTTAAGGCTTCCATTATTGCCCAGAATTCTGCCGTAAAAACTGAGCAGTGGTTTGACAATCGGGTTCCCAAATGGGCATTATATTATGGGATAACCGCTGCTGCTGTTGTTCTTTGTGGTTCAAATGTTTTGTAGCCGTCTGTGTATATTTTTGCGAATTCGGATTATGATGTGAAGATCTCAGTTGTTATAGTTGTCTTTAAAATAGGTGTTTCTCGAATTTGTTTCCAAGTTTTGTAGCTTGTATGTAGCTTGTTTTGAGGATATCTATGGTGCTTGGTCTGGGAACTCAGTGGGTTCTACCTGAAAATTTGTTATCAGGAGTAGTCCCGTCAGTTGATGGATCAGTTTTCCTCCTTGGATATGAGGAACTAGTTTTTTGCTGAATGCTTTATTTGATTTATAAATGATTTTCCTAGTCGGGTGTGTTTCTGGGTGAATTGTTAATCTAGCAGCGTATCCTAGTATTGGTTCATGTTTTCTTAGTTGAAGTGGGGAGTTCCCAAGTAAGTACTTGTAGTTTAGGTAATGATGGAGGGGTAAGAGTGCATGTACAGATATTCAACGCTTTACGTTGGATCGTGTCAGGTTTTCTTAGATGTTTAGTATTTACCGAGTTGTAAATCTGACATCTATAGTCCAGTTTCGATCTTATCAGTGCATTATATATGGTAAGTAGTGTTTCCTGGTTGGATCCAAAGGTAATTCCTTTAGAGTTTCTGATTAAATTTAAGTCTTTATTGAAGCTGTTTATAAGATCATTATTATGTTGACCCCAATTTAGATGTTCTACGGAGTGCGTCTTTGAGCAAGTTTCCATAAATCTTGTGATAATTTTACGATTTGTTAAGACATTTTCTATGAAATTGAACATGCAGCCTGTTATTCCAAAATGGCTTAATTTGGCTATTGGGCATTTTGCTCATACAAAGTCAATGCTTTTTCCAGGTCGAGGAAGACAGTTATAAGATGTCTGTAGGATTTTCTTTTAGAGTTGAATGCCGTTTTGATGGCGGCTTCTAAGCGAATGAGTTGATCTTTGGTTGATCTCTTATTTCTAAACCCGTTTTGATTTTCCGCGTGTAAGTTCTTGCTTTCCATATGGTATTTAAACTGGCTGGTAATGATTGTTTCCATGATTTTACATATATTGTTTGTGAGGGAGATAGATATGTAGAAGTTGATGTTATTCGGACTTTTCCAGGTTTAGGGATCGGGATTATTAGAGCGTGTTTCCATTTATCAGGCATCTTGCCTTCTGACCAGATCTTTTTTAATAGCTTTAGGATGGTGGCTGTTATGTTGCCAGGGATGTTTTTTATATATGTCCAATCGGATATTCTCCCGGTGATGTTTCTTTTTCTATCCTAATATTATTTCCCATTTTTTGTAGCTTGATTTCGCTATTTATGATGAATGTTTTGTTTGTAGGTTTTGGAATAGGTGTTTTAGATTTTTTTCTACTTTTTCGCTGTGGTGTTGGTGTGGTTTTTATTCCTGCTCATTTCCGAGATGTGGCTGGCTAGTTTATTTACTTTATCCTTATTTGTGGTAGCTCCAGACATTTTTTTCGTATTGTTTACTGTTTTACCCCTAATTGATTTTATTTTGTCCCACACCAATTTAGAGTTTAATTTAATGTTGAGTTTTGAACAGAATTGCTGCCATGATTTTTCGTTTGCTTTTTGGATTATTTGTTTGAGTTTTCTCCCTTTATTGTAATGTGTAAAGTCTATATAGTTTCCTGGATGTTTAAACTTATTGAGCGCTTTTTGTTATTCTTTATGAGCCATTTTACACTCATCATTCCACCAAGGTATTGATTGTTGGATTTGTGTTCCACTGATGTTTGGTATACTACTCATTGCTGCATCATGTATTACGTCAATTATATTTTCGTAGTATATGTTTGTATTCGGCTTTTTAGATTATCGGTATTTCCCAGTCTGCCTTGTCATATCTCCGTTTGGGAGGTCTTGAGGTTAGGTTAAAATGCACCGTCACCTTTACGATGGTGATAATCGGAAAGTGGTCGGTGCCTAATGAATCGCTTTGGTCCACTCTCCAATCAATCATCTGTGCTTGGCTAAGCGAGCATATAGTGATGTCGATGGCAGAGAGGGTGCCATCCGCTGGATTGATTCTAGTATTAAACTCATCATTTAGGTTCGTCAGGTTTGTGTCGGCAGCCCATGCTTAAACCAACCTGTCTATGGTCTCTCCTGCTACTCCCCCACAGCTCGTTATGTGCATTAAAATCACCACATATGACGATGCCGTCTTCCTTGCGAGGTTGAGAATGTGATATGATATGCTATATATATATATATATATATATATATATATATATATATATATATATATATATATATATATATATATATATATATATATATATATATATATAATCATACTGGCGTGCGCACATATTGTGCATTTGAAAGATGTTTATGTACGCACGGCATACTACTAATTTTTTTACTGGTGAATTCAAGCTACATCCCCCAGGCGTTTATGCTCTCAAAGAGAGCTATTAAACTTCCATAAAGTCGTTGGTCAACTGAAAGGCAAAGTGCTTAACTTTTAACCTCAACCGTACACTCCTCAGTAAAAGATGAGACTCTTTGGTATGCAAGAACAACCGGACCTGTTTTCTTCTTCCCGTAGGGTCCCCAATCCGTCCATGCAGCGTGTTAGCCTATGCACCCACATGCTAATCCGCCACTACACCACCTAGGTGCTTTACTTGAGTGGGAACAGATCCAACACGCACTCGTGTTAATCGAGATTTTTATCTTAGTGTTCGTCCAGGTGTCAACCAAAGTAGTATATAATGCCAGTCGCGATTGGTCTGCGATTATGACGTTACATTGGGATATCTGGTTTCTAGACGGTTTGAAATCGTTGCACTTCTCCGTCTAGGTACGGCAGTCCGGGTGAGACAAAGGTAAAAAGGGTCCTGGCAAACGGACGCGAAGTGATGCAATGGATGTCGTGTACGCCCCTAAAATGCCAGTCCGTACTTATTTCAAACTCCGTCCAGTTGTACTAATGGATATAAACAATACCAACAGCATGTAAGCCACCTGTGCAATTAGCCAAATAGAATAAGTTACAAAATTTCGTATATAATTTAACTGAGTTTGGAATTTCGTGTACAAAGTGTACATTACATTCCTAAAAAAATCCGAAGTCAAAATAACTAATTCAACTTGCCAAATTATAAATCGGCATTACAATCGTCTTCAAAACCACATCAAAAAGGGACAGGGACCTAGTTACGATATTTACAGACCTTTAAAAAGCATTTGATCTGACCTGGACCAAAGGCCCAATCTCTAAGCTCAACCAGTATGACATAACAGGTCACATACACCGGTGTATCTCGAACTTCCTAATACGGAGACAAATCAAAGCCAGAGTAGGAGATGCACACTGCGGGACCTTTACACTGGATAATGGAACCCCTCAGGAAAGTGTGATTAGCTCCACTCTATTTAACATGATGTTCAACGAGCTGGCAAAGTGTACCAACAACAAACTAATCGGTCTCACACAATTTACAGACGATAGTAGAATTTGGAAAGCAAGTAACCCAAACAGCCAGAACGCTATCAACCAGCTACAACCGAGCCTAAACGCTATTGGTAAATTGGCAGACAACTGAAAATTTAAGATATTCAACACCAAAACAGTAGGAATGCTCTTCTCTCCACCCAACAAGAGAAACATTACATACCCCAAACTATATCTACAAAACACTCCAATTAGCTTTGTAAAGGAAACATATTAATTGGGAATGCTGTTTGATGAGAACCTTAGCTAGAAGTCACGTATAGCAAGCCTAATAAAAATAAATCCAACCAAGACCAAACCCATTAAAAGCATTAGGGGTACAAAGTGGGGATCAGATCAACAAACCATGATAATGCTCTAGAGATCATCAATTAGCCAAATTGGACTACAGTTTACAGGTGTATACCTCTGTAAGCAATACTTTGCTTCATAAACAAGATACACCCAATTTAAAGCGCTAAGACTGTGTACGGGGATCCTACCCAATATTTCAATAGAAGCAGTACATATACGAACGGCGGCCCTACCATTGCACTTGATATAGGTAGAACTATTAAAGTATGCCACCAGTCACAATGAAAATAACTCGAATAAAACGGTCGTTATAAAGTGCAGGGCCCATTCAGTAAAAAAAAAAAAAAAAAAACTAGTCCCAAACCCACCCAACCTGGAGGTAAAATGATCCATACGCATAGCGAGGAACTAGGACTACCAAGGATACAAGCAGAATAGCTTCAACTAAACGATCCCACACTTTGAAAAAATAAAATCCCCAGAATAAATCGAATTGCACCAACATTTCGATACGAACTCTAAAATCCATTAGGACCATTAAAGACGGATCCAAATATAAGGAATTAAACAGAACGGCAACAGCAATAGTGATTTCAGAATATCATGTCAAATTTGGCTCCAGACTACGGGACGGATGCTCAATTTACACAATATTATTCTGAGCAATGAACGAGGTACTCATATGGATAAAAACCCAAAGCCAAAACCAGTATGTTACTATAACAGGCTCCTTAAGTGTACTCAAATATCTGGAAACTGGTATTTCAAAAAGCAGAGAGAATCTACTATAGGAAACAATGCAAACAAAAAAAATAGAAAACAAACAACAAACAATCGAATTCTTATGGGTACCCTCGCATATCAACTTGGCTGTATATGACAAAGCAGACCAAAAAGCCAAGTACAATCTCTTGAATGACACAATAGAATTCATAAAGTATAGCGTACACGAGATATATAGCCAAATTAAAAACAGAGTCAACAATAAATGTCAGAAATTCTGGGAAAACACCAACAAAGGTAGACCGTTATGCCAGTTTCAAAATGAGGTCACCAGAAATATCAAGATATTTAAAGAGCTAGAAACTATCGACCTCAAAATTATTAATAGGATAAAATCCGAGAAAACTCTATTACGGAACAGCTTGGGAAATACCTCAATAAAGAACCGAATATGGGTGCAAACTGTCCTCACAGTATAGTAGAAACCCTGGAACGTGTTTTAATAGCTGCCCCAAATACTACATACAAAGAACTAACTGCCAAGCATATAAAAGGAAGATTAGATCACCCGCTACGTTCCTTGACTTCCTAGACAGGATAAGTAACAATAAAATGAAGACCATAGACAAGAATATAATACTGTACCTAAAACAATCTGACAAAAACAATGAAATACAGCAATAGCCAAAAATAATCGTATGAGGACTCCCGGGGACCATAGTCCCGGGATAAGGCCTGTGCGCTGATGGCCAAATGGAAAGTCACCACTCCTCTTCCAGCTTAATATTATAAGGTGACCTAAGCCCTGTCTCTCCGCACAAGACGGAACTAAATAAACTACAAATAAAGAGTCCACAATTTATCAACATACAACACGTAAGAACCAATTAAGACCAACTCGACAATGTCTCTCAAACCAATTGTTTCAAATATTTAATAAATAAAAGGTCAAGCAGTAGACCAAAAGCCCAGCCCTCGGGCTAAGTGCCTCCCTGGATTAGCAACACCACCGATAAGGTGATGTCCGACTTAGGTGGTAAACCATCTAGGGGGGCTATTAGGTCCATGCGCCGGGACATAAAAGTGTCAAGCACTGAGACACGGGTGAGCCCTGCCTCGGAAGGAGGGGAGGCCACTAACCCTTTTCAGGGCTTTAACCAGTCATAATACACGAGAGTGGACAAATGACTATAATAACAGATCAGTCAGTCAGTCAGTCTGGCTACTCATCTTTGACTCATCGACTAAAAGAAGATGAGCAGGATTTCAAACCTCTTAGAAGTCCAAATGCACCTGGATTATGCCAGGCTACTCTTGGATGAGCTGACCATGAAGGCCATTGCAGAAAGTGACAAACTTGAGGAATAGAAGAAAAAAGGAGAAAGAAGAGGAGAATAAATAAAGACAAATCGTGTTTCACCTCATGATTACACCTCATTGTAAAGTCAAGCCTGAGGTGAGAACACCACCTCCAAAGCGCTAAGTAGCACAACCACAACAATTACCACCAGTACCAAGAGCCGATGTCCTCCAGATATTAAACTGGGAGTGCAGTTGGAAAGACATCAGCAAGAGTCGAATTCTCAGCGAGAGAAACCACGACAACCACCAGCATCCACGAGTGCAGAATAGAAGAAAAAGGCAAGAACAAGTTTTTATTATCCCTCAAACTGAGCAATAGGATAGCGAACCAACTCAAGCCCACTTTGCACTCACAGCAACAACATAAATTGGGAGTAAGATTGGAGTAGGAGATGCGTGTGTGGTGCCCGACATGGGAGGTCTCAGCATTAACCAGTTGCATTTGGAGTTAGAAAAAACAGCCCTACTCAGGGCTAACCATATTTCTAGAAAAGAGAGACTAATCAAGTTACCAATCATATAATGTTGTATGTATGTGTTAGAGAGCGTGTGTATGTATGTATGTATGTATGTATGTATGTATGTATGTATGTATGTATGTATGTATGTATGTATGTATGTATGTATGTATGTATGTATGTATGTATGTATGTATGTATGTATGTATGTGTGCGCGCGAAAGTTTGTGTTTGTGTGTGTATGTGTGCACGCGTAAGTTTATGGGTATGTTTTGTTTTTTCCTTATCAAAAAAACCTTGTCCCTAAACACAAAAGTATTGTTGGTGTGTTTTTCCTTAGCAAAAAAATGTCCATAAACACAAAAATAATGTGTGTACGCGCACATATATTTTTTCCTTAATAAAAAACACTTGTCCCAAAAACAAAAATAGTGTATGTATGTGTGTGAGCACACATACGTTTGTGTGGGGTTTTTTTTCTTAACAAAAACACATCCCCAAACACAACAATTTGGTATTAGTCTGATGTTTTGTAAAAAAAAAGTTTAATTTAGGTTAGCACTCATATTACTGTGAATTGCCTCTTCGCTAGCTTGGTATTGAGTGAAATCATAGGCCTACAAAGCGTAACCTGCTGAATAATCGTCGTACGATCTGTCTTGACTGGTGTTGGTTCCTATCTGTCTCGTGGTTTCGTACAAGGACAAGTACGATCTAAAATAACTCTTCTGCGCATAATTAGGTTCAAATGGTCTAGTACACAAGGTCTTGCAGTCGCGACTCACTTCGATCTTGGACACTCGATATTGCTCGAACTTAAAAGAAGGATTGACAGTGACGGTTCGGTTAAGGGCTTCGTTGATGACAATACCAATGTTTAAATGTTTGGCTAACTGTCCTTGGAACAGATGATCTTTTATATTTGATCAGATTTCAGCGACAACGGTGAAAGTTTTGACTTCCACGCGTCATATTGCATCCTTGTCGGTCGTTCTGCTGAAAGTGTGGTTGATGTCAGTTCCCACTTTAGGTAACACTTCCACGCGTCTGACGAAGAATCTGGCTTCTTGGATGATGTTTTGTTTACTTGTTGGCATTGGCACTCAAATGGTAAACGATACTGCTACAATTCAGTCTCAAGTGGATATCCATTACGTTTAGCAAATACATTTCTTGCAATCAAATGTTGAAATGTAAATGATCCAACAGTTTTAATTAACGTCCTTGCATGAGTTTCTTTCGATTGTCTATAAAGTGCACATTTTAAGGATCGTCAGCTGCATTCAGGGCTGTGTCGTTAAACTTGTCCACACCCGCTGTGTCAAGTTTCCAAAAAACGCAAGCTTCAGAATAAGTGTTCTTGGCATCTTTTCCGCACGTCAAGAGCTTTTCCAGAAACTCTTGGCAAGGGTAAATATCCATGCTGCTGATGACTAGTTATTTTTTGTTCAAGTACAAGTTTACCTCGTTGAAGAAGAAATACATGGAATTGTTGACGGGATATACTCTAGCATCGGCTCCAGGAGCAGTATCGTCGTTTTGATCAACTTGACTTTGCGGTATAAATAACTGTTATTGAGATCTTTGTAATCTTCGGACCGTCCTTTGATTTCCAATTCGATGGGCAATGAGGTTGAAAAGAGGAGATATGATGAAATTCTAACCATTAGGATTCTTGCATCGTCTTAATAGTGGGTGCATTGGCATAAAGATCCAGTTCTGACTTGAAACATTCGCAAGACTCTCCGTGCATCATTTTTTCTTTAATTTATATATTAATCAAAATTATCCAATTCTTAAACATTCTTTTCTTTGTCTTTTTAGCTCTGTGTGTGTGTGTGTGTGTGTGTGTGTGTGTGTGTGTGTGTGTGCGTGTGTGTGTTGGACTCTAGAGGAGTGTCTTTGTCCTTTCCATGTTATTCTTTACTATGGCGTCAGGAAACAGGAGTGCCTGATTGGCAGCGTCCAGGGTTTAAATATGAGTTTTTTGTGAGCCCAAAATTACTATGCCAGTGTGAAGCAAAACATTTTTGCCGGCTCGCGAGAAAGATTCTTTGGGGTTTTGTTTGTCGATGATGAAGTTTTGGAAAAATTCTTTGCCTTGCGTCAAAGTGTCATCTTTCAATGCATGAAATCCTCGTGTCACCATCGCTGTCAAAACGGGAGCTACCGAACGTAACGCTGATTTCAGCATATCTCCTATACCACGTCCTTTCTGTCGAGCGACTCCTCGATACAGAGGATGCATGACTTACTAGTCGTTAGAGAAACGTTTCACCGTAACTTTCCCTTTGGTGAATGGAATGGTTTGTCTAGGAACTCCTTTTACAGCAATGTTGACACTATCGAAATACGGCTTACTGACGAACAAATAGTGAGAATGTACAAATTTACGGTGAATGTGATAAGTGTTTCCACCTTCTTCGTCATTGGTTCTGGCAGAATCCACTTTGAAAAGAATGTCTCACAGTAACGGTACGGGTGTGTATCCAACCACGTTCTACTCTACCACAACAGAGTATGCAAGGATCAAATTCAATCCTTGTTTCAGTTCTACAGCGGATATAATATAAACAATTTAGCAAAAGTCAAGTTGTTTGTGATGGGTGGCTTGTTGTTACCCTTGATCATCTTGACATCTGCGCCCAAAATGTCAAAAAAATCAGGACAAAACGTACCGGCCAACGTTTTTGGCATCAGAAAATTTCATCAGTAGGCGATGTACCACTTTATGGTACTCGCAGTGACACTTCGTTTGGTTTTGTCCAAGGCTTTTCCAAACAGCACATTGAATTTGGAAGGAACCGTGTCCACTGGATGTTGGCCGTTAAATAATCATCAACATATAAATGTACTGTGGAGTACTGGGGGGTCATTTGTCGTTTCATAGAAACATCTACAGTTTCCTTTTCATTCAAGCATTGTTGCACTTGGTCGTTCAAAACTTCGACCTCAAAAGTGTTTTGAATTTCAATGATGTTTTGGATTTGTACAGAATAAATCATTTCCACCAAAGCCATTTCTTTTCTCCATGGCCTTCTTGATCGAACTGGACGACCTGAGGTAATTTTACTGTAAAACAGCAAAACGTATTGTGTGGAAACTATCACTCGGTAAAGTTAAGTAAACTTTGTTATTCTTAATTCCGGAGTTCCGCTGTTCGAGCGTTCACTGGAGGTCAGAGGAGTGTCTTAACAAGGATTGTTGTTGTTATTGTGACTTTTGGGAGGGTGACTGACGTTGTGAGCGAGACTCCCGTTGTTACCGTTGTGTATTTAAACGAAGGATTCGGGAGAAGGTTACCGATTCAACTGCTCATTGAAATGGTCCACAATTGTATTTCTCCTTGTTGCAAACTCAGATTGGCAATGGCAGCACCGATGACACAATACACCACAAATATTTTGCAGAAAAAGACGATTTGCGTTTCAGTGACAGGTTCTCCACACCACAACTACAAGGGTTGCTCTTGTAGATATTGCAGAAGGATCACTGTGAAGGAATGGTTAATGCGATGGTTGATGCTGTGTTGAAGGGCATGATAGTCACTATGTTTTATAGTCGATGACTTGCGAAGCGTCAATCCAAGAATCAAAACTGGGAGGATATCATTTCCAATGTATTCTGACTTACTTGACACGACGTTTTCCTACTTTACGGGTTCTTCGACTGAGAATGTTTTCGACATCGAACACTTCGTTTTCATGTTTGTTCAAGAAAGGTTCCTTATAATACTTCTCCATCTTCCAATTTATAGAAGGTAAGATGACGACCAGGCACTAGTCCTTGAACACGAAACAATTCGGTGTTCTAGTTGGGTAATTAACCAGTTTTAAGGCTCGCACTAACACGGTGCTCTATTTGGAAGTCAATGGCACGACTCAAGCAAATTTAGAAAAGACGTCAATGACACAAAACAAATATTTGTAGCCATTATTGTGGGAGGCCAAATTGAGAGACATCAGCTAAATCGGCTTGCCTTTGCCCTTTACTCGGGTATGATTTCTGAAAAAGTTTCATCGAATGGGTTTGTGTAAGGTGTAGGTGGCTTGTTCTTTTAACCATCGTTGCATTTGAGGTAAATGGACACGTTTCAGTCGGGTTTTGGCAGCACGAAAAAATTTCTGAACTCCTCCAAAACCCACAGAATGGGATGGGTCGTAGTAAATGGTGGGAAAACAAATTCTCCCTTAGGACCCTTTTTAATAAGTCGCCACCTCTTCACAGATGCTTCTCTTTTCTACGTGTGGTAATTTCTTGGATTGGAATTTTTTTTGCGTGTCCTATGAGCAATAGGTGTCGATGGCGATGTCGGAACAGGGGAAATCATCAATTCTTGTTTACCTTCTGTCTTCACTTTCCTTTTCTCTTCTGAGGAAGAAGGGGTTGCCATCGTCTTTTTAATCCAATCAATTATGAATGAATGTGGTTTGACTTGCGTACTTTTTCTGGTGGAATTTGAAACTCTGCTTGTCTTTTTTCTGTTTTGGTCACTATGGTGGGGTGGTGTGATGGTGATGAGCATTTTATCAAAGTTATAAAATCTTTCAGAGTCGCTTGAGCTATTTCGTCTAAAGCTTTCTGGTAAAAGAATTGCAATACTTGACCGCACCATTTGTCTATCTCTAATAAATCGATGAGGTCCATCGACGATTGCAACTCGTATTGTAACTGGAACATCTCGGCCAAATCAGAATTGGAAGTTAAATGAGGGGTATGTTGTTCTTGCTAACGACGGAATTCCATCCATCGTGCGTAAGGCTCTAAAGTCAGTTTTCGTCCTTCTATCAGATTCTGTTGGTCACGTCTCATAGCTTTTCACCCTATAGACCCCTATTATCTTCTTCATCCTTTTAATATTTGATCCATCTGTAAAGGAGTACCTCCCACGAGTCCTGTCATCAGTGGTGCCAATATGGCTTATAGTATGGGTGCTAACAACAAGTGCACAAATCTTCCGCGTTGTACCAACATCTGTTTTTTTTGACGGATGAGTATTTTCTTTCCCTTGTGGATAGACGATGGAGGGCTTCTTGGGGATGGAGTGACATCTTTGTTTGTTCCGGGGCGCACACACACACACACACACACACACACACACACACACACACACACAAACTACACTGATGGTAACGACTTGGTATACGTCCTTTTATCTCCTTTTTGGAGATGTATATTTGGATAACGTTTGATATACCAGACTGTTTGAACATATATTCTACCATTTCAGCGCCACAAAAAACCCTCTTTGGTTGCTCTTCTTTTTCTTTGGACCATTGGGTACTTTCTGTGATGGACGTCAATGCTTGGCTAAGAGTTTTTTTCGGGTGCGAGGTCAATCGGCGAGACTGTACTTTTTTTTTCTTTTCCTTTTTTTGGACAGGAAAACGACGATGGTGATGGCATGCACTTCTTTTATGTGATATCTATTCGCGTTCTTGAGCACAAAAACTCTGATACTGATCGTTTTCCCTATAGTGAAATGCGTCACTACTGATTGTCTCTACGTAGTGTCAACTTAATGAGAGGCATCACTCGTCGTGGAGGGGTTCGCAACGGACAAAAACGCCCGATCTCTCTTGGACTTTAATTTTGGGGGAGGGTACATTGTTAACAGCTGCCGCTGCGACTAAAGAGGTAGAGGGTGTAACCGCTGGAGGAAAAGTTCCTGAAGACACGGGTTTCCATTTTTTTTTTTTCATCAAATGGATAAGAATGTGTGTCAAATTGGATTTGGCTGGCATCACTAGCAACGGAGAAGTGGAGAACCTGAGGATTCTTGAGACGCGGTCACCATCGCTAGAGGTCGTGGTTTGAGGATATAAGGTGCGTCCTGGCCTAAATTCCTTTCTTACGGATAGAAGCTGCTTTCTGGGGTCTTCTCTGTGACTTTTCTTTTTCTGGATCTGTGACCTGGTCTTGACACTACTTGCTCTTTCTTTTCTGGGTGCGTTTGGGTCGTAGGGTGGCTTTTGTCTTAGGGATGACTTTTGGAGTATTGGGATCCCATTTTGTGAGGTAGAAAATGTTGACACCTCTTAAAGAACCGCCACCTTTAGGTTTCAAAATTATTTGCTTTTGGGGTTGAGTGTCAATGTGGGAGTCTGCCAGTTGCATCAAGGCTAACTTTGTTTCTCTGAACAAAGCGTTTGGTTTGATATAAATGCTGGCTTGCAGAATTGACATGCTGTCACCGTAAACTATCGTAAGATATCTCTGAGACTGGTTTTTAAGATAAGATAATGTATTTGTGGATTTTCTTCGCGACTGATTCCGTAGAAGGCACGAATCAATTTTACGGGAAGTTTAGACTGAAGGAGCGGTATGTTGACGATGTGTGGGACAGACATAAGGTGTCCTAGGTTTTCACAGATTTTTTTTAAGTCGACGGGGACGTGTACACCACAGGCCCTGTCTTGAAACCAGTGGTAAACAGATGGGTACGAAATCACAAATAATCGAGGGTAGTAAATTTTAAATCCACGAGTAAATAGGTGTCATGGGTTTAGTTGCATCGTCGTATGAATGTGTCAGCCAAAGAGTTAGGAACTCATTGGCTGACACATTCATACGACGTTGCCACGATGAGTTCCTAACTCTTTGGCTAGCACTTGCAATTTATCTCTACGACTTTTAAACAAAACCACGTAATGAGCACTGAGATTTATGGCACCACGGCCTTTATTTTGTTGAAACATGTTTTGGGTGATGTAAATGACGTTGGCATTGCAATGAAGCCCTCTACGCGCAAACCTCATTTAGTTTCTTCTTCTTCTCCTAACATGTCGTCGAAGATGAGCACATGAGTTTGACTGGGGTCAGACACGATCTCGTCGTCTTCGTCAGGAATGCCTTACAAAGACACGATGGATTCGTCTTGACTTTCTAGCAGGAGGCCGTAGGCCGCTTACCACTCTTTTTGAAACATCACTCCAAACGTTGAGGTGGACGATCGATCAAATCATTTTTATGTTCGATCAAACGTTTGACAAATTCGGTTTTGCCTGAACCTCTCGGTCCAACGATTAACATGCTAAAGGCTGGTAACGAAATCCCAAAAAGGAAGCAGATCAATGAATTTCGCACAGTCTCTCTCTCTCTCTCTCTCTCTCTCTCTCTCTCTCTCTCTCTCTCTCTCTCTCTCTCTCTCTCTCTCTCTCTCTCTCTCTCTCTCTCTCTCTCTCTCTCTCTCTCTCTCTCTCTCTCTCTCTCTCTCTCTCTCTCTCTCTCTCTCTCTCTCTCTCTCTCTCTGTGGATGGGAAGGACTGAACATAAGCCGAAAAACCTGTTACCCAACCCAAATTGTTTCTCTTACAGGGTAATAAAATGTTGAAAGTGTAATGATCGCTGTCCGTAGAAAATAAGCTTAGACGACATCACCATGTAAGAAGAAAATTATTAGACTACATAATGGGCTTTAACTTAGCAGAATTAATCTAAAACAAACACAGAGAAGTTATACCAGCACATAAAAACAAGAAACATATTCATGTTTAGTGTTGTAAATAAATATAAATCAAAATGCAAAAATATGATTTGAGATACTCGAATATTTTCACAACTGTGATCGAATAACTATAATGAACTATTTTTACACGTGACTATATATCCCGTTTTATTTTGTACTATACTACCAGTGTTTTTATCTATAATCATTTTGGCAGTAATTGTTTTCCATAATTTCCCACATCCAAGTTTCTCTTTCTAAATTTTGATATAAACATCGAAACTTTTATTTTCGATTCTACTGTGACGTAATGCCCGGATCATTGTCTTTTAAACACGGCTCATTGGGTAGCTGTGAGACTAACCTTTCCGTACTGCAAGCAAGTACTTTGAACCATCAAAGTTATGCTTTATGCTTTACAAACACTTCAAACTATCAACAAATTATAACGTCAACATTGATCAACCTCTGTAATAGACCTGATTGTTATTAACCCCCGTGCGATCAGATTCAGTGTCAGATTCAAGGTTATAAATTTGCAGGGTTTTTTGGAGGATAATGACCCGATCTTTGATTCGAATAAAGTTGACCTTGATAAACACTAACCTACTTAATAATTGTTGTCTATTCAGTTTATTATATCTTGGAAATATTTTGCAGGTATAAATTCCGCAAAACTGACTCTAACAAAACTATGAATATATTCCATGAAAAAAAAAAAACCTAATCAAATATTTCCATGTAGATTTAGATGACACTGTTAAAAAGTTCTTTTTTTCCATCAAGTAAATTTTCCTTCAGGAGACAAAGTAATGGCAATTTTCCATCAGCGCCGAACGTTATCAAAAAGCAGTCAAATGTACATGTCCAGCTTTTCACAAATTGTCCGTTTTCCATTAATGAAGAACCAAACTATCTCAAAAATCATCTTCCGCTTCTTCGACTTGCTATGTGTTGTTTTGTTTTGTTGTTTTGGTCTTTTTAAACTTACAATCTTTCCATCGTGCTATTTTGTCACAGGTACTTGATTCTGGGGAAATCTTGTGTGAACACTCCCTAATTAATTAACTGATGAGTGCACACTACTTTCCCCTGAATGGAAAGAACTGACACTGAAGCCTATAGTTTCCTTGCTTCACTATTGATATAATTGGCAGGGAAATTTTAAGCGGGACGCTAACATCCAGGTAAGATATTTGTCAGAAAGGGATAGTAAACATAAAACGCATTGGCTTACGAAATGATACAATATTTGGTGGACTAGAGAAATTAAGTGAAATTAAAACAGAAATCATGTGCTCTCCTGAAAGTCTTTCGATGAATCTCCGTCTTTCAAAGAAATACATGTACATAACACATATTTGCTAGTAAATAAATTAAAATAATGACATTTTATTATTTCGAAATTTGTCCAAAATTTTGCATTTGGCACGAATATCTTTCACAACATCCCATTTGGCCGCCATGTTGTTATTTGATTAAAGGTTAATATATATGATTATATTTTTTTTTATAACATTCGAAATTAATTTGTGACAAACGCAACTATTTTGTTGTTGTTATTATTGGGTTTAATGCCATTTTCAGCACAAGATAGACTATTCCTGGCGATCAGTATAACTGCTGCAGGAAGAAGCCGGAAAATTCCGGAAAGAACCACTTACCCACAAGATTCTACTAGCAGACTTTCTCACATACAAACATTAATCGAGCCCAAGACTCGAACCCACACATACAGAGGCGAGATGGCAGTGATCTGGAACAGTGAGTGCTTTAGACAACTCTGCCACTCGTTGCCCCCAACTAGTTTGTGAAACAAATTATAATTTTTGCAACTTTTTTCATGAATAATGCAAAAAGGATATTCATATCGCTAAATTTGTAACAAACGTACTTGCAAATTTCTGTAAATTCCGTACTGACAAAAACTAGAAGTACAGATACAGTGAAAAAGTACCGTAGTACGTACCACCAGAACAAAAATGCCACAGTAAACATGTATACTGGTAATACCGGTCACTACTACAGAACAGTCGGTTTTATTGTTGTTCATCTGAAGAAAAAATTTAATTAAATAAGTTTGGCTAAATACTTGAAGAAATCAAAATCGTGATTAGACCGAATCAGTAGATTATATTTGTACACTGCTCTCAATTATACAGAAAACCAAAATGTGTTTGTAACATTACCGTTAACTGATTTGCAACAAGCTTTTGATTTTGATTACAGGGTTGCTTTGCAGCGTTTTATTTTGTTGTATTTAATCTAACATGTACATATATACATCAGTAAGGTAAAACGGACTGCTAACATACTAATTTGAGTGCAGAACAAGCATTAGACAGCGAGAAAAATTGTCACCATCTTTAATTTCAAGTTTCATAAATGGTTTGGTCCCATGTAAGTAAGCTTCATGACGGTGTTGACGTTAATGGAACTAGAAAACGATGAAGACAGGTAAATAATGCTGGATGGTGTAAAACGTTGCAATTGTCCAAGAAATCAGAATGAATTCACTTTCTAAAGAGTTTGATGCTTCAAAGAAAGTTTAAATTTACTCAAGGTCAGAATATTATGGAATACGTGGATAATTATAAATACCTCTGTTATATTCCTTACAAATTCAGGTTTCAAGATAAAATGCATAATTGCTTGGAAATGATACAGAAAGTTCTCCATGATAAAAGTTTGTTAAAATTACATAATCTTAGCAACGTCGGATTTAAACCCTTTGATACACTCATTTTGGATTATGGTTCGTCAATCTGGGGATATACATCTCAAAAGTCTATAGATGCAGTGCAAAGATATAGCTATATGTTAGGCCAATGAATCGACCCCTCACCCGTGACGATATTGATTTTTGATTTAGGGGCTGATATCACCTTGTAAAGGACTAAATATTTAGGTCGATCTTTACTAGAATTAATTATGGTAGAACACACTTAGTTGCCTTTACCATTAGCAAGATTTATGTCGAAATGGCCACCTTGTACAAGCCATAAAATACAGATTAATTCGGGCAAGGCCATAAGTTAGTAGTTTTAATTGAGGGCTGAGTTTGTTTAATCTTACCGAGCGGGGTTCAATTGATGTTCTGCTTAGAACTGATTGTATAAGACAGCACAGTCGTAGACATTTGTTGATTGAAGAAACGCAGTGTTTAGTACAAAAAAAAGGCGGGAATTATTTTAAATCTGATTTGTCAAGCTGTGGAAGGAGGGGGAGGACGTAGTTTCAAACGAATACCTCAATTTAAATGTACTAAAGGGATTTTGAAACTTTAGTCTACACTTCTCTACGTGGGAGAGGAATTAAGATATGAAGGCTCCGAGAATTTTAAAGATTAAATAATTGTTATCCAAGGAAAAGGCGTTTCTCCGATGGGTTCGACAGACACCAAAAAAAAAAAACAACAGAAAACGCGGTAATTTCATAAATCTCATATACTTCTATTATGCTATGATTGAAATTTTTGTAGGTATTTGTATTTGCAGGAATTTATATACGTGGTTTATGCTATGACATAATTGCTTGTAGAAGCATGTATTTGCAAGAATTTATTTGTTGAGTCGTAGATTAATTTTCTTGATATGGTATACTTGTGTCAAGTTTGTTTATCTGAGCCCGCCCAACGATATTTCCTTTTACATATGCGTTGGCTGTTTGCTAAGTTGTAGTCTTGATTATTGTAGGAATTGAGTAGGTTGAATTCATACTAATTCTATATACGGAATTATGTATCCTGCATAACTATGTTGAGTTCATTTAGCTGATAATATTGTATTTATAGTTAATGGATGAATTGATGATTGATGTTACGGAAGTAGTCGGTCCGAACGAATTTATTAGGTATATGGTAGCCTGAAGTATAGGATGAATTTCATTCATTTACGTGTAACGAGGCCGAGTGAAAGGGCTAATGCCACATGTGGCGTAAATAGCCATTCGCAGATCATTAGGCTATGAACTAGCCGTCTAAACTGTTTGAAAGTCGATAGTTAATTTCTGACCTCGAGGGGTCAGTCTAATAACGTATTTCCATATAATGTGACGGAAGATATAGGTTGGTTGTTTATATTTTTATAAGGTGAGATAGTCTGGAAAAAGAGTTACAATCCAAACTGTGGGAAGGGAAAAAAGTTTTGAACAAAAGGAAAAGCATCTATGATTGATAGAACGACAGAAAGTGGAACGGAAGACTACCGGAACAACATAACCAATGTACAGTCTAAGAGGACCTGTGGGATTGAACGAGTCAACAGGTTATGCATTGATGCAAGGCAAAGTTATTCGATATACTCAAACTCGTAAATGATGATTTTGGATTCTATCTTAAACAGAATCGGATAGTCTTATAATGTCATTGTATTTTTGAAATTCCTTAATTAGTAATACGTAAAGAAAGAAGTGTATTTTTCGAACTGTAATTTTCATATTTTTTACTAGTGGAAATTTTTATTGTTTGAAATTTTATTAATTTTTGTCTTATACTTGTAACGGGAGCTCGATTTACTTGTTCTATATGTTAGCTCAGATTACGTCTTTATTCCATTCATAAATTCCCACTTGTAGTAGCTTTATTTGATACCGAGCAAATTTCATCGCTGGAAATCATTCCTAACTACGAACCACAACCAGTAAACCCGCCACAAATAAGTTGAGGAGGGGTTTACCATAACCATTATACCACACACCTGTCCATTAAATGCTGAAAACATTTACAAAACAATTTTGTCTGCACACATCGGTGTAAATTTTAGACAATTAATGGTATTTACCAAACCTGCGGAGCTACCGTCGGCTGAATGAGTTATTTTAGCAACATACACATTATGTTTCTGGAGCAAATCCTATGTTCGATGACTTGTAAATCCTCGTTGATTATAACAACCATCTGTCCTGTGGCCATTTTGAACTTCACGCTAGATACCAATTACCGGCATGTGTCTAAATTGCACGCAGGTTTGTTCCGGAAAGATTTGCATGCAGCAAAATTACACATTCTAATGAACAGGTGACATCATACCCACATATCGTTCATCAGGATCAACACAGATTTGGGGAGAGGGTTGATTTATCGGACTTTGTTATATGGTACGACGCTAGTGTGCACTGATTCCTGATTCACCCTAATTATGGCTATCAATGGGATCATTATCAGCTATTAAACCACTGACACAGGGCCCCTGATTAAGAGACATCGTCCGGGTTCATAGTATGCACGAAAAGTGGATTTCAGTGGTCCATTACTTTAACAGACCAGCATGCAGGAGTCATACCTTTACTGCAAGTTTTTTTTTTTTTTGGGACAATAATTGGTAAGATGCAATCAGAGATATACTCGAGACGGGTTGTTATAAACCCACACTGTGGTAAGAATTTCGACCATTCATATACACGATACATTTCATTAATATACATAGATCTTGCTCATAAAACCCAAATCATTATACATCTTGATGATAAATCAGATCACAATTATGGCTTCCTGAGTGGTAATAACTTGAGATAATCATATGCAAGAAAAACCTCATTAATACACATGGATCTTGCTCATTATCGAAATTGTCCAGGATCTTCATGATATAAACAAGTTTGTTCTTATGACCAATTAATGTGTAAATTGAAGACGAAATACCAGCCGTTGTAACAAAATAAAACCCCAAACTATCACGTTCAAATCCTTGCGAAACTCTCATTATAAAAAATACTAAAGACTGAAAAAAAGAAGCATGTAATCTAAAATCATTGGAAACGGTTCAATATTCGGATCAATTTTAATTGCCTTTGCAGCGAGAAGAGGATTCACAAATCATTGGAGAAAACTGTTTGAAGACGGCTTTAAGTGAATAGTTACAACGAAAGCGCTGTAAACAGGTGCGAGGGACTGTTGAACTATTCCAAAGACTGGCATGAAAAAAAAAAGACAAGGATATATATATATATATATATATATATATATATATATATATATATATATATATATATATATATATATATATATAAAATGTACAAACTGGTTTCTCAAAATGGTAACATATTTCTGGTATAAAAAAACACATTTAATTTGCTCACATATATGAAGGAAACCGTTTCATCGTTCATATCAGCATTAGCTAAAGAAGGAGAGATACATGTTTGTTCTGTTAAAAATTCGAACTTATGGAAATGAATAATGAATATAAAGAGTGAATGGAAGCATTTAAAAAAAAAGTTAAAAATTAGGTTTATTACAAAGATAGGTTTGAACATTTATTAATTGTAATGAAGGTTATATAATAGCCTGTAACTCTCGAAACACCACAGGAGTACATCATTTATCACTGGTACCATAGTTTTTCAAATGCAGCTTATTAGTACCATGGGACCATAGTTGGAAGGATTGGTATGGTCCTTTCCAAGGATGGATACCGATATTACTGTTGCTTCTTAACCTCATATCAGAGAATCACATTACTGTACCAGTAAAGCGTGTTTCATAGTGTATTGAAAGCCGTATATGCTTTGAGTTTTAGTTATAGACACTGGATATCATCTGGTCCCAGTTAAGTGTCATTGATTTGATCAAGAGAGTCTTGGAGTTTTCCAAGTATGAGATACACAATTTTAAAAGAACCTTTTCTTTCAGGTTTCGAAAGATTTTAAGAATTGTACTTTAGTGAATAAATTTGGAGAAATGCTTTGGCCAACGTATTTGTCATTTCTTGTAAGGATCGTGACCAACATGTTAAAGTGTTTGTCATAGCTGTTTGTTACTTTTGCCAATGATTTTTCGTACCACATTTCCTACCAATTTAATCAAGTGCGAGATGCAAGACAACACCAAGTATAAGTGAAGGTGCTGCTCATTACTGAACTTGTTCAAGAGTTTGATGATATAAACCAAGTACGATCAAGATCAGGTTATTAAAAAAAATCGTGTTTAGAAGCTTAACAACTTCAGCGAATAACATAATAATATACATATACAGACAGATCTTGTACACGACCAAACTTTTCAGAAACTTGAAAGTGGAAGATTTGATACCAAATCTAATTAAAAATAACAAATATGGCACGTAGAGTGGTAACAATCTTGAGTAATCGAACACAAGAACATCTCATTTATATTTAAATAATATCACTCATAATCAAACTCATTCGAATTCTTGATGATATAAGCATGCATACCATGTGTAATCAAGATCTAATCAGAAACGATACAATCTGAGTGTTCCTAAACCGATCGACGACATATGATAGACACAGGGCGATTACAAGTTTATTCGGCCCTTGACTTCGTGAGCAAACAATTTGAGTGCAAAAATGTGGGTTTGTCACAAAGTTAGTGACTATTAAATTATTGATGTACATAAGAGACTTGGTTACACCGGTATATGCTGCTTTTTTCAGGTAAAATTTCTTTACCGTAAAAAATGAGTATCATTATTTGTATAACATGGTGTAAAAAGTGTTAAAGCTCTACTAGTATGCTCACACAACTTTCGCTTATGCGATAAATTTAATGATCTAGATATGATTTTTAAAGGCATTGTCAAATTCCTTATAATTGAAAATAATGACCACAAAACATCGATTTTTCTATCGCACAAGGAAGAACGCTCCTGGCCGACTTCGTTCGGCAATTTCCTAAGATAAAGCGGAAGTGACGTGCTGTAGGGTACTTTGCATTTCTACTTACTTTGTTAGTTTCATTCAGTAACTAGTACCGTACGTTATTCGACCAGTGGCAGGTAAGATAGTTTGCAGTGACCATTTGAGGGACGATTTCGATTCCACCTATAAAATTAATGAGTCACTTGGTATTACGAACATCAGACGACTCCTGCCAATGCAGAACCAAGCTTGTTTTTCGCCAGGTAGCCGAGTCCGTGAACACCAGATCAACAAAACGGCAGGGCTAACATATACACCGAGAGAAGCTTATACAGAAGCGAGGGTAAAATATGTATACATCTTCATCTTGCTATATTGTTGGTTGTCAGCCCATACTCCTCGCCAGAAATATACTTAGCAAACGAAATAATGAAAGGCAGAGGGCGATTTTAGTGGGAGGGTGTTTACAAACCATAATAGCCCCTACCGCCATAAATTCTGCTTTACCATGACGAGCGTGTGTATGTGACCCTTGGATTTTAGTTTTGCCCAATCCCATATTATTATCCCCATCCAAATTAATTTTTAAAATGCTTTAATAATATTGGTGCAAAGATTTTATCATCTAACGCTGCTCATACATATCTTTTTTGTAGGTACTGATTGGGATTTTCGAAAACCAGCAACCAGAAGATAATGCACTAGAGTAAGGGTGACAATACGTCAATCGAGAAGGTAGTGTAGATCGAGTAGCATTAAAAAAAAATAGCCTATATATGTTTTGCATTCTTGTGGGTGGTAGGATGCGCATTTTGGCTTGGTCATTTTATAAGTAGCTCACATGCTGAAAAAGTGTGTGCACCCCTGCACTAAAGATAAACTTATGTATAGCTTCATTGTTGATTTGGATTCATAAGGCCCCACAAATTATATCAGCATACGAGTTAGTAATAAAGTTATGTAATTCTTTTATTGTGGAAAAACAATGTTTTGGTAATATGTTAAAATTTATTGATTAACCCTTAGTTGTAAAAGTAAAAAGGTTTGGTGCATTTGGCAACTATTGTTCAGGCATGCAAAAGACTTCATGTGTGACTACCATATCTACTTCAATGGCATGACACATTTTTCATACTCTTATTACTGGGGCATTATGATATAAAGTGTGTATTACACTTTGGTAGACCTTTAAGTCTTGAAGTGAACTGCCTCTATATCAAAGTCAGTCAGAAGCCAAACCATTCTTGTCATACAATTGTATTCCCATATCCCTGCTGACTTTCATCAGTGATTGATGGCAACAACACAGCACCAGAAGAAATGTCTGATTTTCTCTCTGAAAGATTCAGTTGGTATAATTATATAATTCTGCCTCTAGAGTTGGTTAAAATAAACATACAGTTAGGGCTGAGTTCCACCAGTTTTCAAATTACTGAAAACAGTACTGAATTGCTGCTATGGCTTAACTAGAGAGGGAACTTTGAGGCCAGCTTCATCAATGTGTAGTTATTGTCAGATTAAAGCCATCAAAAAGTTAGGCAGACATTCCATCTTGTGTGGTTGCGACCAATTGCTGATGTGCAAAACAATGAAAACCAAAGCACACCTCTTTCTGCTTCATTTACATTAATCCAAGCTTTCATTGCTTTTTATTCGAAATAAATTAATGATGTTTGTTTGCTGAAGAACCAACTTGGTTTGGATTTTCTTGCTCTCTATGTATGGGTAACTGCATGTCATGTGATTTTTTTATTCTCAGACCAATGACGTTTGTTTGCTGAACAACCAACTTGGTTTGGATTTTCTTGCTCTCTATTTATGGGTAGCTACATGTCATGTGATTTTTTTATTCTCAGACCAAGCCAGTAAAATCAGACTTTTTATGCAAGGCATGTAAACACCTTAACATTTACTTTAAAAGTGAACTCAGATTAAAAGTGAACTCAGAACTAATGTTGCTAATAATCGTGCATGGATTAAGCTGCTGACAGCTATGAATTGGATTGCATAACAGTTGTGTTGATTCCTGATGTCCATTATCAATGCATTTTCTTTAAAGGTCAGAAATTCATTCACTTTCTTTCTCCTAAGTATGGTTTACATTAAAATTCTCCATATTTTGTGCAAATTATAAACCATTCATTGACAAGATTGGCTTAGTAGCACTTGTACTGGTAAAATCTGGCCTTGTGCAGACTTTTTTTCTGTCATTGCTGGTACAAAGTACTGGTAGTTGCACAATCCTAGCAGACTGTACAAAACAATCATTTGGGTGGATCCATTTTTATCTTACATTGACTAAGTTATCATTTGGTTAGGGCTTAACAACATTTTTCAGCACAAGATAGGCAATAGATTGCAGCCAGTATTAATGGTGTTGGAAGAATCTGGGAAAACCCTGGAAAGAACCACAAACCCATCAGAAGCTACCTGCAAGCTTTCTTACATACCCATGCAAAGTTGAGATCACAGTGATTCATAAACGATGAGCACTTTAGGCCACTCAGCCACTCATTTGGTATTATGTGTGTGCAAGCCTGTTTGAGAGAGAGAGAGAGAGAGAGAGAGAGAGAGAGAGAGAGAGAGAGAGAGAGAGAGAGAGAGAGAGAGAGTGCATATAACAATGTGACAGAAGAATGTTTTATTCACATGGACAAAACTGACAATAGCTCCATTTGATAAACAATTCAGGTCAAGCTCAGAAAATAAAACAAGAGTAGCATGATAGACATAATATACCAGCCAAGTTGAGTAGCCTCAATTCCTCTATTTTGGCACTCCTGAAGCATGAATGACTTGGGATAAATTTTAAAGTTGTCACAATGGCCTTGATCTTTGATCAAGGTATGTAGTCTTGAACTAAATTTACAATGAACAAACCATTATTTCATGAATTACCATGACTGTAGTCTTTGACCTTTAGGCCTTAAACTCTATAGGTTTCTTTATTATCCAAAGTGCAAACCATCCATAAAATGTTTGGTTTGGTTCATGTTTTATGGCACATCAACACCAGTAGGTTATTCAATACTGGGGCTATTGGAGTAAATGGCCTCACCTAAGGACATACCACAATACCCAATCCAGGCTGATCCTTTGTAAGATTCCATGCTAACCACTGAGCCATCAAATAAATTACTATAGAACAAAAGTTGCCCTGCAAAACCTATTTTTCTCCAAGCCATGATGATCCTGACCATTGACCTCAAAATTAACAGGTCTCTAAGAGACTAAAAAGTGCTAGCTCTCCACAAACTTTGGTTAAAGTGCATGGACTTAATTTCAAATTATAATATTAAAAAAAACATTGTGAGTCGGTCAGTCAATCAGTCAGTGACTTTGACCCACAAACCATTAGACCTCTTTCTTATCCAATGTAAAGTTATCCACAATATATGGTAAAAGGTATATGGTCAAGAACTGAAATTTGCTGAAACCATTTTTAAAATTTCAATTGAAGTGACCATAACTATGCAACCCCCAAAACAACAGGCTACTATCTTGTTTGAAGTACATCCACTGTGTTTATTCCTGATTTGAGATGTACAACTAAAGTTACAGTGTGGAAATAATATTTTCTTCTTTCAGTCACATTGATTTTGACCAGTAAATTTTTTACACACCCCCTTCCCCCAACATAGGCTTCCTCCTAACACAAGTACAATCATCCACCAAACTTGATTCTGGTCGATTATATATCAGGCAGAAAGCACTTTTCTTCTTTCATTCAAAGTGTCATTGATGTTTATTACACCCATAAAGTTTTGTAATAGTAGATGGTGACAAGCTGGAATTATTGTGTCAAAATGAACAGATGGATGGACAACATCATCACCTTATAATAAGCAAATATAAATGGGCAACTGCATCTACACTTTCATTCAATGCTACTACACTGTATGATTTTGTCCAAGGAGTTGTTTGTTTTTTTTTACAACTAATACAAACTGTAGCATTCCAATATACTTTTATGACAAGCCCATCAACAATGAATAATAAATTTACTTTGTAACATATTTTCATATTGGCTCTGAAAATACATTTTAAAATCTCCATGTAGACTTGATAATAAGTTGTTTTTCTGTAAAAAAAATTACCAGTTTTTAAAATGTAGTTGAGACTGTCATAAAAAAACTGGACATAAATATTCAAGCTCTCACTACCCTAAACATTACTTATCTAATCTTATACTGGAAAACAAACAAATGATACTGTCGGTCAAAACTCTTCCCATTACTCTTGCCTCCTGAACGATTATTTTATACAGCACACACAAAGTGGATTGACCATATTATACTCGTATGCTAATGTAATTCAGAAAGTTCAGGGACTTAACTAAATGGGTTGTAATTCCTTTTGACATTATCAACCCAAATTAGACCCACACAGGCTGGTCAGCTAGTGGAGTATATTGTGTATTTGACAATATTTCACAGCTGGTAATATCTCTCTCATAAACCAATCCCAGGTTAATACCAAGCTAATAAAGCAGGAGTCTAACACTACCTGTAATATAATGGATGTTACCCTGTAAAGTATGATTTAATTTGGTGACAAATAGATGGAGAAAGTTGAAGATGGGTGAAGTAATGTGTGTGTACTTGTAGATCATATTTATTCCAATATTATTTTGTGCACTCAACTACACACAAAACAGACCTAGATCTGAAATCCAAATCTAAATGAAAACTACAAAACCTCTTATGCAAAAACTGGTTTGGTTGTATCATTGCAGTTGGGTAAAATTTTTACATGAATAAATACAGTAAATACAGCCATATGGTTCCAAAATTGCTTTTTTGAAATCCACATCAGTTCTGAAATTCACAGATCCAATCAATATATAAACCTCTGGAAGAATTCAACATAAGCAGTGTGACAGGTCATTATATTGAAAAGTATACATGGTTACTTTAACAAAAATTGTAAAACTCAAGCTGTATTTGTATTTCAGTAAATTCAGGTTATTAGTTTTAATATTTGGAGCAACATATGTAATCTATATGTTTTTGAATTTTTAATTGTTAGTATTTCAAGACACCTCAAGAAATCAGATATAAACTGCGCGTAGCTCAGAACCTTTTAAATGAACACATCTTCTACAGTTTCACAATTTCAATTGCAAATTTGTAAACAATAAACAATAAAGAATAAATGTGTACAATAAAAAATAATTGAGCACAGCATTTTAACTTGGTAAGTATTTATGCCTCTTTAAAAACAGGCTGCATTAAATTTAATTGCAAATTTTGTTTCATAGTAATTGAGTATTTTACTTAAACCAACACTTGACACATTAACACAAATTAAATTCCTTAAAAAGAAAAAAAAACAACAAAATAAACAAAAAGTTATAAAAAAGTTTCAGATAACATTTATACTATGCCTAAGAATAATTTAAATACTCTTCTGGAAATCAATCAAGATAATGGCATAATAAGTTCTTAATCTTAGCACATCAGGCCAGGTTTCTGAGATAGGAGCATAAAGTTCAGCATCTACCTTAATCAAGTATTGCAAAACCATTTGATGTTTAGCTGAATTTCAACTGACATATTGCATCAGTAAACACTTTTTGTGAGATGTTTTTAAGGTCATGACAAACTACTTTTTATTATACACTATTTCTTAATAATTGTAAAAAAATACAGGAAAATACATTATAATTTATGCAAGAATTTATTAACATCCATATACACTTGTTTTTAATGACACAATTCTGAAAAGCTTAATGACTGTTTCTCCAACTGGGAAAGTGATTGAAAGAGTCAAACTGTAAAGAGGAAAATGGTAAAGATTTTCCTATTCTCAAGCTATATGCTTTGAGTGGCATGGGGTCAGATGGCTGCAAAGACATAAAAAGAAATATGGCAATTAAATTGACACGTAATTATGAAGTTGGAATATGCAACACAAATGTTAACTGGAAAATAAATATTTTTCAAAAAAAGCTAACATTCAAAGGCCAATGAAATATGGCTCTGATTTAAAGAAATTTGAACACAATTACCATCATACAGACTACATACATCTTAAATGTATACACAGATAACAATGAGATCAACACCAAATATATTACGAAACATTGTTTAACTTAAAAGTGTGGTAATAGGATTGTTTACCTTATGTTTGTCCCCACAACAAAAAGTATACAATTAGGGTATTTATCAAGCTGCATTTACATTAGTCATGAAAATGTCAAATAAAATACAATGTTTCATCCAAGAACTATTTTATAAAACAGAACAGGGTTTGCATCAGTAAACCTGACATGTACTCAAACATTATATACAGTTTGTTGTGTCTCATTAATTAATGCCATGCAACTTTTTTTTGGAGAGAACTGTTTTATTATCAAGTTTCCACTGCACCAACTTCTCAAAGATAAAAGCAAATTAAAAACAAGACGAAATCAAATGTATTGCATCTTAGAAATTACAAAGAGGCTCTTGAAGGGATTGACACTCTTATAAAAAAATTTCCAGGAATGCAAGATAAGAACATTTCTTCATTTTAACTGCCAAATGTTGAAACCATTCTTTGATGCTCTAAAGCAATAACAAAGATTTTCATGATCTACTGTGGCATGCATACTGGATGTCAGCTTGGCACCTTTTTCATTTAGGACAAAGCAAACTTCATTTGAAGTGTTTAGGTGAAACCTCATATGATGATCATCTATTCAGGGGAGTAGTGATGATATGATTTTTAACAAGAGTAATTATGGGAGTCATATTTGTTGTATTGCTGGCACCATTTTCCCATTTATTTATTCCAGGTGATCTCTCTTTTCAACATTCTAAATATATGCTCTTGGAAAAGTCAATTATTTGTAACCCTAGCAGATTTTTAATTCCAACACTGTGTTTAATGTTGCCTTAACTTAAAATTTTCTACAACACGATGCAATATATGATCAAGAGGTTGGTTAAACCCGACGTCATTGAAATTTCAATACACATTTTCTATGGAGAAGTTATTCAAAGAATTTATCATGATCCCACTTATATCACAATGTTATTCTTTGGACCACTAGCATCAAATTATAATGGGTTTCACCTGTATTTCAAATGGTTAAGATGGAAAGCTGTGACTTTAAACATTTTTTTTTATAACAATGATACAGTGAACCCTGTTTTGTTTTTGTATATCATTATTTTTCATACAACATAATGATAATAGCTTTTACAGTGTTGAAATATATAAAATAAGCAACCACAATGCAATAATTGTTCATATACATCAATTAAGAGTTGCCACAAATGCTACATATTCAAAATGTTTTCAAATAGTACAAATTTTACAATATTCACAACTGAAATTCAAAAAGTTTAGTCTGAAAAGAAAATATGTGCACATCAATTATTAGTTTAATAGCACTTTAAGCCACTTGTAAATGTATAGTAATCAATAAATGACTAATATATAGCAATAAATTATGCTACTTGACTGTTATATCAATAGCTATACAGGAGACCATGAACCAATAACTATCACAGTGAAGGAAACAAGACAGGTTGGCTGTAAGCAAGTCAGTAATGTACATGACAGACATAATAATAAATTGCTTTTAAAAATCTACAAATAGCTTTTATTATAAAATTGTTGTACTTGTGACTTTATTCATCTTCACTTCAGATTTCATTAAAATAATGCAAAACATGGCATTCTGGAAGAAATGTAAGGCATTGATAAAAACCATTGCTGAAGTAAGTACTATCTTCTAAAATACTAAAATACAATCTGCATTGTAAAAGAAGTCCATGCAAAACTCAAATGGGATTTAAACAAAAGTTCTTTCAATGATGACAATCAGAAGTGTAAATAATACAAGAACATTCTGACCAACAATTCATGTCACTGAATGACCCATCTGCCAGTGTAATCTGTGCTCACAGTTAATTCCACCATGTACTGTATCTTCAATGCCAATTCTGCTAAAAGACCATCCTCTACTGTGCCTTTTCCTTCCTTTTTAGGAAAGGCATCTTAGATTGAATCCTGAAAAAAAATACAAAAAGATCAAATGTACAATAGTTGCTTTTTGAGCTTTGACCCTGCAGGAATATTTCTGAGAGCAGGTTATTCAACCTGACCATGTCAGGCAATTAGAACAAATCAGTTCACCAGCTTTGATAAACTTGCATAAAATGTTGTTAACCTATTACATGTACCACAGTGCACAAAAAAATATACACCTGCACTTTGAGTTGTTTAGATGGCTCACTTGAATAAAGGGACCTCTAAATTACAGACATTCATATGAATGATACTAATTCAATTTAATTCTGGTACTCATTCATCTTTGTAGCTGCATGTGTCAAGAAAGTTTGGTACTTGAAAATTTTACAAATGAACTCGTGTTGAAAGGGCACCTATATTAAGTGATCACCTGCATCAAATATTAACTTTCTGAAAGGCCCTTAATAAAACTTATCACAGGAATAAACCAGTATTAAATGGCCACATGTTTTCCCATTTTTAGAAGAGACTGTTAAAGACAGGTAACTGCCAAACAATTTATTAAGAAGGTATCATTTTCAAGTTGTGCTGGAGCTTTAGGTATATTAGTGAAAGTTTACATGTCACTTTTCCATGCTATACTTACTGAGTAAGGATCTTGTTCAACTGGCAACGAATCAGGTTGATGTAGCTATCAATCTGAACCTAAAAAGATGAAAAATACAGCATTGTTATTATCACCATCTTGCCACTCTTGTTAGGGAAGGGGATGGAGGTGTATGTAAGCTCTCTGTAGAGAGTCAGAAACAAATATGGTGAGAGAACAAGTTCTGTAGAAACTGATGTCTCATCTGCTATTATGTATCCACTCTTAAAAAACTACAACCATGGGAATTTTCTCGCCATACTTGTGCCTGTATGACATTAACCAAACTATCAATAAAGCCACCACTGTGATCTCTGTCTTACCAAGCTTATGCCAGTAAGTCAATAAGCCTACTATCAACAGAGCCCATTGAAGGTGTCAGATCTGTACTATTTTAATTTAGGACCAGCTAGATATCATAAAAGTCATTCAGTGAAAATCCCATGTTGATATGACCATCCTTGAAAGAAAAGAAGCAATAACAAGATTTTCATGATGACCATAGAGGTGGCCATATTGGAGCTCATATTAGTACCCTTTTCATTTAGAACAAAACAAGATGTCATCATAAGTCTTTTAGTTCCTGAGCACCTTTAAATAAAAACTTCTGTTGTGTGATAACAATGGATACAAGCACTTTGAAAGACAACATTGGCACCTGCAGGAATGATGATTGAAAATGACAATTATTACAACAAAACAGATCTTTTGGAAAAAAGACATTTGTCTCTCTGCATCACAGGTGTGACAAAATAATGCATGATATAAATAATAAAATCACTATGATCTGAAAACTTCAATAGTGTGAATTATCAACAGACACATGCAGACTTTGACTAAGTATCGTTTTCTTATGTACCTGAGCAACAACTGTCAATATGCATTAAATTCACCCTTCTCTGCTTACCTTATAGGTGTCATACACCTTTGGTAATGTGAAAACAGCCACCACAGCTGAAAAAAAAAAAGAAAAAACAGAATAGCAATACACAGACTGACAAACACAATGCCATAACAAACCAAATGACAGCTTTTTAATTATGTATGTATGTATGTATGTATGTATGTATGTATGTATGTATGTATGTATGTATGTATGTATGTATGTATGTATACCTCTATATATAAGAACTAAACTTAATATGAATCTTATAAAAAGCAATAATTAAGAAAATATGTGTAAGAAGTCCTACTTTTTTACAGCAAATATGTCTGTCTATGGGATGAACAAGTATGAGTAGGCACACAAATCGGGGGTTTCTTCTCGATGTGATCTGCACAGTAAAGGTACTAAATTTGTAACTGGATATTTTACAACTCTCTTTTAAAATTGAATTAATGATTCTACTTACCCATGATTACTAAAGTCATGCCATTAAAGCAACAGCCAATGTAGGTGAGCAGGTACAGAAGCAATCCAAACTGCAACAATAAAAATCTAAGGGTCAACAGATTGCTTTCTAAAATATCTTAAAATTTTGGTTTTGGTGTGGTGTGGTGTTTTATGGCAACCCGAGTTAAATGTCTTGTCCATGGACACCTTGATTTGGGTACAAAGTGTACAGAATTTTTCTTCAATTAATTAAAAATGATATGTCTTAAATCTTCTGACAAGACAGTTCATTACAAAGTTTAAGATTTATAAATCATTCTAATCCATGAAACAGATCCTAAAAAAGGTGTTTACTTGTCAATACAAATCTCTCTGCAAAATAAGCACCTGTAAAGGAGCAGACAACATCCATACTGGTATCAAGGACCAATGCTAAGGCAAAGGTCTAAATTACCTTGCATCAAGCCAGTTTGTTGGTCTAAGCTAATAACTAAACCAACATGGTGGCAAGAAATATTAACTAAGATGTATTTTAGGGTATCATCATACAAAGCTTAATCAGTGTTGAGTCACAAAAGGTTTATTAAGTCCAGATGAATGGCTTAAAGATAGAGTCAATGTAGCTAACAAACAGCTTCAAATAAAAAGTCACTGAAGCATGAAAATTATGTCATAGGTGACTTGATTTTAGTAAATTAATCTCCTCCTAATGCATCCACATATATATCTTGTGAACTGGATCTAAGGTACTGTGCAATGAACAGATGAATGAAAATGAAACTGCCCATGCAAAAAATAGGCCACAATGGCCTAGTTTGGATATGGCTGAGATACCCTTTTTGGGATATACCAATACACCAATTTGTATAATTGCAGGTGACACAGGGTCCAAGAATTCTGGGATGTAATGAACAGGTAGCTGAATAAAAGAACTCCCATGTGAAAGTCATGTTACAATAACAGTTTTTGGAATGAATGAATTACTCTTTTAAAGATGCAATTACATAAAGAAATTTTAAAAGCATAGGTGAAATTGGGTCCAAAAAAATGAAGACATGAATTAATACAAGAATCTTTGAAGCCCCACCCCCACCCCAAATTATCATGATGCATTATCCCTTTTCAACATCATTGGCAACAGTATTATGACTTTGGAATGCTGAAACTAATTTCATAAGCATAAATTGAACACATCAGAAACATGCAAGTGCAGTCAGCTACTATCAGTCTCTAAGAAAATGACCCTACAAGCCACATGATTAAGATTACTATCCTATTCTAGTGTGAATTTCCTATAGAGTTTAAAATTGTCTGCTACAAGTTCTATATCCTAAATTCTTTCTTTACCTGGTCAAAACAAATTCAACTCATGTGGATGGCAATAGTTTGTGTGTGATCTAGTTTTTTTTAACGTAGCTTTACATAAATTTCAGTGATATCACTATGTTTGCAGTGTGACAATTTATAGTGATGTTTAGCAATGGGGCATCATGCCACAGATACCTGGCATGATGTCCCACTCAGTCACATTGTCCTGAAACCAGGCCAACCAGTTCTAACACTAACCTCTGAAGGCTGACCACAAAGCAAGGCAGTTCTTAGTACCATTTTTTAAAGTCTTTGGTACGACTCGGCCGAGGTTCAAACTTGCGACCTCCCGCATTTGAGGTGGACACTCTAACCACTAGGCCAATGGAGCAGTTGATGGAAATAGTATTATCTTTTTCATATAATGAACTTATTTCACAGAAAATGAACTTTAGAGTAAATATATTTGACCCAAACTACAGTTGTGGTCATGTAACAAATATTATTAAACTCCAAGAAATTACATCTTGTTCACTTCCTTGCATATATGGGCTTTGTAAATTTTCATATAAAATTGACATTACCTAAGATTTAGAGGGAGGCAGTGACAATTGATATGAAATGGCAGCTAAATGATTTTATAGTGCAAATATAACAGAAGTTTCTCCTCATATTTAGGAATCACCACCTTGCCTGAGGGTCAGAAGCATGGTATGGGTGCATGACTTTGAAAGGGTGGTGCTTTCCTTATTCTACAAACGAAATACCAGTATCCTTTGCAGCATTCATGACTGATGACCATACACAAAAGCCTTGACCAAAAGTCTAATGGTTGTTGATGCTGCAAACAATGCCACTGTTGTACTAGAAATGAGTTTATTATATGTTTCACCTATACTAGGCAAAAAATGAGATAAAAATATTTCACCTTCAGGGAGTCAACAATGTCTTCAACCAGGAAGAGTCTTCTAAGCTCTCCCAGCACATTGTTGAGGTTTTTAGCTATGTTTTCTGCTGCTCTCTCCACCACTGCTTCTTTCAGGTTAAGGTCCATCTCAAGGTACTTTCTGCAAATTGTATGAATATAGAAATATACTATATGAGTTCAAAATACTAATTTCTTTTAAGAATTATTTTTCAGATTAACTTATTTTATACTGACTGTACAAGTTCTGATAGCCTCTGGGAGCATTCTCGGCTTCTACTCATCTTCTCAATTTCAAGGGTGTGCTATCAGCTTCTCAACAAAGTATTGGCATGAGATGATTTAGACAGCAATGGATCAAATTCAGTACCAAGGAGGTATATAGCAAGTGTGAACTTTTCAAGGCATTGTTTCTTCAATTTTACAAAACATTATACAAACTTTATTTAATGTCAATCTTTAGAAGATACTGATGCCACCAGTAGAAGGTCTTAAAATGCATAGCAGCAGACAAACTTTGGGAAAAGCACAGATCAGAAATGAAAACAAATTCATTTTTGAAAAGGGTGGCTACAATGGTTAAAGACATAATCATGTTGCTGATCAAAGAACAATTTGTACATTTCCTCAAAGAAAATGTACTTTTATTTTCAGTCTAAGTTTTTGAAGGTTAACGAAAGGAGAATAGAAAATTAGCTCAATAAGAAGAATGTGCTTTCAGCAACATAAAAGTGATCTTTTATGCAAGTTTCAATTCTTAAGTCCTAACTTTAGTCTCACTGAAACCTATTAATTTCTAGTACTGTATGCCTTTCATTGCCTGAAAGAGCTGCACACACTAAAGCTTCTCAAAAGAAAATGAAAATGGTGTTAAATTAAACAAGTATTGTTAAAAATACAAACTGCTACTGGTCAAAAAGAAACTCAATGCAAGACCATTTCTTCTTTTTAATTAGAGTCTTGCAACCATCTCTGAGATTCAAATTACTGTATCTCATGTAATTTTTGTACACGAAAAATTATTAATAACCTCAGTCTACAAAAATTAAAGGGATATGCCAACCTATCAGTACTAATGTACAAAATATAAAATAAGCATACAAGTTTTGTCTCAGTCTGCTCTCAACTTAAGAATCCAATTACAGAGAGAGAGAGAGAGAGAGAGAGAGAGAGAGAGAGAGAGAGAGAGAGAGAGAGAGAGAGAGAGAGAGAGAGAGAGAGAAAACATCATTTCAGTGTCAGCTCATCTACAATTAGAGCATCCTTCTTTGTAGCTGTTGTTTTGTTGGCATAATGATTAAGAACATAAACTTGTTAAGTTTAATGCCTCTGTGTATGAGAGAGAGAGAGAGAGAGAGAGAGAGAGAGAGAGAGAGAGAGAGAGAGAGAGAGAGAGTTAAAATAATATTAAACAATGCTGTGTCTTTGTGCAAACACCTCATAGATTCAAAATGGTTTATATTTATCTTTAGGGGAGAGAAATAAAAGAGGTTATAGGTTAACTGCAATGTATTTTCAGTTACCTGATGTCTGAGCTTCCTCACACACTATAATATTCAATTATGAATTAATACCCTTAAATCAACAATTCATTTATATTTACAACATACACTGTCCCATGAACAACATGGCAATGCATTGTTATTTACATGCTAATTCAGTTTTTTCCAGCTGAAACCAGAGAGGGCAAGATTTGACAGAAGATGTAAAATGATTGAGACTACTAATAGGGAAAAAAGGCTATTTTTTAGGGAAATGAAACTGTCAATGTGCTATAAAGACCATTATCCATAAAAGAGATGTTGTAGGGACAGGCGATCACACACATCGCTTATTATTCATACTTACCAAAAATGATTAACAGCAGAAGTGTTACATTAAATAGATTTGCAAAAAAATTTTTAATTAAATCGAAGTCAAAATAATAAAGCACTTAAAGAATAGTGTACATGAAACGATTTGATGGAGTAGGTAACTTTCAAATTTACGAGAGAAAGGTTTTTACATTTTATGTTTGTATTTTTTGTTTATATTACTATAATATTACAGTAAGACCAACTGACCAATGGTATGTGGTCTTCACTTTAACATGTATAATACAATTTTTGTGGATAAGAAGGGCTTCTGAACTCATTTTAAAATGCACAGATTGCTTTGTTATGGTGGCCAACTTTATAAACACAAAAAAGGAGTTAATTGATCCATCACTTTATTTTCTAGCCAATACATAAGGCAAATAAGAGCAGATGGATGAATGAGAGTAGATTCTCAATTAACAAATGAACTGACATTTCAAAAAGAAGATTAAAGGCATTTCTGCAAGATAATAAATAGTGATTATTTCTTTAGTTTTTGATCTCCTGTTTCATTTTTGGATTTGACAGAAGTTAACAAATGAGATACCAATTTTAACTGAGGTATCAAATATTTGTTGTTCATTTTGTATGATAAGAAACATACTCAGCAAATAATGTTACTGTGTTCATAGTCTGATTATCTACATGTATATCATACACCTGTAGTTTTTAAAAGCCCAGTAATAAAAGAATGAAACAATCAGGGACCTGCCTTCATATATATGTTATCAAAGATCAGTATTTTTTCAAAGCCATTTAAAATGTAAACTTCTCTTCTTGATTACAAAATAAAGAAAATCAAAATATTCAGTTAAAAAGTAATAAAATAATGAAATGATCAGTGACCTCTTCACAATTATAAAGGTTGATTCCTTAATTTCTTAATCTCTTATTTCATTAATTGATGCCTTAATTACAAATTTACTGGAAATTAAATAGTTGGATAAGTTTCAATTAAGGCAACAAATATTCGTTTTTCATCTGGGATTATAGCAACATAAACTTCTCTTCTTGATTGAATTAAAAAAAAAAACAAACAAACAAAAACGAAAATATGTTGTTAAAAATGTATAATAAATAGGTAAGCGACCTTTCTTGACAAATTATAAATATCGATTCATGTATACTTAATCTCTTGACTCATTATTGAATGCCTCACTTAAGAACTTGCCTAAACTTAATCACCATTTATATCATAGACTTAGCAATACTTTGGTCATGTGACATATCTAAAATGTACCTTCACATATTTCAAAAGCCATTGGAAATGGAAACCCTCCCACAAGGCTAAAAATAATACAAATAAAAAAACAACCAAAATAACCACCTCAATTGTATATGATAACAATTTTAATCTCTCATTAATTTTTATAAACAAAAATGGCAAAACCATTTTTTAAACATCTTTTCTTCCAAATGAAAATCTTCTTAGTAGAACTTTTATGTACAATAGTTTAAATTTTTTTCCATAAAGTACAAAGTCATATGTATGAAAAAATATGATGTAAATATTTTATAGCTAGAATGGTATAAAATTTAAAGGATACGAAAATAAACATGAAAAATGGTAACCAAAGAGTCAACCATAATGGATGCAAGAGTATCACTGGACACCATTAGCTAACTCTTTTCAAAACACCATGCTGAAAAGACCTTTCATACTGGACAATTAGTCATGATTTTCATTATGTTCATTGTGGCAGCCATATTTGAGGTTAGTTTGGCACCATTTCCACAGTCACGTCTTCTGGTGGAAAAATACCATTTTGATATGTTCTAGATGAGAGGCAATAACAGATTTTCATGATGAACACAATGGTGGCAACATTTTCATTTAGGACCAACTAGACTTCAGGATGGGTGTGTGTGTAAAGTTTCATGGCAATCCTCAATCTTTTGAGTAACAACAGCAAACTTTTACCATCTGATAGATGCTGGCTGAACCAGTAGTTGTGAAAATTGCTATCAAACTTGAGTTCCAGGACACCTAAACTTGGTAGTTCCCTTTTAACAATGGCCATTCTAATTCCAGTCACACTGACAATGTAAAGGTGACAATATATCAAATTTGAAAGTAAGGCAATTTTTATCATAAGGGCAGAGCATTGAACCAGTTCATTTTGATGGATAGTGGGAATAGTAATGTTATCACAGCAGAAATGGAAGGCATCTCTGGTGCTAGTATGACAACTATAGTTAGAGTTCTTTGACTATTTACCTTCAATAATAAAAGCAATCTGAAGAAATGTTTTTGGGGAAGAGGTTTTGAAAAAAGATGAATTGCATCTATTTTCATAAGGAACTGGGGTCATTTAATATTTAAGACTTGCCCATAAAGGCAGGCAAAGTTGAAGTTCATGAGCAAGAAAAAAATAGCCACATATGGCTTCTCTGATTTCCTTTTCATCACAGGCTTTGCACATCTTCTGATCTTGGTCAGTTCAGCAACTGGAATTATCAGATATTTTAACAGCTGATTCCAAGTTAAACTTGTACAATCTGGCCAAACAATGAGTCAATCCCCCATTTTACAGTCCTATGTATGTAAATTGTCAATCAGGAGTGAAAATTGTTGTTTTATAATGGTGTACATACTAAAGATTGGTTATTATTAAAAGTCACTGTCACAGAATAAGGCTACAAATAACTTGGTTTTGCCTTTAATCTATTTTTCACCTTATTCATTGTACAACATTACCTGGGGTTAATCACTGGCCACCAGGTAAAGTGATTTTTAAATTACATGCAGGCAGAAAGCCATGGAAAAGCATGGATTACATGAACATTTGACCATAACTATTATTCACTCTTATGGATTAAAGCTTGATACATTGTGAACTAAGACCATCAAATCAGGCCATAGGGGTAAGTGTCAAAGTTTTGTTTTTACACTGCTAGCTTTGTTATTGCCATTTTAGTAACAAATAGTTTTGTTTTGTTTTAGCATGTTGGATATTATTGTAGATTATGGGAGCTATTGTAGACTACAGAAGCCTATTGTGATTATGGGAGTTTAGTGGAAACTATTGTAGCCTATTGGATAGTGGACATTAAGGGAGCTTAGTGGACATATTGGACATTATTGAGCCAATGGAGTCTTACTGGAACTGAAAAAGTCTTATGGGAGTTTCAGTATCCAATGAGAGCTGACTATAGCTATGTGGTTGGATTGGATGTAGCTATCTGTATTGCAGCAAGCTGTCTAGGTGTATGAAGATATGTATTTATGTAAATGTATATACATAATGGATTCATGATGTATATGAATGTGGAGCGTTAAGGGATCCAGTGAAACTGCAGATTCGAGTTTGTATATTGTATAAACTGTAGAGTCACAGTTTAGCAAGTGAATTCCAGTTTTAAGTGATGTATGTTTGTTTATTTGTGTTCATCTATTTGTGTTGAACACGGGATTTAGTCGAAGTAACAGAAATAACATTGAGTACTGCTCATTTTTCTTTTATCTCAATTTTGTGAATCTCAGTTTAAAGCACATAAGGGATTAAGTGAATCTCATTTTTCACTTTTAATTTTTAAAATATGTTGTATATTTGTTAGGTTGGAATGAATCACATTTTTTTTTTTTTCTTCATTTCATGAGTGTATGTAGGACAAATTGTGTCAGTTGTATGATAATAGTGTGAGAATCAGTATTTGTTTTATATTCACATATATATCTAGTATTTCATTTTATAAATTCCAATCATTCATCACTCTGTGTTTTGTGTTATTCATTTAGTCCAAACAGAAATCCCACTCGGTTACAATTCCATTACACTTAGGATTTTAAGTTATAGGCTGGTCTATAAAGTGAACAAGATTCAATGAACTTGTGTGGAACATAAAGTAGGAGAGAACATCTCTGTGTAGTTTGATTTTGCTGAATAGCATACATAAAACAATTTTACTACTACTAATAATAATATCTGATGCAAAGTATTTGTTCAAACAAAGTCACCGATGTACAAAGGCCAGTTTTGTATTTTCCCATAGGCAGTTGCCATTGACAAGTTTGACTAAGTTTAAGCTTTTAGAAAATTAAAACAAGCACATTTTGTTTAGTCTTCTACCTAATAACAGGATCTGGTTCTTGTTAAATTTGTCAGCTTAAGTGAATCCGTTCTATACAATGCTTCCAAGGCACGCGTCAGTAACTGTTTTAAGTGCCTAAGAAACTGGCAATAGTGACACTGTTTTATTGCATAACTAACATTCATTTGAAGATGTACCCATCTCTGAATAAAAACATGCTAACTAAATTTCAAGTTTAATGGTAACCATTTCTTCATTCAGAGCCTAAATAATCTTCTGTTATTACTACATAAACTCTGGAAAGCTTAAAGCAACCAAGTTTAGGCAGACAAAAAAAAATGTGAATTTGTCTTGATGGACAGAATGCACGTGTTACAGCCTGAACAAGGATGATAGAGGCAAGTAAACAAACATGTATGGATACAGAGACAATGCAAATTATCTACTGGCATCTCTCTACATTCTTACCTGAAAGGATGTCCCTCATTGGTTTTCTGGACTGCCTGCATGACGCTTTTGTAGAGCCGGAAGGTGAAAGTCACACTTAGTATGGCTAGTGCCAGATATGCCAGGACACTTAGGAGGGAGAAAAAGACAAGAGACAGGAGGACAAACAACATACTGCCAAAGACCACACCTGTCTTCTTTACATCTTTCCAATAGATCAGATCCAATACTGAAAAAGAAACATTGAGATTTTCTAACATATGATATACTCCTTTAAGAGTGAGGACAAGCACAATTGCTATAAATATCAAACCAATCTGATATAGCAAGCTTCAAGACAATTCTTAACACTAACAATGTATTCTAAAAATATTTTAATCATGAAAATGAGAAATTGAAATCGAAATCCACAAACATAATCAGACTTTACTCAAAAGTCAGAATCCAAGAAATTTGACATCTTGGGGTCTTCTTGTTGGAAGTTAAACATCAATGACATTCCAAATGATAAGAGACCAAACTGCAAAAAGCAGAGACTCAGAATTGTCAAAACAAACTGCATCAACAAAACAGAGTGTAATTTCACAGGAACAAAGAACAGAAACTGATCTGCTGGCAAATTTTGCTGCAGATCTTCATTAAACCTTGTTCCGTTGGTGCAATGAAGAATATAGTACCAAATGTCCATGTAACACAGGTTGTAGTTTCCATTCATATCTATAACTGCAATATTTTTATTAGTGGGTAAGTGACAAAAGTTATCCTTGCATCCTAGTGAACATAACAATCGATAAAAAGTCCTAAAATATAAACTGTTGTTCATTGCTAAGGACGAGACTGTAATGCTCTAATAGCTCACAAACTTGCTTAATAGTCTGGAAGGCTCTCAAGTTTCCATTACAGAAGACAACAAAAAATTAGGTTCCTATTTGAACAAAAATCCCTCAAAGGGACCATTACCCTACCTTTGAAGAATTTCCATGTATTCAAGATAAGACCATTTCTTCCTTTAAACTACCGAGTGTTGTAACATTATTAATACTCTTCAGTGATAAAAAAATTTGTCAAAATAGGCTGCTGTGATTAGTATATTGGCTGTCAGATATTTACTCTTTTCAATCAGAAACAAACGTGACATCATAAATTCCTTTGGTGAAAATCTCATGTTAATGCAACTTTCTGTTTGGAAGAATAACAATAAGGAGATTTTTAAGACTGCTACCATGGTGGCCAGACTGGATATCAGACTACCACTATTTCCATTTAGTAACAACATGACAGTATAAGAAGTCTTCTGGTGCAAGTACAATGCTGATATGAACTGCCATTTACAAGCAGTATTGATTAAAAGATTTTCAAACTAGTCAGCATGGCGGCTATATATTACAAGTTGGATCAGTACCACTTTCATTTTCAGCCAACTACACATAAATGTTTAATGTAGACTTCATGAAGGTATGACCATACAATGATGAGAAATAGTGATAACAAGATTTTTCAAGATGGCTACTGTAGTGGCCATATTGGACAGCAGATCAACACTATTTTCATTTGAAAACAAGACATAATAAGTCATCCAGTGAAAACTCCATGGCAACATTACTCTTCATTTAGGAGTAGTGATATTATGTGGTGGCTATATTAGACATCAGATTATCACCATTTTAATTTATAACTAGTCATTATTAGAAGTATTCTAACTGCCCCCCCCAAAAAAAACAATAGCAATATTACTTTTTCTTCAAAAGTAGCAATAACAAGGTAGCACTGTGGTGGCCATATTGGACATCAGATCGGCATCATTTTTATTTTGGCTAGACTTCACCAGAAAGGTTTCTGTGAAAGCCTTATGTTGAGATGTATATCTATCTACTCAGGAATCATAGTAATAACAATATTTTCAAGAATCTCACAGTGGTGGACATACTGGATGACTGTGCAGCACCTTTTTTATTTAGGACCAGTTAGACCATGGGATGAATGTGTAGTCATGGCCATCCTTCAATTAGTTTAGGAGTAGCAGCAACACACTAATGCTAATGGGCTACACAATAAACAGACCATCACATAAATATGGATTAAAAAAATCAGAACTGAAATTGGTGAATAAAAGATGAATCACTTGTACAATGGCATCAGCAAAATTGAACCCTGTATTCTGTTGTTAACATCGCTGACTACCAAATATAAACTTTATATACATATATGTCCAATGAGAGCAATATACAAATCAATGTCCAGAAAACAGATAATAATATTAAAAACAACCATAAGATTTTGCAATTGCCATCAAAGCTACTGGACAGACAGCAACAAATGTTGCCTCAGTCAATCCCAATCCACTTAATATTTTTGGCCATAAGAATAACTTTTACAAAAACAGCAAAGCTTTCCTTGTGCATTAAAGAATTTACTAATAGGAATAATTTAGTTGAATGATGCTGTACATGTACTTGTCTCTGATGACTCTAAAGCACTTAGATCCATTCATGCCATGCCATGCAAAAATCAGTATTAGTAAAGGTCATGAATTCCTATAGTTCTTACATCTTTCAAAGGCAGAGTTACCATCTATTATATTTGAATTCTTTGTTAATAAATGCAACAAATGGAGCCTTTTCATGCTAAGGTGATTCTGTACTGACTTTTAATATGCATCATTTAATCAAATGACAAATGCATTTAGACAGGCCTTGACAGCCATGAGAGCAAGTCAAGTGGGTGTCTACAAGTCAACATCCATCATTAATTTTAATTTCAATTGCTAATTCCACCCACCACATTCCAATATTCTACTGTAAGAAAGCATCAATGAGTACAAAGTTTATAACAAGAATCATTTTACCAGTACAGTGACATCCATGCAATAGTAACTCCCACTGTAACAGTTTAAAAAAGGGGCGCTTATCAAATAATCAATTTTTCAAAGGAAGCTAATTGCAGCATATTTTTGTGTAGTGAAATCTGATGATAGACATGATTATATGGAGAGAATTTTATGAACAGTTATTTCTGATTGTTCAGGGAAATTAAGGTGTACACTTTGGGAAACAATTTAGAGTAATGACTTGCCCAAAATTCATTAGTCCTATTTTTCTTGCGAGAAGACTAAGCTGACTCCGGGGGAACCTATAGAATTGTTCTCCTCATTAAAAAGGAACTTGTGGAAAGGGCCAACAGCTGTCTTAAAAAAGGACAGGACAGGCTTTATGCTAGGACACTGTTGTGTAAAAAGAAAACTGCATTAAGAAAGCAGCTTCATACTCAGAGTGAAATTATGATTTTTAACATAGATTTAACTATTTTTCTGTCATATCGCTATGATGTCTATAGTGTGAAAGTTTATAGTGATGTCTAGCACTGGGGAGACATGCTGCAGACATGAAGCATGATGTCCCACCTAGTCACATTATCCTGATACCAGGCTGACCAGTCCTAACACTAACCTCTGAATGCTATGCGTCACATGAGGCAGCTATTAGTACCATTTTTGTTAAGTCTTTGGGATGATTTGACCAGCAATTGAACCCACGACCTGAAGTGGATGCTCTAATCTATAGGCAACTGAAGCGGTTCATACTCAGAGAGAAAAGGAAAGTAAAGTCAAGTCAAGAAACCCAATAAGTCAAGGGGAAATCCACATCTACAAGAGGTCAGAACAGTAAAGGGGTCGGAAAGAAGACATGGAGATGAGACGAGGAGACAGGCATCAGGTGATGCTAAGTGTGAGTATTGCACTCAGAATTCAACACTCGTAATATGATGTAAAAGTGAACACTGCGAATAAATTCTGTCACTGTAAATCTGTTGGATTGGAAAGTGAATTTTGGGTCATGCATTAATTGATTACATTTAATTTAGCAAATCTGTTGGATGAAATAGATTTTCTTTGATTATATATTGATTAAAATTTATTTTATTTATTGGAAAAGGTGGCTCATTATTTATTTCTTTCAATAATTTGCTCATTTGTCCAATGTTCTATCTATCCATCCACATTGGGCAATAATACCATGGGAGATTATTCCCTAGTTAACGAGGCCAAATCAATTAAGGAGGGTTTTGATGTTTTAAATCCTTCTGTTACAAAATTATTGCCTTTACCCTACAAAAAACAATCACATAGTGATGGACAAAATCTAATATTTATCAGCATTAACAGCAGGAATCACTGACCAATTCATAATCATATTATCATAATCTCTTCAGTGGGAAAAATATTACTCCTGTAATATTGAATATAATGGCACTCATTTCCTCCTGCCTCATGGATGCATCAACATACTTGAATTCATTTTTAAAGACTTATAACATGTTTTTTTCCAACTTTTCCACGTCCACTTAGTGAAGCGAAGTCCTGATACCACAACTGTTGGTGTAACAAGTGTATATTTGACATTTGAGCTAGGGACTTGACTATTGTATCATAATGTGTGTACCTTTGTCAAATTTAATCAAAAATACCTGTAGGCATTAAAAAGAGGCAACCTGCATAAGAGAACAGAGGGCTAAAGATTCCCAATTTATCTTCATTTGTTTATAAGCTTGAGCTGTACACAAAAAAGGTCCATGGTTTTATCTTTTTCTTGGTTATTACCTTGTGCATGTGGTGTTTGTCATATTGATCATGATGATATTAAAGCTTCATATAGCCATTATAATGGTAAGATTTCATTTAAATATCTTTAGTGATTCAGAAGTTTGAATCTAGACAATGATATGTCAGATTTAATTAACTTGCCATGACCTTGACCTTGGCTATTTTATCAAACAAACCCTATGTACATGATACCTAATTAACTTAAGTTTCATTAAATGTCTTCATTAGTTCAAAAGCTGTACTTTAGACAATGATACAAGTTAAAGATTTATATTTTCCTTGCAATGATCTTGACTTTGAGACATAGGTTTGTGAGAAGTATACATGATACAGCTTTTGTAAAATATGGTGTCATTCAAGTTATACTCTAGACAAGGAAACAGGAGGCATGGTTATGGTTCATGATACATACACAGAGTATACAAATCATGCATATTTAAAATATCACTGGTGGTTCCAGTTATACTTTAGATAAGGATACAAGTTACAGAACTTTTTTTTTACTGTGACCTTGACTTTGAGGAATAGGGCATGGCTAATGCCTATGCTAGGAACACAATTCTATACTTGCTATATAACTGGCAACAATTTGACAAGGTATCTCCAATAGTATAAAAGCTACACTCTGTCTGACCTCCTAAATATGTACACAAAAAGTGCAGTGGAATTTTATATGGTTATGTCTCAAAAGCAAAAAAGCTCTTGGAAGAAAATTTAATTCGTAATTTCCTTTTTATCTCATACATAATCATTCCAGTCATTTTACTGTACATAAATACAAATACAAAAGGTGCATTTTACTTGAGGTTATCATGTAAACCTGTTGTCACAACTGTTTGCTTTAATTATAGCCATCTACTTTTCATAATAAATTCATCACAGCACATGCAGTGTGTACTCATCTTCCCTATTGGCAATGGAACAAAACAATAAGCAACAAGGCTTCCATCAAATGGTTTGAACCGACTGTTCAGAAAATTACACTAATCATCATATAGACCTGAAGACACAATCAAAAATGTAAATCAGAAGTTTAAAACTTTTTAAATTAAATATGAAGAAATTTTCAGAATTGAATAATTGTGCCAACAGCAATTATTAAGACTTTTTATATTTTGCTTACAAGTGGATTTTGTGAAAAGTTATAAGGCTTGAAAAAAAAAATGTTTAAAAAAGTGGACAATAATGCTTAAAAATATATCTTGCAGTTCAGGGGCAATAAAGTGTTTGTCTTCTAATGCCATTAAAAAACAATAAATGTCAATTCAGATATTAACATGAATTATCCTGCCAAAGATTGGGTTGCAAAAGCCAAGATATGTGACTTAGTATATGGTTTATTACACAGATTATAATATCAAATGTGCACCAAGGAGTTTACTCATAAATATGACTCACCTCATTATTTGGAGAAACCAACTATACAGACAGACTGGTACAGGAAAAGAATGGAGTAACTGAAGTTTGAATATTAATTAAATGTAACCTACTTTTCATATGGCTGACTTAATCAGGAGTGTTTTGTGTGTGTGTGATTTATATTTTCAACATAGCTTTAACAATTTTTCAGTCATATTACTATGAAGTCTGCAGAGTGGCAGTTTATAGTGTTATCTAGCACTGGGGCATCATGCCGCAGACATGTGGCATCATAAATCACCCAGCCACATTATCGTGACACCAGGCCAACTAATCTAACACTAACCTCTTAATGCTGAGCGCCAAGCAAGGCAGCTGCAAGTACAATTTTTATAAGTTTTTGGTCCAAACCCACAACCTACCAGATTGGATTTGAGGCGGACACTCTTACCACTTAAGCCTCCAGAACAGTCCACGTGTAGTTAAACTATGGTCCAAGATGTTGAGGATGCAAGGAACAGACAGCTGTATTTAAAGCAATTTAAATGTAAAAATCAGATCATAGTGAATAAATTTATTTATGGTTGAGTTAACTTTTTTTCAAGATATTGGGAGTTTAATGAAGACATAACTGAAAACAAAAAAGCCCACAAAGTATCAAAATTGGGTCATAATGAAAAAAGTGGTGATATAGAATTACTCACCTTGATACCATCCATATGACAATAGTCCTTTGCAAAGGGTCCAAAATACTGAGTGTATATCAAAGGGACTCCAGATGATGAAGTCACCCCAGTAGGACAAATGGATCAGACTTTATATTGGTATGGCCCTGTTACTTTCTTGTGGTGTCTACACACCAAAGTTTATTAATAAAAGGTAGAAAAAGGTTTAAGATATTTAAGAGGCAATAACAGACAGATGACAAACATCTCAAGCATGACATCACAATGCACCAACTTTTTGGTATGGCTGAACTACTTTCTTTCATATGCAAGTCAAATAGGGTTTGAGATACTGCAGCATAATGGAAAGATTACTGAAAATTGAAAGTCACTTGAGTATGAACATTTAGTTAAAATAACCTTGTGTTCATATGGCCAATTTACTCTTACTGAGATACATTCACATGAAAATTTTCAAGCATGTAGGGTCTATAATATTGAGAATATAACTGATAGATTTCTAAAACTTCAAAAGTCATCACAGCATGACCCAATTCTGTTGAGTTTGTTACATTTCTTGAGGGGCAATCACATTCCAATTTTCTTGAGTTATATTCAATCCATGATATTCAAATTGTTTTACAAACAGATAACATGAAATAAAGTCCAAAAGTTCAACATTCAAGTCTGATTGACTATGCTTCAGTTATATTTTTGAAGCTGTAACCACATAAATATTTATGCTAGTTTATCTGAAATAGGGTCCAAATTATTGGTGTAAAAACAAAATTGAATGAACAGCTGACAATAGGTCACTCTAGCATGAAAATTAAATCACACTGTATTGTCTGCAGGGTTTAGTTACTTTTGTGATTTATCCAAATACCAATTTTCTCAAGTACAGTAGGTGAATAAGGCTTCAAGATAATGAAAGTGTATTTTAAAAAAATAGCTTTGAAAACACAGACTTTATTAATGTATGAAAATTAAGGTCACAGAGACCTAGTTTTATGGGTCAGTTATTCTGAGACAAGTCTACATAGACAATTTTGTAAGTCACAGTAAGAAAAGGTCCAAGATAAGATGATAAGGAATAATGAGCAAAAGAATGAACACATGAACAGACATTCTGTTATTGTCCTTTTGTGAAGCAAAGTACTAATACATGTACTATGATCTGTTAGTGCTGAAACTCTAATTTGATCCCTGAAAACATATTCTGGAATTTTTAAATTTTTTAAAAATATGATTAATACCAAAGGTAGATATTTATTTGATTTTCATACAGTGTGTAAGTACGGGTAACTGTAATCAATATATGCACACAATTGGGCTTGTTACTTTTAATAGTACTTAAACATATTGATTGCTATATGGTGTAGAGGAAATGGGAGCTAAGTGTCTTTCACAAGGATAGACTGCTCCACCAACATACATGTATGGGTAAGCTCATGCTTTTGTGCTCATAATCAGTCCCACAGGTGTCTGCTAAGTGCTATATATTGATTCCACATTTAACTTTCTTTATGAGCATATGTATCAGGAAGATCAAGACACTATAACATGCACCTGCACCTGAAGTCAATGAAAATAAAAGAGCACACACTGGCTATATATTTGTGAACTGAATAGTCAACTAAATAATTATATAAGAATACAAATCAAAGCTCAGAAAGTTCTAAAACTCCATGCTTACCAATAATCACTATATTTACTTGCTTATAAAAAAGTTTAATTGCATAGACCCAGATCTGTCATCACGTGATGCACTAAAATATCTGGGTATGTGCAGTTTGTAATAAAGTAGAATAAACATAGACCCATTTCTGCTGGTGAATTATATGACAAATTAAGGTCTGTTGTTTACAGTTGGACTTATAAGCAAGTATTAACAGTAATTTTTCATTATATATCTATATAATTTTATCTGGCCAGTAAATTTCTACACATGTCCAAGGCTGTCAAAGACTTTTCCAGCTTTGATGACTGTCTCTATTAAATGCATTTACAGCTACAACTACTGTATCTTGTTAACATCAACATTCACAAACAATTATTGGTGAATAAATAGCCAATGTACTATTTGTGCATACCACAACTACATCATTTATTGTTTAGCTTCAAAACACATCTAAGCAGGAATGTACAATTGGTATGCCAACAGATAAAATATTAACCAACTGTTTTATATTATCTGCAAACTGTTGAAGAGAGAGAGAGAGAGAGAGAGAGAGAGAGAGAGAGAGAGAGAGAGAGAGAGAGAGAGAAAGAGAGAAAGAGAGAGAGAGAGAGAGAAAGAGAGAGAGAGAGAAAGAGAGAGAGACCAAAACCATGCAAAACTAAAAGCTGTTGGAAGAGTTTCTAGCAAGTGCTGTAAATAATATCACATCGAGCTTTCTATAGCCCTAAAATTAGATTATCATATTAAAAAAAACAAGCAAAATGAAGAGTTTGTACTTAAAACCAGTTAATTTTGTTAAAAGATTTCTGATATTAATCAGTTTAGAGTCCTGGTATTTTAGTACAGCTCCTTGCCATATGGTTTTGTGATTTGAGGTTGGAGAGTACATCACATCTCTAGGCCTATGGAAGATGCCTTTCATACTTTTAGATACACTCATAGCTACCACTAATGTTATGGAAGTTGCACACACACTAAAGCCTATCATGAGACATCATTGCAGTTAGATCACCCATTTTGAAACCAGGTTCTCCATGCACTTATTTACCAATTACAGTTCTCTCTTATGAGACCACCCGTCTTGTGAGACTATTATTTTTTTAGCAAAAGGAATTGTCTTTCAAGTCAAGCTATGCTATTATTCTCATATTATGATTTGCTAGCCCAGCTAAAATAATACAAAAATGGTCTAAAACTTCAAACTTTTATCTTTTATTTAAAAACTGGGCTAAAGTACTTGCAATAAATTTCACTCACCCAACAATGCTTTTATTTGTCTGAGCTAAGGAACTATCATCCATGCAGAATACAAGCAGTAACCTTGAAAATACTGAGGTCATTATAAAATATAGGTCATAAAATAATCTATCTTGAACATTAGTGGATCAAGCTCTTCTCTGTTCCAGGTAGTACATGCTATTAATAACCATGTATTATTCATGGCATGCAAAATTACTACAGCTCATCCAAGGAAAGTGATACTTTATATTCAGAACCCCAAGCAATTACACATAAGCATATAACAGGCAATTTATTACTCATAAAGTGTATAATGTATTACATGATTTTGGGTATGAACAAACATGACTTTAGCAGATGTGAATTCCCATGATGCCATGCTTTGGCTAAATTAACACCCAATCATTTTCTGTTGCCTTGACCCCAAAGTCAATGGGGCAGTAACATGTTTCAGAATAATTCATACCCTATATTAACAAAATCCATCAAGGGGTTTAGGAAATATTAACATATACAGTGTAAACAAGTCTCTCAAACAGACTGAAAACTCTAAATGCTGCAAAGAATTTCTTGGCACTGAAAAAAAGACCCTTCCTTCATTTAAGCGGCCAAGTATTGAGACCATCTCTATACTCTGAAGTGATAAAATTTTCAGCTTAACCAGTATTATAGCAGAATCATTTTCATTTAGTAAAGACAAACAAACCACCATTTCAAAAGTTTTAGTGAATCACTATGTCCAATATGGCCATTCAAAAAGTGAATTGGTGACAAGATTTTAAATTTGTCAAGTGTGACATCCATATCTGAGATTTGAGTGACAATATTTTCATTCAAGACCAACTAGATATCAAAATTTGTCTTAAGGTGAAAAAAAACCCCACTGTCGACATGACTTGCCATATTTCCATGATGGATGTCACTGTAGCCATATCTGATGTAAGATTAGCATTATTTTCATTTCATACAAATTTTATGGTTACAATCCAATTCTAATATGACAAGGTGTAACATGATTCTCTAGATCGACACTTGTGGCATATTGAACAAAAGATCAGCAGAATTTTTATCTAAAACCTACTAAACCTCGTAAGAAATCTTTTGTGGAAATTCCAGGCTGATCAATACCAAGATTTTCAAGATGGCTTCTATGGTAACCATACTGAATATCTGAGAAGTACAAATTTAAGTCTATTGTAGACATTCAATAAATCTCTCAAAATTTCATGGCATTCTCTGAGTAGCTTAGGAGAAGTAACTATAACAAACTTGTGCTAATGGATGGAAATGGCAAAAAGATGACATACATTGGATAACTCATGACAGACATGTCATCCCATAACCTCTTCTGATATATGATGAGTAAAGATAAGCGAAAACTAAACCAAGATCTTAAATGAAATTTTGTAAGACTGTGACCTTGATAACATCATCAATGGGTCAAGCAAGCATTTTGCAAAATATCTTAGCTTTACAATAATTCACACTATATACAGACTAAAGAGAATCTAGCAGTGTTGGAAAAATATGCAAAGGAAAAACTTTATATATAACCATAATTTAATGAGTGGTTTTATGTTTAACACCCATTTTTCAGCTCACAATAAGCTATACAAAGAGGCCACTATATCTGACTCAGGAAGAGCATAGAAAAACCCTGACTGAATACTGGCCCACAGGAAGCTACTTCCAAACATTCTTACATAACCCCATTGGCCTAGCTGAGATTCGAACCCACAAATTAATCTGTAGACATCACTGAATTTGCCGCATTTAGAAAAGTGACCAGTCTTGCTTTTCTCTAACACCAGCTCTAAAAAATGATTCAATTTAAATATGAATACTTGATCAATTCTTGAAAAGAATATGTATCAAATTTTTTTCATGCAATGGAACTGGAAAACTATTTATTTCAATGCACCCCATCTAATCACAGTTTTCATGCAAAGGAACTTGAAAACTACTTTTGTGGAATGCACTCAATCTAATCCACCAGTTTTCATGCAAAGGAGTTGGAAAACTATTTCAGTGGAATGCATTCCATCAAATCCAATATTTTCATGCAAAGAAACTAGGAAACAATTTTGTTGAATCCACTACCTAGTTCTATGAAACTAGAAAATGTACAGTTAATAATGTATTGTTGATACATGGTCTTAGCAATAACACAAACTAGACAGGTTTGATGTGTTGTCATGAACAATTCATTATCATAAAATGCATCTAGTAGAATCCATCATTACTTCAGAACTTCAAAAATCCAAGATGCTTTATTGAGATGGTGGGCTAGATAGCCCACTTTTGTAAAACTAACTTTGCACACTTTTGTAAAACTAACTCTTTCTGTGCAGCTCAAATAATGTAATTAATATATTATGTCATCATTAATATGATGCCACATTAACCTAGGTTTATTTTATGTATTACTATGTACGAGAGAGACTGGAAGTAAAACCCCATGGTTTTGATTTCTGACTATTATAAAATAATGAAAGTAAAGAAATGCTTACACAATTTTCATAACTGCAATTAGTACTATGCAAGAAAATGATCTCAGTGTATATAAAACATTGGGAAATCACTGGCAATTTACAACACGCCATAAAAAATCCTCTCCATTCAATCTGATGATTTCTATAGCCATACATGCACTTAACTTTCTGTATTTTATAAGCTGTCTAATACCTTTAACCTGTGCTAACTGAATGAATTTTAAATGCTAATTTATTATTTTATAAATAAATGCTGGCTGGATATACTTGTTCCCATACTTTACTTAACTTTGTACTGTATGTGCTATATTGCAGCACATGAAAATGTATGCTAACATATAAATCCTTTAAGGTTTTCATATTTCTCGACCCCGCTATGTAATAAGTTGAATTATCTATCATATCAAATGCTGACATCCTTATATTCAAGACAAACATGCATTTTAATACTTATTTTAGAAAAGAAAAGATGACATCCATGTTAATGTACAGACAAAAGAATCTTTAAAATGGTTGCTTCTGCTGCATTATAATTTTGCAACAAGCAATTTTAAGGAACATGAACAAGCATATTTCAAGTTTTTTTCTGAGCTGTTCTTATTTAAAACACTATGATACCTTCAAGCAGCTTTGATTTACTGCTAATGCAGACAAGTTCAATGTAACACATGTCTGTGATGTATTATGGTGAGACTGAATAATGGTTTTCATGCACTCATATTCTACATGGATTTGAACATGAAAGGTTTTCAGATTGACAAACTGCAATGAACATTCAATATTATATTGCCAAACATGCATATAGGCAAGCTGAAAATTCTGTGTATGACAGGCAGTCATGTAGAGAGACATACTGTTATCTCCATCAATATTCTCAATAATGAGCAAGTGATAAATGTTGACCCTAGCTTGAGCTTATCATCTATGCAAATTCATTACTAAGAAAGCAGCAGCATTCATATACAATAATCTGTAATCCATCCAGACCAACACAGCCTGACTACAAAACCTCTCCTGTAGTATTGATTTCCTTGTTAGAAGCATGAATCATTATTATGGAGACTTGCAGATTTCCACTGTTCAATAGGTATATAACAGTGGCAGTTTGATGATATTCATGCCATGCTGGCAGTGGAGAATTTGGTATCAAGGGCAAATAACAAATATTAATCAACATAGACAAACAACATTATGCAAAGGCAGTATTTCTTCTACATTTGAAGTGAACAGTCAAAAATATAAATTAAACCTTTATATTTCTAATTACATACCCTCATATTTAAGAAAAAAATGTCTGGAATTTGGCCAAAAATTGCGTATACACCTGGTGGAAACTTAAGCCAACATGCAGCCATCTCTAGAAAAAAAAAAGACTGCAGGCGAGTCACTGTAAATAGGTAACTGCCAAAATTTTAAAAGTTAAAGTTTAATAGTTTATATAAATTGATATAATGCCCTGATAATCTAATTAGTTCATTTACATCAGCAAACACACATCCCATCAAAATTTAAATGTTTAATGCTTAATCATGCTAATGTGGTTTTTTATTAAAACAAAACGTCCCAAAAGTTAAAATTTTATCAAAAGAATTAAAACATTGGCGTTTACGGGTTGAAAATCTAATGAGGTCTGCATATAATTATAAATATGCCAACCTAGTTTAACTGGAAAACCTCAGCTGGTTTTATTCCAACATACTTGCAAGATATTTTACAAAACAATTCAGAAAGTACAAAAATATATATACAAAAATTTATACAAGAGTACAGGTACTATAAACAATACATGTAGTTTATACTCTAGCTTAATCATAAATTGCATAATTAAACTTCTTTAATGTATAACACCTTTTCATTGGTTGGATACCCAATCTGAAGTATATACCATAAAACTTAAATACATGAAAACATTTTCTCTAGTCACAGTGACCTAATCTTTAAATGAAAATCAAAAGGTTTCTTCCTTGCCTCATGATTATACATGCCAGGCAAAAATGGGTGCCAATAAAACAAGCTATTAACATTGTTCATGGTATATGGCATAAAGTGTTTCTTTCAGTCACAATCTGACCTTTGACTTTTTAAATCTGAAATCAACAGGTGTCTTTTTTGTCTCTCCAATGCAAGCCATTCAAAAAATTTGGCAGCCAGCTACTAATATTTAAAAACTATGGAACCAGACTGTGCTAGTGGTGAAAGAATTAAGGTCAATGACTGGCTGAAAATAGTTAACATTCCAGAAATCTCTGTATAGGTAAATCATACATATTTTAAAGCTTGAAACTTAACCATTTTAATTTTTTATCTTTATCATCCCACAGCCATTACTGGATTTAAATGGGAGTTTTCACTGCATAGGTAAACAATATGCAGTAGAACTGTTCATTACTTGTATATTGCAGTCATTACACAATTGTTACTGGATATAAATGGAAATTATAAATTTATCATTACAGCAAGTTCCTACATTGAAATAAATTCCTTGAGATCTTCAAATTGTTAACTGAAAATCACTATGCTTTTATAGAAGGTTTCAGGTAACACTGCTGCTGAATGAATAGTTATTATGAAAGAAAAATCTGACTAGATCACAAGCAACTATTTCTTTCATGAGCTATGTATGGAATCAGCCTTTTGGACATGGCATTATATTAAATACTGCATTTAAAAGTATGCAGATTGCTTGTGATGGTCTGAATATAATTACTGGAAATACTTTAAGTAATTTTTTAGAAGAAGCATATTTTGGGGTAAATTAGGCACAATGGCAAGCGTGAACCATTAAATATTTTCATCTTACTGTTTTCATCATCCAGGTACTATTGGACCAATTGGTGAATTTTTATAGCATGCTCCAGCAGGGGAATTTTTTTAAAAAATGAGCCAAAAAGTTTAGCATTTTCATAGTTTTCAATCTTCCTTTTAGACAGATTGTTCAATGGATGACATGTTTGACAATCTTACCATGAAAGTACATCAACTTTGCCAAACACTGAGCAAATTTAAAAAACAAAATGACTGGTAAGTGGACCTAACCTATCTCAATGGTCATGCTAAGGAACTTTGTTATCATATATACTGACCACACACCATTTTCACCCCTGAACTAGAAACATTAGATTGAAAACTGACCAACTCATCCCTTATTTTTGTTCAGTTATTCAAAGGACACATTGTTTTGTTGCTGACCTAAACATTATTTTAGATAAACATTATTTTATATGGAAACTGAATTATTTGCCTGTGCTCAGTTTGGTCAATGGAAAAGAAAAAGAACATGTATTTGTGGAAGTCATTTTCTGTCTTAGCAACACTGACCATTGACCTATTAACCAACAAAATCAGCAGGTATTTTTCTTGCTTTTAGTTCAACCCATCCAAAGTTTTTTCTTTTAAACATGATTTTTGACTTTTTTGTGTAAATCATTTTCATTCTTGAAGTACCTCTAACCCTGACCTTTGACTTTTGAAGTCCAAATTCAAAGGGAGTCTTTTTGTCTTGAATGAAACCATTCACAAGGTATGTGGTAGAGAAAGTCAGTAAAATATGTGATGACCATTTTTCCTTCTTTGATTAACTGTTACCTTTGGACCAATAAATGTACACTGGTATTCTTTATTTCAAATGCAAGCAATCAACAAAGTCATGTCAAAATAGGTAATAAAAAAACTAAATACTTTGTGTAAAAACTTATTTTTTTCGAATCACTACAACTTTTACAAATGACCTTTTCACCGCCAAATCAATGTCTTATTTCCACTGTCAGTAACTTACTTATTTACAAGGTTTAGTCAAGGTATCTAGTATACAAGTCACCAAGTGGAAACAGTTTTCCTTCCTTCAGTTCCTGTAATCTTTACTTGTAACCTTTTTTCATTCCAATCAAAAGGTTTCTTCCTTAAACTGAAAGCAAGTTACTTAAAAGGTCCGTAAACAGAACACTTTGGCGAACTCAATTTATTGTGCAGAAATGAAATGAAGAAGAAATGCAAAGGCAGAGAAACAAAGACAGTATGATAAAATACACCTCACCTTATTGCAGTCTGGCCTAAAATATCTAATCAGAACATTTACATATGGACAAACAATATGCTTGTGAAATTCTTTAAGATGGAGTTGCTTTTTCTACACTATTACTAACAAGTTACTATGGATCAATGGACAAACATGACCAAATCATGATACCTCTCTGTTACCAACTTTTCGAATGAATAAACTATTAGGTTTATTTCGTTTGGTATTTTTACAGCACAGTACAGGAATACAAGTTATTTAGTGCCAAAGCAATTGGAGTCCAGAACGTTGCAGAAGGACACATCTGGTAGCCCACCCAGTAGATCTGAACCTACAACTTTTTGGTTGTGAATATAGCATTAAAACTACTTGGCAACCATGGCTCCTTGATCTATTGTCTCTTCTGGCAACTTAATAGTAAGGTTAAACCAAAAGAACATTTGCATTACAAGTACACTGAAATGAAAGCCAACAGAGTGTACAAATTACTCTTAGAGGAACCTGATGAAGTCTAGTGTGGATCATGCAAGATTATGTCTGGAGCAGACTTTTACAATAAAACACAATGGTGTTGTATTGTCAGAACTATCAGTAGGTCTGTAACTGGTTCATTCTGACTGACTACTATCAATGTCCCACTGCAATATGTATACAGGGAAAATGAAATCTCCAGTTCTGCATCTGCATCAAATTTATGTACAATGCTAATTATTTCTTACAAGTAGATTGTTAGTCAAACACTTGCAAGACAATTATCTTGAATGTATTATTCATCAGCCTGTCTCATCCAGTCAACAGCAGTAATCTGGATTGCAAAGGTTGCATTTGTGTGTAAGAATGAATAATCAAATGTTGCATTGAGGCAAAGCAATTCCCTGGGCATACATAGTCTGTGATCTCAAAAATAATGATTTGTTGAATCAAGTTCATCTGCCACTTCCTTTGCATAATACTGAGATAAAGTTTATCATGTACTGAATCTACAGAAATTTTGTGTAGCATAATCTGTCTAGTGTAGTCACTGTGATGCAAGCAATTATCATGCTCATCTGCTATGATTGAATGGGAACCTATAATGCAAGTATTGACCAAAGTTTGAAAATCAAGGACACTTTCAGAAATATACTTATCATACATAAAGTAACAATAACAGTCTCTTGATACACAAGCAGCATGTGAGAGTTCATTCCACATTTTTAAATAATACAAGTGTTCTCAACAAGTTCTAATTGGGAATGGCTGGCAAGTGCATAAAAAAAGATGAAGCACTACAATCTCAATAAAATCCAATATAGTCTGATGTTTTTAACCAAGCAAGCTGTACAAAGCTCAATCCATGCAAAACCTTGAACAAAATTATAATGTGCAGTTTGTTTGCATACAAACAATGACAAGAGATAAATTTTCTAAACTTAAAAAGTAACGGCATGCATTTGTAAATAAAGACAGCATATATAGAGAGGGAAAATAGTTAAATACAAAACCCTCGTCTGAATGTTCTTCTTTCTTATTCATTGTATTCATTGATAATAAGTGGCAAATATAGTTCTGGGTTAACATACTTGACCCTGAAACTGAATCTTATTGTCAATATTAAATATCATCAATATTTTGTAATAAATACTTCTCAACCTGAGATGTTATATTACTATTAACATGGCTGCTTATATTATAAGCAACATAGTTATTTATACTGTTATTAATAATAATAATAATAATAATATATATATATATATATATATATATATATATATATATATATATATATATATATATATATATATATATACACACACACACACACACACACTATGGCTACTTGCATTTGTATTAATTAAATGGTTACTAATATTATTATCCTGGCTACTTGTAACATGGCTTCTTATATAATTATTAACTTGGCTCCTTATACATTAATAACCTGGGTACATGTTATTATTGTTAATAAGGCTACAGACACTGCCATTAACTAATCTACTCATCATATTTTAAAAGTATGAATTTGAAGACAATTTAAAAAAATCAACTGGTAACATTGGTTATAATTAAGTGCCTTTTAGTGTGTATTTGGAAAAATTCAAAACAATAGAAATTGTACCTGTTGTACTGTCTTGAAATATTCTTGTGAGTAATAACATCATTTTCTCCTCAGCGCTCAATACCATGATCCATTACTATAACCTATTCTAATGAAGCCATAAAATTGTACTGTTAGAAGTGTGGTTGTCTTATATTAGAAATATTATTACTAATAAATATTATAACTGGATCCTTGACCATGTCCATTATATAAAAGGGACCCTGTTATACAGGACTGCTCTACTTGGGATTCTTTTTATGTTAAAGCAAAGTGCATGACATGTAATAAGCATTCTAGACATTTAAATAAATAATGGTCACCATAATACACATATACAGATACAGTAGTTCAGAAAAAAGAATGGTCTGAGGCAGAGTCTCATACCTGCACAATTCTTTGATATGATACAAAGCACAATGCAGATGGAAATGCTGCAGTATTCATAAAGCAACAGAAAATGATATGGATCAAATGCTGCCTATTGTTCTGCAGAAAATATGAATGTCTACTGTAACATGCCAACTCAAGCACAAGGCAAAAGCAATCACAAACTTAGTTCTAATACCTTCAATAAAATGGGCTTCTTTGGTAACTGCAGGAGCATCCCCTGAAGTGGAACTAACTACTGGTTCTTCAACCCAAGATTCTAGCGCTTCATCATTAATGTACTCAGGAGCCTGCTGTTGACCTTTTAGTTCAGATGATTCTTCATCATGGATGACTGATGCATCTGCTAACTCCTGGACAAGCTCTGTGGGATATTTAAGGCCTGAATCAACCCTCTCTGACAATAGACCTTCTTCAGCAATATCAATAAGGTTCTTATCTAGCGCTTCATCATTAATGTACTCAGGAGCCTGCTGTTGACCTTTTAATTCAGATGATTCTTCATGGATGACTGATGCATCTGCTAACTCCTGGACAAGCTCTGTGGGATATTTAAGGCCTGAATCAACCCTCTCTGACACTAGATCTTCTTCAGCAATATCAATAAGGTTCTTATCAGACCCAGATTCAGTAGTAAACCTGTGAGCTGTATCAGCTGAGATGACCTGCTGACTATGATAAACTGGTATCACATTATCTCTGTCTTGAGCGGCAACACCTAAGCTCAACTCAGTGGACATGTTTGTATCATCTATCTGTCCAGGCTCTATTCCCTCATCAGAAGAGCTATCAGATGCCTCAGGGCTCGCTTCTATGTATTTCTGATTTTCAGGATAAATGTTTTCATCAACATATTCCTTTTCATTTTGCCATTCTGGCCTAGAAGTATAGACAGCCTTATCTTCTACACCTCCAGGATCTTTAAGTTCTTCAGCTATATTGCCTTCAACTTTCTCCTGATGGTGATCAGGTGTGCTACCCAATGGATACTCTCTGCCTTCTTCATACTCTAGATCAGCCTCCATGTCTGTCAATTTTTTAAATGAAACCTCAATGCCTACTGCTGGAGATACATCCTTATCCTGCTCTGAAATTTCTGAAGTTCCTAAATCCTCACTAGAAGAATCCTCAAACTCTTTATCATCAGCAGCTTTGACTTCCTCCTGGCTACTGTCAGACTTGCTATCTCCTGCAGCATCTTGAGTATCTTCATCACTTTCGGCCTCTGCAACTATCTCAGTTTCTGAAATGCCATCTGAAACCAATTTTGTAGATACTCTATTATCAGCCTCTGGACCCTCACCAAACATATCACTTTCCTTTTCCTGCAAGTCAATATCATCTTTCTCTTCTTCTAAACTATCCTTCCTGTAAGCCTGAGAAACCCCTGGCTCATCTGAGAACTCAACTGATTGTGCAGCCAAGCTAGTAGCATCTGAAACAAGCGTCACGACGTCTACAGCCTCATTTAAGACCTCTTTAGTAACTGATGTAGTTTCAACAAGGTTTACTTTTTCCTCTGCCCCCTCATGATGCTCATATGGCGAAATGACATCTTCACCTTCAACTTCCTCTGTAGGTAACAGAATTTCAAAAATGCAGTTGAACATCCAAAACTTGCTGCAGACCAAAATACTTTAGTTTCAGTTGACAGCTTTCAAGTTTTTCAATTTAAAGACAAGAAAAAGCTTTAGTGAGAGACTAAATAATTCAAGTTATACCAAGTAAGTGAAGTTGTTGATGCTACTGAAAACTATACTCTGGGGGGCCATTGCTTTAAGAATGTTTCATATATCAAGTACATGTTTCAAAACTTACTACTGCTTAAATGTAAACTAAGTCCAACCAATGCTATTACATTACACAATATGTTTATGTCACTAAGTTTGTCACAGTATCCTACTAGTTTAAGACAGATACTTACAATCATTCAAAATATGAATGCTGAACAGCACATTATACACCAGCCTCATGTTCAATAGTTCTCTAAGTAGCCACTAATAGGGCCCAATTGACTCTAGGATCTACTGAGCAAGGGTCTCAATGACCTTGACAGTTGGTCAAGGTGCTCAATGATCTTGACCACTGGTCAAGGTAAGCAGTCATCTCTGAACCTTCAAGCTCCCCTTATCTATAGACTTCTTTATTATACTATGTGCAAGCCATCATATAATTGATAAATAATTTTTTTTCTTGATTTTCCCTGGGATACAATGCCTTTGATCTATAACCCCAAATCAAGACCTTTTCTACACCATAAGTGCACAACCTACATACACTAAGATCAAACTATGTAGTCTGAAAGTGGAATCATGATGGAAAATTTTTTTTTCTTATTTTGGTCAATATTTTTGACTTTTCACCTTTAGAACCCAATATCAATCGTATTCTTTCTAATCCACAAGGCAAGCCATTCACAAATTTTGGTGAAGGTACATAGTTAAAAAGTGAAAAATTTTTTTAGAGACTATTTTTTATTTTTCATTTAGAGACCCTGACCCTTGACCCCCAAAGCTCTGATTTGACCCAAATGCAAGCCATCCACAATGTTATAGATTAGTTCACTTTGTGGAAAACCTTAATTCAATTGCAAGCCATCCAAAGAATTTATTACTGGCTTAATTTGCAGCACCTCTTCCTCCTTTCTGTCACTGTAACCTTTGTCCTTTTGATTAAAAAATAAAGTCAACAGACTTTTTTCTTTCCCCAAGTGCATGAGATCCACAAAGTTTGGTCCAGGTCAATGTTGTAGATACTAACATCATTGTGCATAAACCATTTCTGCCCCCTCTTTGTTCAGTCAAGGACTTTATCTTTTGACCTTGTAACTTCTCTCTTGCCCCTAAATGCATACCATCAACAAAGTTTGGTCTTTGTAAATGGAGAACTCAAACACTACTCACACACTTATGTATATACTAAATAGAAAATACATAGACATATGACAGATAGATGAACAACATCATGACAAAATGCTTATGGTGGGCATAAAAGTTTTAAAACTTACTGTATGAACAATGAAAATCTTAAAATATTCCATCCTCTTGAAAAGAATTTAAAATATGCACAAATCCTACAAATGGTGAATATTCTATATAGAATTCTGTTGATACACATACAAGGCATTTCATCTACTGCAAATGTGAAAATGACATTTCCCAGTTTGTCAGCACATTTCTGCTTAAACACTATTAAAACTGAACAAGAGGACTCTGAATTGCGAGTCCATCTGGTGATTAACATTTCTTTTGTAAAGATAAATCAAAACTTTTGTGCATCTTTTGACCCTGAAATTGATCTACCTTACAATATCCATTGTTTTTTCATTGACCTTGACAATGTTCCTCTATCTCCAAACGGGTATGGTACAATGTAAATATGGAAACTATTTTAAAACTTTTAGTCTGAGTGATCTTGACATTTGACCCTAAAATGGAAGATTTTTGTTCTGCCCTAAGTGGAATCAATCTACAAAGTCTGGACAACTAGAGTTATTGTGCAGAAAGGAAATTGGCAACAGATGCTATCATAATATATAAATGATCTGCCTTATGGAAGTCATCTTAAAACTTGCTGAATATATTTGGTCTTGTAAAGTTTTCCTACCATATTCCTATTCTCTATATTGTGCCAGATGTAAGAATCTAACATACAACAGTGTCATTTGTATCAATGTGTAAATAATATATTTTTGGCCAATAATGTACATCAATACATGTTAATTTCTACTAAATGTCACTTCAAATTAACATGAATGGCTTCACTGTATCTCTATACCATTACTATTAGCTCTGTCACATCAAATCCATGTATGTATATCAGCAAAGTCCAAGGCATCATCCTGATAATGAGCAACATCTGAGCCAAGTCCTATTGAAAAGTTCACATTCTGTTGCCACAAACCGTCATTTCTCCTACATTTCTGTTGTATGACTTTTGTCTATAGCATCCATGTCCCTGACCTTAAAACTATGAAAAACTGTGTTTTGAAGAAGAAAAAAAACTTGCCCAACTTAGACAAAATGATTGATGCTAGGTATTATACAAATGGGTTTGGTATCAAGATAAACAACCTAGTTATAAACCTCTGCAATTCACACATTCATGGATCCTAGATTATCAATAAAGGCTTGCAAATGAAGCCCTATGTTTGGAGCAGCATAATTTCTGTTTTCAAAAGACAATCAGGTCTGACACCACCTCCCTGCAGAGAAACTTGGGTTAGTGCATCTTATATAAAACCTGATAATAAAAATTATCTTGACCACTACCTGAAATACCTTACCTAACACCCTGTAGTTAAATCTTGCTAAAATGACTTGTATTTTGCCTCCAAGGATCAGCTATTCATCAGTATATTATTTTCAGTTTGGTTACTGCTATAGCAAAAAAATAACCTTTCAATATTACACATCATTAATGAGGTATCAAAAAAATTAAGATGGCAACACTTTTGAACCAGAATAATTATTGCAGTTTGCAGATGTATTATCAAGTCAAAGGTATGGCTAATTTTTAGAAGTTTATTCAGCAAGAACATAATATTTATTCTGAAATTCCTCCTCAGGATTTATTAAGAATGCAAAACTAGAGTAATCACCTTTTTTCAGTTCTAAATGTCTGTTTTATCATTTATGTTGTTGTTATTGTTGATGGGTTTAACGCCATCTTCAGCACAAGATGGGCTATACATGGCACCCAGTATAATTGGTGGAGGAAGAACCCAGAAAACCCCCAGGAAGAACCACTGACCCATGAGAAACTACTGGCAGGGTACCCATATTAGTCAGCCTGAGACATAAACATAAGTAGAGATGAAATGGCAGTGATCTGTAACAGTGAGTAACATGAAAGCCACTTAAAGATGTTTATACTGTTGCAGTTGTGAAGTCAATAAATCTTGTCACTACAGGCATAAAACAGTAGTTTTTCCCAAAAATATTCTTAAACTGCATTGAAGAAGGTAATTAAGAATACCAAACTTAATTAAACTATTGAATGAAAACAATGTAATACTGCAGTGCAATGGACTCAACACTTACAGGTTTACCTGGTAAGTAACTAACAACAAAGAATATAATACAGAAACCAAGAAAACACTTAATTGTAAATCATGGATTTATCAAGAAAGGTTCATAGCATGCACTATACTTGCTGGAAATAATGATAAAATCCACTAGTATGGGCATTATCTGCATCCATTTCATGGCAGCAGCAGCAGCAACTGGCTGTACATACCCTATGAAATGTGCAAGTTCAACCAAATGGGACTTGACTGAAGTTTTAACAAATGGATACAACAATTTATATCTTCAAATAATTTTTCTTTATCATGTGAACATTTTTTTCATCAAACACTAGTTCTACAGAATACCAACCCAAAACTAACAGTGCAACAAAGTATGTTTCATGCTGTTCTAAGAATTTAATACAAGTTGGATCAAATCCAATATCCCAATGTCTGGGACTATATACAGGAGGACCAAATGGAAATTAATATCAATGAATATAAGTTTTTTTTTCCTTTAAGTGCCTTAGGATACAAGACAGAATTGGTCACATGACTGAACCATGGGACTAGGACAGTTACTGGTGAACACAGAAAACTAGTTAACTGACAATCATTATGATAAGTAGTATTTACTGCTGTTTTGATAATTTTACTGCAAAATTTTCTACTGTACATTTGGTTCAATTTAGCAGTATTTTGCTGCAAGCACTTGGGAGAATCAATTTATTTATTTTTATTGTGTGCTCAATTAATGTACTGATGCAACAGTAAACTCATACAGAATTCTCTTTAAGGGGGGGGCAGACTTTGGCCAGTTTTGATGAATACAGCCAAAAATCATTCAGATTCTGAAACAGATATGACACTGTCTACATAAAAACCAACTCCAGACTCTCATCTTGTATGTACTGAATGAAATAGTGCAAGTTAGTCTTATGATTTCACTGGAGCAATTATCATGAGCTATCTGGACCTGTAAAACCATGATATTTTGTGATTTCCTTGGTTGCAGAAGATCATGCCAGACAAAGTGCATACATGCCATGTTCTCTGGAAACAAATCAGGGTGATTGGGTCCAAATCAGGGAGATTAGCATAATGACAATTTTTCTCATAGGTTCCTGAACTCTGGAGAGGAAGACATTTTTCTTTCCAACAGATGCATTTGCATTGTCATTACTAAACCCTTTCTTGGTTTTGTCTGTTTCTTGAAGACAATTCACCAGTTCCAATATTGCAAATAGGCATAGCCAGGAATCTGTCACAGTCAAACACCCTTACAAGAATTGCGCTACACTTTTAATCACCACTGTCATCAGACTCATCCATCATCACTGAAAATGGGTTTTCTTTGCATAGTCAAGTTACTTGCTTGTCACACATTGGATCCAATATTAACAATGTTTGTTACCTTAGTTCTTTTGCAGTGAAATTTCTAAGCAATGTGCTAGTCAGGAAACATAACTTTATACAGCTCACTAAAATGATCAGCAACCAAGAATGGTAAATTATGCTCTGCCATAAAGTTAGCAAACAGAACCTCTGCTTTAGTGACACTGTCTAATGAGGTGTGTGCACATATCTGCATTACTTTAGGCACATTATGTGACAATTTATCATTTGCAATGTACTGCATACTTTTTAAGTGCCTTGTGAGATCATTTTTCCCCCACTAGAAATGTTTGTGTGTTGCAAGCTGTGTAGTACAAGTTTCCTCTGACCCTTGCCAACCATTTTTGATATTTAGACATTTGTGTTGGGGTGTAGGGTCAGAGTCCATTCCCTATTGAAAAGTTGGAATTTGCGGACACCATTTTGTGTGGGCATAGGGTAGCCACTTACTAGAAGGTCTAGCAAACTTATAATGACCTTTCATGAAGATATACCTGCATGAAATCGATAGGAATATGATTAATTTTCTCAGATATAGGTAGTAGAGCATTCCTTATATCTTTAATCTGCTGACAGACTAACTGAAATTGACCTAAAACTTGATATTAGTATTCTGAAATTGACCTAAAACTTGATATTTGTATTCTGAGTCACATGACTACACAAATCTTGCAATCTACATCAAGGACATCAGAGGTCAAATGGTCACTTGAATAGATGTACTTCAGAATATAATTGTCAATGAGGATGAATTAAATCTGAGGTTTATTTCTCAAATTGTTTTAGCTGGAAATACCTATGCCTGGCAGGTTTTTTGTTTCTAATTTCCCGGAGATCTTGTCAGCAAATCAGTAGATCAAAAGATGGGGTCAAAAATCAAAAGACTCTCAGACAAATCTGGAGACTTGGCATGTATGAAATTGGTTGCCTCCTACAGAAGGCATTGTAAACAAGTAGGTAATTCAGACTTTTGTGGGCATGAATTCTTCTTTGTGTTAGTGATAGATTCTCCATAATAGGTGTGCATTCAGCCAACCATCCCAGTTTCTCACTGACTCTAGCATCCCATAATCCCAAAACTGCTTTGTGCAGATATCTCAGCTGGCTTTGTCCAGTACTTTGAGGTGCTGTGTGTGTGTATGTGTTTGTGTGTGTGTGTGTGTGTGTGTGTGTGTGTGTGTGTTATTGATGATTAATGGTATTATGGTCTAGGATAAAAGTCACTATGCAAATATTTTTCTCCTTTCAGTCACAATGTTATGAGTGAGTGTGTGTGTGTGTGTGGACATTATTGAGGTTTACTGGCAAGCCAGCAAAATAATAGTTCTACCATCCTGATTAAAAGTTCAAGTTGTAGAAGTGTACAAAATATATAAAGTGCACAAAAACATTTAGGAAGATAAACCTTCCCAAAAAATGTCAACATGAAAAAACAACAACAAAAAAAGACCAACAGTGAACATTTAAATATAACTTTATACATAAACTGTGAAAAACTTTAGGAATAAACCTTTCTAAATACACAAACATGCAAAAAGATAAAATCCCTAAAATACAGTGTCAAAATGGTTAATGAAAACAGTTTTCCTTCAAGAAGTTCATGATTTTATCTGGTGGTATATCTATGATAAAGTTCCTTAATGAAGTTTGAATGAAACAGAGTCCATTTAAGAGAAAAATATGAAACATCTATATTTTTTTTATTGATTATCAAATTAGTTGTTGTGGTACAAATACACCATATTAGCTTGGCCCCACCTTTAAGGATATAGTAGATGTCATTAGAAGTGAAAATTCCATTTGAATTTGTTTCCAATGTTTCATGGTAATTGTAAAGGACCAAATTTTTAGGTGGATCTTCTTTTGTTAGAATTATGGTAGGCCACACTTAACTGCATACATGTACCATTAAGAGATTTATAGGGAAATGGCCACCTTGTTCAAGCCATAAAGTACAGATTAGTTCAGGTGAGGCCAGAAGTTATTAGTTTTTAATTAAGGGCCAAGTTTGTTTAAACTTACCGAGCAGGCTTCAAGCTTTGTTTTGTGTAGAACTGGTTTTAGAAGACAGCACAGTCGTAGACATTTATTGATTGAAATAACGCAGTGTTTAGTACTGAAAAGGCGGGAATTATAATAAATCTGAATGCTCACGCTGTGGAAGGGGGTGTAGTTTAAACCGAAAACCTAAGGTTTAAATAAATATACTGTAGGGATTTTGAAACTTCAGTCTACATTTCTCTATGAGAGGGAAACAGGAGTAAGATCTAAGACTCTGGGAAGTTTAAAGAGTAAATTTCTCATAAATAATTGTTATCCAAGGGAGAGACGTTTGTCTGAAGGGTTTAACAGACACCAAAAGCAGAAAAAAAACAAGGTAATTACATAAATCTCAAATACTTCTTTTATGCAATGATTTAATTGCTTGTAGGTACTTGTATTTGAAGGAATTTATATACGTTGTTTATGCTATGACCTAATTGCTCATAGAAGCATTTATTTGCAGGAATCTATTTGTTGAGGCATAGATTCATTTTTCTTGATATGGTATACTTTTCTAGTTTTTTTGTCTGAGCATGCGCAATGATATTTTGTTTTACACATGCGTTTATGATTTGCTAATTTGTAGTCTTGATTATTGTAGGAATTGAGTAGGTTGAATTCATACTAATTTTATATGTGGAATTATGTATTCAACATAACTGTTGAGGTCATTTAGAAGAAAATATTGTATATATAGTTAATGGATGAATTGATGATTGTTAGGAAGTAGTTGGAACTACCTGAATAAATCCATTATGTATAATGGTAGCCTTGATGTATAGGGAGGAATTTCATTCATTTATGTGTAATGAGGCCAAGTGAAAGGGGCTAAGGCAACATGTGGCATATTGACCATTTCAAGATCATTATTTTAGGAACTAATGGTCTAGACTGTTTGAAAGTCCATAGAGTTAATTATTGACCTTGAGGGGTCAGTCTAATTATGTATTTCTGTTAATGTGACAGAAGATTTAGGTTGTTTGTTTATATTTTCATAAGGTGAAATGAGATAGTCTGAAAGGAGTCACAACATAAACAGTGGGGGAAGGTAAAGAACAGTTTGGAACAAAGGAAAAAGCATCTTGAATTGTTGAAACAAGAGAAAGAGGAATGGAAGACATACTGAAATAACAGAACTGAAGTACAGTCTGAGAGGACCTGAGGACAGAGCAGTCAACAGGTTATGCATTGATGCAAGTCCAAGTTATTTGATTACTTGGACTCCTAATAATGATTTTGGATTCTATCTTAAACAGCATTGGCTGGTCTTATAATGTCATTGTATTTTTGAAATTCCTTAATTAGTAATACGTAAAGAAAGAAGTATCTTTCAAATGGTAATTTTTATATTGTTAATTCAAGGAAATTTTTGATTGAAATTTTATTAAATTTTGTCTTTACTTATAATGGGGCCTTGTCTTATTTGTTCTATACATTAGCTCAGATTACTACTTTATCCCATTCATAAATCCATACTTGTAGTGGCTTATTCCATACCAGGCAAATTTCACTATTGGAGGTCACTCCTAGATACAAACACAAAACCAATATATACCACAGTAATCCTCCAAGTTGTGATAACATACTTTTTCAAAAGAACTGATGCATGTCAGACAATGTAAACCAATATATGTATGATAAACAAAGCCTAAAAAAAAAAAACCCAACAGGTATCTTATATATTAATAGCCGATTCACTCAAAAAGAAATGTTACACTGAAACTGGCAAGATATGAACTTGACAAGGGATGCTACTCTCCTTGATGGAGCTGATATTACAGAGCTTGTTTGTGGAGTTTCCATTCTACATACTTTTACCAAGTACACAAAAGAAAATCATGTTGAATTTTACAATATTTTGAAGTCATTATATCAAATTTTCCATTCTGAAATAAAAAAGGTGTCTCAAAATCACTCAATAATTTGTTCTAATTTCTGAGGATAATGGCAAGGTGTACATTTTAGCTGAGGTTCACTTGAAGGAGTCATGCACAAGTCAGGTACATATTTCCTGTATGTAAGCAACACAATACAACCACTGATTTACAGAAAAAACCTGTCTTGAAAGATGACTCTTTCTTGCCAAAAAAATGTATGGTCTCTCAAAACTGGTGGTCGTTAGTAATTACTATATCATCAATATATATGTGCATTAAGAATAAGGTCTCTCAACACAGACTCATAAAGCAGTGGTCTCACAAGACAGGTTTTTACTGTATTATATGTAAGGGGTTCAAGTCTCCAATAATGGGTTTGATGTTTCAAAGCCTGTTTGTGGTATTTATATTCCACATATTTTACCAAAACAGAACCTGCAGATTTATATAATATTTAAAGTCATTATGTAAAGTATAGCTCACACAGTTTCTTGTTTCTCTTTGATCATGATGATGGCAGAGAGAGTTTAGACAATCAAAAGGCCATCTACAGCCTCCCCCACCATCTGGAGTTGCTGTGGCTTCTTGCAGCAAATAGTTCAGCACACAGTGTTCACCCAAAGGATTCAGTGTCCATAAAGTGGGCATTTTTTACTGTTTGTGATCTCTGTAAGCATGTGTTCAAGTTTCATTAAGTGAGCCAGAGACAGGGGTTGTGGTTGCTGAAAAATGGCTAGAGACAGTATCTAGAAGTGGACCTCATTAATTTAAAATAATGATGATTGGGAAAGGATATAAAATGAAACCACAAGGTACCCCAAGAAAAACAGGAGGAAGAAAACAACTAGTGAAGGAAAGGATTAATGTTGCATGCTAATGGAGTGGTAGTATGATATCTCAACATTATGAAAACAGAATATATAAAAAAAATTATTAAATTTTATTATTCAGCAGTATTTTCACAACACTTCTGCTTGTAGGCAAAACACTGTGATGTTTAACCCTTTCATCACCAAGTAACTTTGCAGGCATAGAGTCCTCAATACTAAGTAACTTTGGAGTTGTAAAGCAAAATGACTTGTGGACTTTGAAACAACATAACTTTGCCAATGTTAAAGGTATCTGGCTGGATTAGGTGTCAAAATCAGGTTATAAATCAAATTTTATGACTAATTCATTAAAATGTGCATATCTATTAAAACTGTTAAAATGCAGGGACAAACAGGTAACACAACAGGTAAAATACAAGTAATTATTTTATTACCTCTTAGAAAACTTAGAAAGTTCTCAAAACTTGTTCCATTGACACTAGATGTACTAGTGAATAATCACAGTAGCAACAAAAGTCTTTTTTTCATGGCGTCCATAATATATAAGATTCTATAAAATGAACCAAAATGATCTCCAAGGTGAGATCTGTCCACACACCTAAAAATGAGCACAGACTGCAAGCGATAATGAATTAGATGATGCTGTGTACGCATGGTTCACACATGTCACAAACCACAAGTGTTAACGTGTTCTAATTTAGGTCGTTTTTAATTTTTTGACCCATTAATTTCATGCTGGTAATGGTTAACCCTTGTGAATTTATTTTTTCTTCCATTTTACGTCTACCGCAATAAATATCCTCACATCATTCAATCAACATTGTTTTTTCGAAATGTGTCCATCTTTCATATTTAAAAAAAGGTCTACTTTGGATCAAACAATAAAACTAGAATGTATACCATTCACAGCAAACATTAGTGATGTAGTACACAACGTGAAGTCGTACATGTGCTAAGCGAATGGAAACCACATGGAATAATGATCAAAATACTGCAAGTTATCCTGAAATTAATGTTACTGTGATGAAATAATTAAACAAAGTACACTGATATGAAGAGATATTTATTCACTGTTAATCTTAGCACGATTATTAATTGAGTATTCAACACTAACATGCCAAGCCACCCTACCCCCCTTTTGCCTATATGTCGATTCTTGTTAGTTTTCTTGTTTGTTATAGGTCCCTCGATAACTCGCGCCCTCGCTTATATCATGGTCGATGTTTTTCGACCCCAATGTCCGCGAGTTATCAAGGGAGTGGTTTATTAGAATATTTCATTTGGCTTTTATTGTCTACAAGAAACAACTTTATAATATAGCAAAATACAAGATGTGAAATTTGTTTTCTTTGGAGTTGAACATCATTTAATAATTGAAATTTTAAATCCACTTTGGAAGGAAGTGAACAATGCAGTGTTAAACATGGAGCATGACATTATATGTTTCCAAGAAAAAAATTTCTGACATTTTCAAAATCTTGGTCATGTGCACTCATTTTGTTTCTTGTAAAGCTAGAGGAAAACAACAATCCACATACAGCACTTTTATTATCTAAATACTGTACATGTAAATTTGTTACAAAACTTTACTTGAAAAAACCAGATTCCATGTCCAACATCACTTGTCATTGTCAACTTTGCCAATATGAATATGAATGGTAGGAGAAGTGGCCTATTTACAATATTATCCCTTACAGAAGGTATCATAAATCAACTGATGCCATATAGGAAAAAAAAATTACTACTAATCCCTAAAAATATCGGTGCCTGGTTCTGTTACAGTATTTTTGCCTAGAGGGATTATGATACTTGATCAAAAACTGATAACCAATCAAATTAAAAGTCTGTTTATCCCCAGGGCCTCTGGGAAGAATACTAAAATATCAAATAAAGTATTTATTATTATTATAAATGTCTAAATAGCAGTAGAAACTAAGAACCAGTCTAACTGTTGAAATTAGCCTAAAAGGATATGCACAATTCATGCACACATATCAGGCAAAATGGTGGTGCAGTTGGTGAAACTTTAAAACAAAACTTTCTCAAAGCATTTTTATAAATAAAAAGTTGTTTCAATACATCTACATAAAACAATTGCAAAGATTGCCAAATTCTAATCCAAATGATTAAATTGTGAAACTTTAAAACTGATAAGCCATTAACAGTGAACATCATAAAGATTTACATGCTACATAATATGCATATGCATTGGTTCTTATTAATTAAATCTTCTAATTAAAGAAAATAATTAAAACTTTATGATATCTTGTAAAGTCACTTTGAAATATTTGTGGTGTCTCCCAAATCAGTGATCAAGGGGACACAGCATTGTCTCTTGCTGATGAAATCCCTGGTGTAACAATATATTTATGAATATATTCATAATCCTCATTAAGATCATAGCTCTTCCTAATAATTCTCACCAAAGAATAGTTAAACATCACTGAAAGATTCACCATTCATTTACTGCAGAGTTGAAACAAATAACCAAGTGTTCAAATCAAAATAACGTATTTTCCCACATATATCCCGTTGGTTATACCAGATTTTACAAACCCTGCAAGGGGGGTGCGGGTTATATAAGGGTGTGGGCTATATCACAAATTTTTTTTTACAAGTAATAATATTTAAATATACTGGGGTGTTGTTTGAAAAACATAACTACATAACTTATAATGAATTCATCCTCTTCTTTTCCCAATTCTCTGGTAGATATCAGACTGTGATTCATGTTCTGATTGACAATTAGTTCCTCTTCATAAATTTATATACCCCATGCACTCCTCCTTTAAAATCATCAATGTGCTTCTCTGCCGCCATGAGTTTGGCCTTCAGTTTGACGGCAACTGTCGGTTGTTTTCCTGCTGGGCCACAATCCACTGCTTCAGGTCAGCTTCAAGGTGTGCCCATTTTGCTTTAGGTCCGCGATGAGCACATTTTTGTGGATTCATCTTCTCGAATGCTCCTTTCTCTTTTTTCCTACCTTGGATTACACTACTGGGTCAAGCTAGACTTAAATTGTAGGGAGAAGTGACTTCTTTTGGTCAGAACAGGGAGAAGTGGGAGCGAAACAGGGAGGAGTGAGACCAAAGCAATAAATGTAAAATATATATAATATATATGATAATGCAGCTATATATATATATATATATATATATATATATATATATATATATATACACACACACACACACATACAGTAGACTCAATATCCGCGCACGGTTTAACCGCTTTGCGGCTCAACCGCTGCAATGTATTTTTAATGATTTTTTACTCCATATCTTAAAATGGTGGGGAGTTATGCGACAATTTCAAAATCGAAAATTTTATACAGGAAGTCGACTGACCTGTTTAACGACAACTCGGACTTACGACTTGTTCCCGGTGAGAGTTGTAATATAATTTTATAATAGGGCTTTATTTCCTGTCCCAAGGAAATTGCGGATTTTAAACGCCTTCTTTTTGGTAGTGGGGGAAGGAGTTCTGTTAAAAGAACAGTACGATTCTTCAGTTGTTATCAGTACAGTAGGCTACTTCAGTTGTGTCCAAAAATACTGTATTTAAGTTTTTGTAAAGGAAAGAGGATATTGGAGCAGAAAAGAAAGCGCATAGTTTTAACAATTAACCAAAAACTCGACATAATTAAGAAACTTGACCAAGACGGGTCTACCAAAAACAGCTTTACAATATGGTATAGGTGAAACAACAGTTCGCAATCTCTAAAAAAATAAAAATACTACTTTCCCTAAACATTCATTGTTTTTGTTTGTTCATTTATTCATCTTTCTTTATTTTAATGTTCAATATAATTGTATTAAATTTAATTATTTATTTTCGTGTTACGACATTAGGATATTAGTGAAGAAGAACATTGGCCTGCATCACAAAAGGTAAACATAAGTAGGATATTACCGCCAAAAAATTAACTAAGTTAATTTTATGTCACTATATCTGGTTTGGTTTATCCGCTGTTTTTGATTGTCACTATAAGAATAACCAGTAGAGAATCAAATATCCGGGATATAATCTGCGTTACATAAATGTACAAAAAGTAAAAATAGATGTCGCTTTGGCCTGTAGACTTTTAGGGAATTATACACCGTTTTCAGTTTCCGCAACTAGTCTATACAAGCTGGTTGTATTTATAGTTTAAACACATGTGGAGACAGCCATGTAGAGGTTTACAAACACAACGTTTTTGTGTTTATTTGTTTTGTCATATATATGTTTTGTATTTGCCTTTGAAAAAGACTCATTAAGAGTCAAAAGCGCTTAGGCTAGTTAGTTACTAGTTTCATACTGTTTGCCGTCAGTTTATTGCATCTATATATATATATATATATATATATATATATATATATGCATTATTTTATTTATGTGCATTATCTTATTTATATTCATACCCATTCTATTTTCTATTCATACTTGTAATATGTGTGTTTGGATTGAGATACATGCAAATCGGCCGCATGAGTTAAAAGGCAAAGGCACAGCAGAAGCTATACATTTTTATTATTTTTTAACTGAAATTAGTAACAAGAGTAGAGTCTTTTAATTTCAAGTTGGTAAAAATACTTACTAAACTACCACTTAATTATTTTGTTTTATTTAGTAAAGTTTTGTGTAAAATTGCAGTCAAAATGGATTTCTAACATTCTTTGAAACAATCCCCAATTCATGTACATAGTAATTAATGCATAAGCAACTTCAAATCATACTCTTTGTCCTGATTTCCTTGTTCCCAATAAAACATTACTGCAACATTTCATAGACAACACATTAAAGTAAAACATTAACTAAACTGGACCCTTTTTTCCCCAAAACCAAAACATCCAAGGAGTGTGCCTATTTTTAAAAAGTTTTTTCTAAATATAACTATTCACTTTCTTGCTTTCTTACAACAAATTCATTAATGGGACTGCATATTTATGGTTAAATTATTTGTCTACCTACTGGTATCAACAATATAAATTGGTTAAATAGTATTTGCTTCATTACTGTACATCTCTTTTGTAAATTCGAGAAAATTAATTATGGTAGGTCAGTCAACAACTTTGACATTTCGCCTGGTACTGTGACCCCTGTGGCTCTATTGCCATGCACTTAAACATATGAAATGGCCGTTAACTTGAAGTCGGCTGTGTAAGAATTTTGTTTCGGCATTTATTCAAATTTAACAAAAAGAAATTATTTAAACTTGAATCTACACTTCACAAGAATACAAGATTTAGAAATGTCCGCATTTATGTAGTCTGTAGTTGAGGCACATCTCCTATAGACAGCCTACGTGCACAAGCACTATGTACAGAGCCTGAATATTTAATTGATGTCATGTGAGCTACATTCAAAATTAACAATTGTGGCATTCAGCCTCAGGACCTCACACCATTGCATATCTGGCTCACAAGTACCTGGCTTCAAAATTCAAATCTGCCAGCTGCCAGAAAGAATACAGTGGAGGCAGGGTGACTAACTTGAACTAATGCAGAGGGATGAATATGGACCTGGGCCAATTTAGTTAATAGCGTAAATACAAATTTTCATGTTTGGCGGGTGAGTGAAAGTGTAGTAGTTGTAGTATCGTTCAACAAACATGTGTGAGCATTGACGAATTTGGTCCTTGTAAAATCTGTATGGTTGCGGGTTATACAAAGGTGCAGGTTATGCAAGCAATTTTTACACAAAACTTGTGGGCTAAACGAGGATGTGGATTATCTGCATATGAGAGAAAATACGGTACTTGTATGCATATATTAAAAGTAGAAAAGTGTCATTTTAATATTTGTTTAACAAGAGAGTGTGGCATTGCTTAGTAGAAGAAACAAGGCACAATGTAAAGTAATGCAACAAGGAATTAATTCACAAAGGAAAAACCTCCAATCTGCTAAATCACCTGAAATTTGAACAATGACTGGAGATGTAGTCATATGCTCACAACATTGCCATTTCTACTGTTGTACAGGCACTCTTTAAAAAATAATACTTGAAAACTTGGTTCAGGAAGGCAACTAGTTTCTGAGTACTTGGCCATGGTAGAGGTTATATGGTCTATTTACACATGCCACCACAAGGCTTTTGATTTCAACTGCAATGAATGTTTTGCAACCTTGGTATGGGTTTCAGTTAGTCAGCCCTGCCAACAGGTTCAGAATATGAAAAATACTGTAACCTTCAAAGTAATAGTTAACAGTTTGTTCTGCTATGTGGGATTGACTGACATCTTTTCATGGTTCTACCACATTCAGTGCAGCTGCCAAGTTTACCATGGTGAACAAGGTAACAGTCTGGTTAGAGACTCTTGTACCTTATGCATAACATTACAAGGTACAAAACAGAGTCTTGAAACAAAAAGTTCCTTCCTGTATAACATGCATGCTCAATGCATGGTAAACCAGTCATCTCAAATCCATTTTTGGAAAATGATTATCAATGAGAAGCAAAAATTTGAATCAGCTGTACAAATTAGAGAAGAAAAATATTTTTTTGTCTGCCTAATGTAAGTAAGAGTACAGATACAGGATATAAATATGGGCTACTGCAGCTGTATTTCTGTGATAAATGAAACATTTCTATAAGTTTGAAGTTTACCAAGTGCTGCATTTATAGTCAACAAGACATGTAACTTCCAATACAAATATAGTAAGGTCTCCATGGAATAAGGGCATGATGGGACACAGTACTTTTGATCATGGAGTAGATTGCTTTCCATGGAAAATCTCCCTATCCGGATGTTATAATTACTGTGGTATAAAGAATAGGATCAAACTTAAGTCAATGAATTTTAAAACCCAATGCTGATATCCCTTCTTGTATAGGAATAGTGATAACATTATTTTTAAGATGGCCACTTATGCCAGACTGTCACAATTTTCATTCAGGATGGACTAGACACTATACTCAGTCTTCTGGTGAAGATGTCACCATTGACTTTCCATTCAAAAAGAATAGCAACACCACCACCATTTTCATTTAGAACCTACTAGAGATCATGAAATCTTTTTGTGAAACTGTCATGTTCATACAATCAATAATTCAGGAAAAGTGATAAAAATTTTAAAATGTCTCTTGTGTGGTGGCCATATAAATTTCAATAAGCCTGATTTTTATCTTGTGTAAAAACTTCATGGTATTACTATGCATACAAGCATTTGGACGCCATTGCAACATCTGCATGAAAGTATGTTTGGATGCTAACAGTAAACATCTGCCATTTTTTAGCTACCTTCAGGGAAAATCCCTATTAGATACTATAGGCTCCAAGGTAAATGATCATTACTTTACATCACGTTGTTGCTATTTTATAGCCATGATCGGCTGTTTAAGGAAATTGAATTAGATTCTCTACTCTCCAAAATTGAAACTGCTGACTCCGTTTTGCACTTTCTTTAGCTTTGATGATTAAAATTACACCTATGATAACATCAATACAAGTCATATATTCAGTTCTCTCAAGAACTAAAATCATATAAAAAAGTCTTCTTGATAAATAATTATACAACTATGATGATCAAATTTTACTCTTAAAACTAATATGTGTGTAAATAGATGTGTGCAGGAAAGTAAAATGGTCAAAACTAGGTTGAGCTTAACAAACTACACTGATATAGATTTATTAGGCAGATCTATGCACAGTCATGTGTAATAAGCATTCTATTTATAGCACATTCTTTTGTGGGGCTTGGGGGAACTTATATATCAAATTGCCTACAAAACAAAGAGGATGAAGTACAATGAAGGATCCAGACTGGACAATGTAAAAAGTCTTTTGGTGAAAACAACTTTCTTATCAGGAAGAGTTGCAATAACAAATTTCTCATGATGGCTGATGTGATGGCCATACTGGACCTCAGACTGGTACCAGTTATTTATTTAGGTACAATTAGACATCATAAGTCTTTTAGTGAAAACACCATGTTGATATGCCCATCAATCCAGGAGGAGCAATAACAAGATTTTCAAGATGACTCCTGTAATAGCCCTAATGGATGTCAGATTTGTGCCATTTTTGTTGTTGTTGTTATAGGGTTTAATGCCATTTTTCAGCACAAGATAGGCTATACATGTCAGAAAGTATTAATGATGGAGGAAGAACCCAGGGAAGACCCATGAGAAGCTACTGGCAGGCTTTCTCACTTACCCATGTTAGCTGAGTCTGGACTCAAACTCACGCAGTGATCTGTAATGGATAGTGCTTTAGGCCACTTGGCCACATGGGCCACCTGTGCCATTTTTTGTTTAGGACCCACTAGACATCTTAAGAAGTCTTTAAGTAAAAACCCTATGTTGGTATGACCATTCATTCAGAAGTAGCAATAACAAGATTTTCATGATGACCTCTATGGTGGCCTTATTGGATATCAGAGCAACACCATTTTCATTTAGGACCAGCTATACTATGGGATGAATTTATACATGTGTGCAAAATTAAAGGGCATGCCTCCAAATGGTTTATGTGGAGTAACAACAACAAACTTTTGCTAAAAGTAATGTTGGGGTACTAGATTTTTTTTTTTAATTATAGCAACCCCTCCTGGCAGTATTGGGTTTGATTACACCATCTAATTACAATATTTGCAAAAGAAGGATAACATTATAAATAATGCCACTCCTATAACACTGATATTCATCCATGCATATGTTATCTTTGGCATGTGACACTGGGCATGGAATTTTATCTGCCTAGTTAAAATTAGATGTCCCTTGTCCTGTGTGAGGATCTGGCAGCCACCACTTCTAGGTCATATTCTAGTGACCTCTGAATTAGCCAATGAAAATGTAGCTTTCTGAAATTTGAAAATTAATCAAATTATTCCACACACATTGATCCTTTTCAGCCACATTGCTTAGTCTCCTCAATGTGAAGGTACAAAACATTATTTGTTTGGCTGATAAAATTAGTGATTATGGTAATAGCCAGTCACCAGAACATGACCCCTAACCATTCACTGTCAGATCTTCACATAGGACTTTGGAGATCTGATTTTAATCAAATTTGGAATTATATCTATACAAGTTTCTTAATTATTCTGCATATACTTTTCTACTGGATGTGCACCAAGCAGATTGCATTTCCCCACACCCTGCTATAACAAAGAAGCACACCCAACTGGCACTTAGGATTAGAATTTGGAGGATACTGAACAAAATAAATGCAGGAAACTGCCTGCTTGTGCTCAATATGCAAAACTGCTAGTTCTGGAGGTAACATAGTTGTGATAAAGAACAGATGGACACTAGATGAAAGGCTTTTCCCTCAAAATTTATAAAAACAAGAACGCTTTATGTACATGCAAATTTGAAATCAGAACAATAAATAAATTTTTTTTTAATTGAATGTTACTTCATGAAAATATTAAATCTGCTTTACTAAGAAATAATATAAAAAATGGAATTTTAAGATCAGAAAATCAAGACTTCTAGACCAAATGAATAAAAGTCTAAATGACTTGATTTATATGGAACTTGCCACAAAACTCCTGAAACATGGAATGGACAGCTGAATTCTTCCTAATCTAACTCACAAAAAGGCAACAATCACACCATGCCTGAAATAGCATAAGTGTCGAGTTTACAACCTGGTTTGCAAATTCGGATCTAAAAATGACACACAGCATCAGGTCCCACTGTTGTTCCATATGTGGTATAACATATTTTTGCACCTTATGTGCTACCAATCGGGCAAAAAAGGACTATATTGCATCAGAGCTTTAAGTGACATGTCTATATTTTAAATAACATTTATTTAAAGTTCAAATGTAGTAACACCTATAAATATGTAGAATTAGCAATGAATCTGTACAATTTGACACAAGCCTCCCCACACCTAACCCTAAAACAAACAAAAATACATGTATGAAGTATGTATGACACTAAATAAATGAGAGAAAAAAAATCATAACATTCAGTGATGTTTGCATGAAGTGTAACCTTACCTCGTGGATCAACATTCTTCATCCAGCACGCTGGAAAAGAAATGGAAATAAAATATTTATACTGCTAGTGAATGGTAATGATCACTAAAAACATTTGATTAGAAAAATACAAGTTTATATTAAGACAGTGGTTCCCAACCTTTTTGGGCAGCAACAAAAAAACAATATTTTTTTTATAAATCTCACAACCTTGTTTCCATATCCTAAAAAGTTTTGCCACTGTAAAAAAATCTTGGCAACCCTTCCTGAATGGCCAAATGCCCTTCCATCACTGATATGGGTCACAATTTGATGGTTTGGAATGACTATTAAAAAGATTACAACACGCCCATGAAAAAATGCAATGTGTCTTCACCTACCCATAATTTTCTTCACCCATTTTCCAATGCAAGATAGCTCATTGTTTTTTGGAAGCAACCTACTGCTGTGTTTCTGCAGTTACAGAAATCCTTGAACGGTATAGTTTCTTTAAAAGTCATTTTAAGGAATGTAAAAGTCTAGAATTTATGAATATTGTATAAAGTCATGAAAAAGTTTTGAAATCTTCCTTGAATATCTTTATGTAAATAAATCTCAATTCCTGTATTATGTTCACATGAAACGTTCATTCTGCCATGCATAAAGTTTCTTCAAGCATGAAGCGTGAAGTAACCATATTATTCAACAAAAACTGAACCAAGTTAAACACACACAGAGAAGGTGAATGACTTTGTTTAACCTCAATGTAGGTAAAACTGTAAAAGCCAAGGTTAAAAACCAGTTGGTTTCTAGAAAAGGGGAATGTACATGTATACTCTTGATCAATTTGATGGCAATAAATGAGTTTCTAGCAACATACAAACAACATAACTCTTATTTGTCAATTGTCAAGTGGAGTGAATATCCAAATTAGCATTTCTCTAGGTGAAAAGAAATTTATACATCCCAAAATGGATAATTTAAACTAAAAAAAAATTGGAATGCAATGTAGACAGAATGCACAACAAAAAAAGGAACAGCAAACTAGAATGAAATGTTTTGGAAAGGTTAAAAAGCAAATGTAAAACACAGTAAAAATGAATGATCAACGATAAAAAAATAAAACATAAATGCAATGCATGAATGGATTTCAAAATTTATTTACCTGAATCCTGAGTTGCCACTGAACTTCAATGGATTAAAGATCTCTGCATGATTATCCAGATCAGACCCATTCTTTATACCAACAGACAAGTTTTCGCTACTTATGAGTCGCGAAATTGTTCCAACAACCAACACTAATGTGATGACATCATCACTAGTAGCTATAGTTAAATAATTAAGAAATAAAATCATCTGCCAAATATATTTTCAAATTAGTTGCAACTGCAGTTAAGGATTACCAAGATATACCTGTAACCAAGCAAGTATTAGTGGTTACAGAACTTGCTATTCAGATTGCCCCCTTTGCCTCATTCTATCAAACATTTTTTAAGCTGAAAAAGTTTACATGTATACTAAAAATGTGAATAAAATGACTCACTTTCATACTTTTCTAGATGAAGACATGTGCTATAAATTTACTAAGATCTACTATTCTAAGACAATACAGAATAATATTAATACTATCTTCACTCATACTCTATGCAATAGCCCCTTGGCACAAAAAATGACTATTTTACCAACTAATGGTAAAGTTGCATACTTTATACAAATGTGTAAACAAAAAAGCACATTTCCAGACATATACAATTTTCTTCTTGTGAGAGCTCTTAGTCTTTCATTCTGGTCCATCATTTTAATGCCAGCAAGACACAAGTTTTACATTTTGCACCATAGTGAACTTGACTGGCTTGATTGATACTAAGGGTATAATGATATACAGATTTACCAGTAAATTGTGATACAAAATGCCTAATAGAGATATGAGCATAATAATCCAGCTTTGAGCACACCAGTGTCTTTTATTAGGCTTCATGTAGTTACCAAAATGGTGGCTTCTGTGTATGAACTAGTGAAGAACCCAAGACAAGAGTTCTGTTTGAAATAATTTTTCACTAAAAAAGGAGTTTATCACTAATACAATTGACAAAACTGTCACTGTGTGCAAAACTGAAATCAAGCATGCAGGCCATACGACAAGCCTCTTGACTCATTTCCATATGTACTGTGCAAACAGAGTGACACAACCTCTAATGCAACAACCAAAGGTTCTATTAAAAGTGCATGTATTGTTTCAGACTGACAAGCAAAGACTTCGGCTATGCTAGCTGCACAAGCTAGATACATATTTTCAACAGCCAAGTCCACAGCTATCACTCATGCCATATCTACTGTAACTCATGCCATATCTACTGTAGTTTCATTGTTCATTATATGCTCCTGTACAGCATTCTTTCAAAGGATTTATAAACATGGCATAGGTGCTTGATCCATATGTTGTGACAGGTCTTCAGAAAAAATTATCCCTGATATGTATTTACAAGTCAAGGAAGATGTAAAAGCATGCTTACACTTAGCATCTAAAGTTGCATTAACAACTACAGTTGGACTTCCAGAGCAATGGAATCATGTGTTACAGTAACTGCATATTGCATTTCTTTTGATTGGAAACTACAGATTTATGTGATACAAACACGGGCTATACTTGAGTGTGACAGGGATGTAAACATTGCTACAGTTCTGTTGTCAGCTGTTAATGAATGGGAAATTCCATCCAATCCTCCACTGTTAAATCACGCTGCTTAAAACATGGCTGTTATAGCATCAGAAGCAGGATGTAACCCACATATTGGTCGCTATGCACACACTTTAAATTTAGCTGCCCAGAAAGGCCTGAAAATCAATGTTAGCAGACTTCTTAGCAGGATCAGAAGAACTGTCAGCGTCTTTTTATTCACTGCAGTGCAGTTGCTGCAGGAATATTCAGAGACAAAACTGAGCTCCTCAACTTACCAAAACACAAACTAATTCAAGATGTTTGTACCCAATGGAACTCAGCAGCTGACATGATTAAAAGGTTTCTGGAACTACAATTAGCTGTATATGCTGCCCTAACCAGCAAGGTGTGCAGTGTGAACAAAGATGTGTCGGAAACTGATTTTAGCAATGCTGAAGAAGTATTGGCATCTTTGAAACCACTAAGGACAATCATTACAGTGTTGTACACTGAAGAAACACCCACCATATCCATCATTCTTCCATTGCAGAATCAACTATTACTACACTTATGGAACTATCTGATCATGATTCAACATTGGCAAAATACATGAAAGCAACTATTCTAAATGATCTTTCAATTGGATATGAAGGAAACACAGATTTCCTCCTGATAGCAACTTCTTGGCTCTGACTGCATCCACTTTTTATGAAAAGAATCAGCCAAAGAACAGGCATGCCAACAGAATTCAGCTTCTGATGTGCCACCTCTCCCTGCATTACCAGCCTTGTCAGCTGAGCATATCAGCACAACTACCTCTCATCAAATGAAAAGAATAGACAGATGAAGATACTTCTCCCTCACATATTAGCTAAAGCTGACTGTTTCTGTCTTGTCTACATTTGCTGATGCTTGCACTAATGCTGGTTCTGCTTCCATTTTAGCAATGTATATTTTGTGAAAGTGGAGAGAAATACTAAGATTGTTTTTGAAAAAGTAACTGAAGAAATTGAGAGCTCATTTCTCTTGTGCAGAACATATTACAATGGTGTCGATATCATCAACATCAGTGTTATCCAGTTATGCATGAGAGTTGCCCTGCATACCAGCAACATCCGTCACTTCTAATAGTCTTCAGTACTGCATGAGATATTGTTTCAAGCCAAAGGACAGCAATCAGTGCAAAGAATGTTGATATGCTACTGTTTCTGAATAAGAAATTGACTATACCTTAATGCCTCCTTTGTAAACAGATTTAACTCTGAACTTTGATGGATTCACTTAAGAGAGCTAGGACACACAAACAAGATCCTCTAGAAAAATGTTAATTTGCTAATCCTGTTTCAAACACAGGTAAATAAGCTGGCAGCTTCCAATTTTGTCCAGTAGTGAAAGACTATTTTATCTAGTCACATTAAATATTTTGTATTCTTTCATTGGAGAAATTAATAGATTGACAGTGTTGCCAAGTTATAGATGAAAACAAGGGGTTTACATGTAACCAAATTTTATGAACTTAATTTTGATAGTCACAAAATATGTTTGTAAGTAATTAGTCTCTCAGGCTCTAACCAAAAAATGTTCAGAATCTAATAGTATTAATTTACTATATTATTTATTCATTTTCTAAATTGTGATCAAGTGTAGTTTTTCTTGTGTTTGTCCCTTGTCAAGACTAATGCAAGAAATGAATCATTAGATCATTTTGATTTGAAGAATTTCTAATCAGGTAAAATAATTCTATAAATCTTTTCCAGTATTTTTGCTTCTTGTTTGCAGAAATTTTCACATGTTGATATATTTATTGCTTTCTAAACAAGTGATGTGATTATTAGTTACTGGGTGTTTTGGAGGAATTAAAGCAAGATGGTTTCATTTTCTTTTTCATATTTTATTAAATGCATGGAAATTTCTCCCTATTTTCGTACAAAATATGAAAAATCAACTTCAAGTAATAAATGCTATGAGTGATCAATACACATTGATATTTAAGGCAATACAGACATGCCATAATGCAATAAATTTTTTCCTGGACAATACTCATCCATAATTGGTACAGATCAATGTATGAAATGGCTGAGAACATAAAAAAAATAATGATGTGATGTACCCCTATAACATGTGCAAGAACAATTAGGGAATTTTATCAGATTTTAAAAACTGGAAGCTCTGATTATGCTGTAGTCCTTGCAAGTTCACAATCTGTCCAAGTGTTGTTTTAGACTGCAAAAAACTGGTTACAGCTTAGTTACTACAGGTAACTAGTTAAGAAATACAGTAACCAGTTCTGCCCATTTTTGTAGTTATATTTTGATTTAGTCAACTTGAATTTTAAGCATTTTATTACAGTACACTTTTAGTAAGATACAAAACAAACAGTTCCGTTTCATATTACTGACAATGGAAATGTTAAACCCATTTCAAAAACAGTAAAATTAAAGAAAATGAATGACCAGACAAAAACCATATGGCACAAAAAAACTTTCTTATTGTACTGGGTTTAAAATTAGGGTAGGTAGGTAAATTTTTTTAGTTTTAGACATAAAATATGTTTATATATAATGTACTAAGTGCTTCTAGTTCTGGGCTAAACCAGCTAAATTAGATGTACAAATCAATTTTGGGAATTTTTATTTAACATTTTCTTCCCAACATTCTTGGAAAAAGTGCCAGAGTTGGCAACAAAAAACTAGGACAGTTGTCTGGCTGAAAACATTTATTTTCCAAATTCAAACATTGCAAGCAAAATGTAGATTTCATAATGTGTCCTATTTTAGGGTCTGTATCAGGTGTTGATTTCACCTATCACAGTATTAGGTAGTTTCCAATCTGATTAAAATCAGCTTAGGGGTCATGTTCTGGTGATCTATGATATAACCAATATCACTTCTTTAATCCCCAGATGCAGGAGGTCACAGGTTCGAACCCTGGCTGAGTCATACCAAAGACTTAAAAAATGGCATTAACAGCTGACTTGCTAGGAGCTCAGCATTAAGAGGTTAATGTTAGTACTGGTTGGCCTGGTGTCAGAATAATGTGACTGGGTGGGACATCATGCTATATATCTGCCAGAGTGTTAGACATCACTACAAACTGCCACACCGCAGACATAGCAATATGACTGAAAAATTGTTAAAGCTATGTTAAAAAGCCAAAATCACAATCTTATTTTATCAGCAAATCAGATAAAGTTTTACATTTTAATGTTTGGAGAATTAGCAGTTTGGCTAAAGTGTACTAATGTGTCCCTAATGATTTGATTCACTTTCAGATTTCTAAAAGGTGCATTTCCATTGGCTAATTCAAAGGTGACCAGAACATGACCTATAGGCAATCACATCAGATCTTCATATAGGACAGTGGATATCTGATTTTGGTCAGATTGAGTCAGTTTCCTATGCCTAACTGTGAAGCAGAGTGAGCCAACTCATTTCATTCAGGATTTAAGGACTTAATCCTAGTCTTGTGTATACATCATTATTTCAGGTGTATTCTTTTGAAGAGAAGGAATTAAAGAAAGAATGTACACAAGAGCTCTGGCAAGGAATGACTGCATGACTAAAAATAATAAAAATTGTTGAAATTTTATTTTTAAAAGTTTTAATTAGCAATGATAAAACTAGAGAAAAATGAAGAGGCAAGTGATGCAAAAGCAGATTTTTATGAAAATACAAATAATATCGTGAGTAAAGTAACATTTTGGGTACTGAGGATCATGATCTTGTCCAAATGACTTAATAATAAATTGTTAGTAAAAATTTTATTAAACAATTTGCTTTGAATAGTATGATCACAATGGCAGAGAGCACTATCAGTGATGAAAGTGATGTGAATGAAAAAATTAGGTGAAAATATTGACAATTTTGGTGGGAAAAATGGTGGAGATTAAGATTATTAGTTCAAACAGAACTGATCTAGTGACTTTTCAAAACTGGCTCAATTAAAAAACCACAATTCTCATTAAAACATGAAACGTTCCATCCCTGCTTATGTTCATCTCTGAGTGCCAATGTCAATTCAGAAATTTAAGGGCTTGCTACTACTAATGAACCATATCTATCAAACAAAGCTTTGAATTCACTGGATACTCTATTCCCTTAATTTCCTTCCTTTATATGATCACATTTGTGAACAACTAGGATATTAAGAGTAGCTGAATGTAGTCTAATTGTTACTTGCACAATAATATTTGTGATATTGTTTGAGTGCTCAACTTAAACATCTTAACCTGATACATGAGCATGACCTCTGGCTCTTAGGCAGACAGGATTTGTATTCCTCAACTTTCATTTTATTCATTTGTTTGAACCAATACTAAAGAAAGGGGAACTAAGTCTGCTGCCATGTTGAATGTTAGCAGGAGAAAGAAGCAGAGACGAATGGCAGCCAAAGAAGGATCACCATGGAAAGCTTTACAGTATGAAGGGACATTACAGTATGAACCTTAAAAATTTTTAAAGTCCTGGTGGACATAATCCATTTTATCCTAAATATGATACGGTCGGTCGTAATACCTCATTCTATCCTGAATATACCTGTGGTCGTAGTATCCCATTCTATCCTGAATACGACTATGATCATACTCTAATACATGTTTGTAGCGTCTCTAGAAACATGTTATACATCACAAATATTTGTGTACCTCTTAACCAATACCGGAAAATCAATCATAAAATGATGGATGACAACTGAGACGTATATATGGATTTTGATGGTAGGGACATTGAAGATGACGATTTCGATGATTCTGATGATAATATTGACTTAAATGATGGGTTGAATTGAATAAAGTTGATGAAAGAGACAATGCATGGCTTCATGCACTTTTTGACACTGATTTGGACAATGAAACTGACTTGGAAGTCTTTCAAGAGGAATGGGTCCATGATGATATTTTTTAAATTTGGCTGCAGCCACTATTTTAAATTAAATATTGTTGTTATTGACATAGTGATTATGTGGACTTCAAAATTTTGACTGATTATTTATCTTTATCTTACTAAAAGATTTCTAGGATTATTTTGTGACAAGTTTTCATGAGAAACTGCATGCATGTTTACGGGGCAGGAGGTGGTAACCTACTTCTGAGCTCTTTAACATTAAGGCTATGTACAACACAATAAAGTGGGTGATATTATAGAAAGGTAGACAGATGTAGCTTTACGATGATACCATATAATATTGATGTTCTTGTTGCACTACAAAATACAGAGGGGAAAACATCACTTTTTGGACCAGAGTTTTTTCCAGCCGAAATTCTCTTGAGCTGGTGATCCAATTTTGTGTCCGGATTTTAGATGTTTTGGCTTCAGATCGAAGGCAGACCAGTCTGAATTGCACACAGACATGTGAACATTTGCAAAAATTAGGATAAGATGGGCATTTAGAATGTAGAGTGGTCTCGATACGAAAATGATGGGCCCATTTAGCCCCCCCCCCAAAAGTCGCTTTTACCTTTCTGCTCAAGCTCAGGCCAAGAGCCAATGAAAATAGATGTTTCTAACACAAATAGGCATCAAGTAAGCCAGAAATGTTTTCCAATTCGACGTATTATAATGTATTTAAAAATATCTCCCAAAATTGATTTCCTACTCACATTTCAGGCGAAAATGACAAAAACCTCCAGGGGTTAATGGAACCTGGATGTCTCTGGACACTGATGGAGAAAGGAGCAGGGGAAAAGAGGTATTAAACATTATTTACCACACTGTTGTGGGTCCAAATTTCATAATCCTCTGTAACCGGACCCACAGGATGAGACCAAATGAAAGATAGATCAGATGTAACTGGATGTTCCAGGAACTCATTTGTGTCAACCAAATTTGAAAGTTGTCTTAAATACTGGGTTGACTATCCCTCAAGTATTGGTGAAGTGACACATGTCATGTACCAATATAATTCACTATTCATAGTCTATGATATGTTATAGTATCAACACACATTCTGAACTTTATGCTCTTTCCATCCAAGGTTTGATAATCTTTCCATCTTTAAAAGATTTGTCAGAGATAGGCAGTTTGTCAATATACTGGTTTTACTTCTAGTAGGCAGATTACAGACAGACCTTGATTAACATATGTTTATGCCATTCTCCTGCATGATAAGATAACAAAAATACTTTCAAACAGACTACTATGCTGACCAAGATTTATTCAGCCTTATTGGCCATTTTAGGCAGGATTCCCTTTAGCAACTAAGACCTTGTTTTGCAGTACATGAAGGATTGAAAACATCTTGTTACCAACTTCATATCTCCCCTAGATATCAAGTTTGATTACAATCTTATCTTCAAAAAACAACAAAATGAATAATATTAATATCCTTGGGCAAAGAAAATCTGGTCTAGAAAGGGGAGGTCATTGTTACTGAATCACATCATTATGAGTTAAATAGTTGCAAGTGAGTGTTCCCAAACTATTTGCTTTTACTAATTAAAAAGAGCCTGTGCCTGCAGCAGTAATCTCAGATGATTTTTCAATTTTGTGAATAACATGGCAAATGACTAATTTTGAATCATGAAGATTAAAATAACTTGCATGCAACAAGTTTAGTTTTGTATCAACCGTCCATCTCTTTCTATTGGTATAGAAACGTATTAATGTATCTATATAATGAAGTATCACATCATCCCAAGTAGCCTTTTTATGAGGTATACAAAGAGAGTGCAAGGAAATAAGAAATAAACAATCAATTATGACAAGAAATGAGTGGGGTAATGCATAGCTAACACTGGTTACTGAGCAAGCGATAAAAAAAGCATCCCAGTGCTAGTGAGGTAGTAAAACCTATGAAATTTAATGAACACAAATAAATGAAAATTACATTAGAATTGTGGTGCAAAATATCAATTATAACAAAAATATATGGAACTGACAGTAGATGAGAACAAAATACAACCTAGAACATAGCAAATGTAAAGTGTCAAGAGACCTTGGAGAATTAGTCTGACTGACAAAAAGAAAAACAATGTTTCACATGAGGGAAATAATAAATCAGAATGGGATTACATTTGTTGTTTTTTTGTTCTACTCATCCAATTAATAATCAAAAAAGAATATTTACTTTGAAATGGGTTGTAGTGCTCCTAAAAAACTGACAGCAATAATAACAACATATAACTGAGTTACTGCTATAGTATTAAAATACATGCATGTAAAAGTATAGATTTGACAAATGTTAAATTGAACTGAAATATCTTGCTTTAAGGGATAGTAATATAGAGTTTATTATACGTCCCATATAGTTTAAGACCCTTTTTATATAAAATCTCTGTAGTCAACAATAAACACCAACAAAATTTCTGAATAATAGTATAAAAAGACACATGAAAACTTCTCATGTAATCCTTTTTTAAGCACTAGTCAATGAAGTGAAATGTTATTTACAAATAATAATATGCAAAACAACATTTAGTATCTTCAAATTTTTACAAACTTGCCAATCTATCTAGATATTTCTGAGGGTAAGGTGAAAATATTTTTAACAATGCAGAAAAACATAAGAGATGGAATAAATTAGTCTGTGGCCGATTAAAAACAGCCTTCAAATATATGTAATTAAACTTAAAGCCATATTCTCTAGCTGTCATAATAACTTCATTGCTTACATGCAGGGACCAAATAGTTCCAAAGTACATTATCAGTATGATGTGTGAATCAAACTACATGTATATCCTAAGTTGGTGTTTAGAGTCTAATCCATAGATTGCATTGGCCAATAGGTCATTGATACAGACTATGGGTAAATATTACATATACAGGACATGATAAGGCTGGTACAATACATCAATTTTAATTTAAGTGAAGCATCCTTGCATACCACCCATTTATGAGTCTGATTACAGTGTAGATATCACCATATCTCAGCTCATAATCACCTGCTCCCCTTTACAGTGAAGGTCAGGTGTTGGCTGTAGCTGTGAGGTGAGGTGAGGTGAGGTGAGGTGAGGAGTTAAAAGTTTGCAACTTATGAAGTCCTATCAACAATGCAGTTCTACAGTTACTATAGTACCAGCTTATTGCATGTTGAATACTCTTCAAAATGAAGGGAGAAATGGGAAGTCATAAGATGTGTTACTTATAATTTTCTTCTCATTCAAGTAAAATCTCCATTATGGTTACTACTGGAACTTGCAAACTTGTTCCTCATGTACGTCAGGTCTATATGCAAAAATCATTCAGAATCACAAGACTGAATGGTTTCAAAAACTTTTTGGAAGCTATACTATCTGTGCATGATTAATTATCAGTGCTTTAAATGAACCCCTCATCCAAGCATTTGTGAAGAATGAGGGGCATTATTGGAGTAAAGCAGGAGACTGAGCATGTATACATAGCATGTTACTCTGTTGATGTCAGAAATGGGTGCTCTTCAAAGAAAAGGAACTTTTATCAGTTATGCAATATGTCACTTGAAGTACCCTATATAAACAAGCCATCTGCACGAGAAACCTCATAGTTTAAAGTTAAGTGTTTTGATGTCTATCTAATACAGGGAGGGAGAATCCCAATTTACAACAACTAATGGGTGGGTGTATACATGCTCAGCCTCCGGCTTTACTCCAATAATGCCCCTCATCTTTCACGAATGCTTGGATGAGGTGTTCATTATTTTTCGTAAAGCCTTCAGCCTCACATGCATACATAGCATCTTTAAAGACTGACAACAAAACATCTGCTAAAAAACATGAACAGGAAAATTATTTAGATGATATTAACAACTGCTTCGGTGAAGCCCTTGTTATTAGCCTGGATATCTCTTAGGTAAAATTTTTGGAAAGTCTTTACGGAAGTCCAGTCTGCCATCTTGAATATATTGTATAAGGAACAACCATGTCTGAAAGCAGCTGATGCTGCAGCAGTTTTGTAAGAATGAGCTTTGAATTTGGATGCATCAATTCCTGATTTTTCTAAAACTATTTTTAACCATCTAGCAATAGTACTGGATGTCACAGCTCTGTAAGAACAATAAGATACCAGAACTTGATTAGATTTCCGAAGATTTTTTTTGTCCTGTCAAGATAATGCAATAAAGTATGCATGACACAAAGCTTTTCATCATTATAATGTAGTAGTTCCATCTGGAAATTCTTACCTTGTCTTGAAGTTTTCAACAAATCTGAAAAACTAAATACAATTTTATCTGCCATACAAGTCATGTTATGTAAATTTAATCATTTTAGAGTGTGCTCTAGGAGCTGTGGACAAAAGCAATAAGAGCAACCAGCTTCATTGTTAATAAGCTTAAAGATAGAGTGTCCAGAGGAAAGAAAGTACACAGATTTTAAGACTAGGTTTACATCCCAAGTGTCAACATATCTTGGCTTTGGTTGACTTTTGTTAAACAATCCTCTCAAGTATCTGTTAATCAACACGGTTAAGGCTATACTCATTTTTAAACATTCTTTGAGTAGTAAGTAACATAGCCTTGTGAGTTTTTATGACACTGTAAGACTTACCTTCAGTTACCAAAGATTCTAAATATGAAATAACTTATCTCAGAGACACAAAGTGGATTAATTTCCCTGATTTTACAACAAAAATACCATTTTTTCCATGCCAAATTATATTGTTTAGATGTTCTTGGTTTCCATGAATTGATGATGATGTCCACAGCTGTTGTTGGAAGTCTTTGGTTTTGGAGCAGTCTCCTGATACAGTCACTGTGATTAAAGATAGGTTCTTTCCTAGGGGATGAGTCTGACCACTGTGTGGAAGAGTCAGTATATTTTTGTGCCTTGGAAGTCTAATTGGAAGAGAAATTAAACAAGACAAATAAAGGAAACCAGGATTGTGATGTCCAATGTGGAACAAATAAGAGTGCTTTAGTAACTTTATCAGCAATAATTTTATTCAATATTTTTCCAATAAGATTAAATGAAGGGAAAATGTATAGCACTAAATCCTGCCAGGAAAAAGAGAAAGCATCAGTTTTAAAACCACCTAGTTCTGGGAACCATGAGACAAACTTCTTTAATTGACAGTTTAGTCTAGATGCAAAAAGATCTATGTCTGGAAGAAAAGTCTGTGCACACAATCTTTGGAAAATTTCTTTCTTTAGCATCCATTTAGTGGAGTCAGAAAAATTTCTGGATAGAAAATCTGCCTCTATATTATATTTGCCAGCAATATGGACTGCGGATACAAAAATTTTCCTTTCCAAGCACCAGTTCCAAATCTGTCTGGCTAAGTGATCCAAATGAATTGATGCCATTCCAACCATATTATTAATATACGAAATAGCACATATATTGTCAAATTGAATCTCTATATGGATATTTTTATGATCTGAATAAAAGACTTGTAAAGCATAAGAAACTGCTAACAACTCTAAATAATTGATGGAAAAAGTGGTCTCACTCTTTTTCCATCTACCAGAGATTGATCTATTTGAATAAAGTTCAAAAGCTCCCAACCCTGAGAGCATTCCATCAGTTTGAATAGTAAAAGCAATCTTGTCTTGTCTGATATATTTCCCATTCTTGTCTGCTACAGACAGATACCACCATTTGAGTTCCTGAATACTTTGTGGAGACAACTGAATTGTACTATGTATTATCAAAATTTTTGTGTTCACAAAGGCCTTTCAATTTATCATGTTTTAATACCTGTAGTACATTGGGGCTTCCAGGATTGCATAAAATGCTTATCAATAAATGATGCCAACTCTCATATTCTAACATACTTTTTATCAAGAAGCTTCTTGACAAAATTTTTGATATTTTCCACTTTCTCCTCAGTAAGAAAGACCTTAAACTACAGAATCTAACACAAAACCAAAAAAGGTTATTCGTTGAGATGGAACAAGAACAGATTTTTCGAAATTGAATAATAAAACCGAGAGATTGTAATGTGTTTCGTAAGCAAATGTGACTATCACTGTCCAAATTCAATGAATCATCAATATAGTAGGTACACCTAATACATTTCTGTCTAAACCATGCATAAATGGGTTTTAGGATCTTCGTGAAGACTCTTGGAGCAGAAGAAAGCCCAAAAGGTAAACAGACAAACTGAAAAAGTTGACCGTTCCAAATAAACTTGAGAAATTTCTGATAATCTGTATGTATTGGAATACTAAAATAAGCATCCTTTAAATCAATTTAAGTAAAGAAATCATTTTCTGGATGAGATCTAAAACAATTAGAAACATTTCTTGCTTAAAATGATCATAATGGACAAATTTGTTCAACTGTTTCAAATTGATAACTGGTCGAAATTTCCATTAGCATTGGGACAAACAAAAATATTTGAAAGAAATTGATTATTCTCAGAAGTTGAGTGATTTCATTAGATATAATGGTACTCTGCTCATCTGAAAAAAGGGAATTTCTTTTGGAAAAAAGGTTTGGAAAGGCTTGGAATCAAACTCTATTATGTGCCCCGAAATTGTTTGTAAAATCCATGGATCATGAGTAAATTTATTTCATACATCAATGCCGTATTTTAATTGTCCCACAGAACTTACCGTAACAGATTTTAATTTGTTGGTTCGTTTGGGAGACTGGTATAAGTAGGTCTCTTTCCTCTTGGAATTTTGGTATTGATACCTGTATGTATTTTGGATACTATAAGGTTGGGATCGAAATCTTGTCCTCTGATTGAGATCATGAGTTCTTATGGGTCCACCAACTCTAGCACTACAGCCTCTATTGAAACCTATGTTAAAATAGGCAAAGTTTTCTTTGGCAAGTGCAAACCCATTGTCACATTTTTTAACTTCTTTGACCACATCATCTTCAAAAAGCAATGATGTTATTGGGATATGCATGTTACAAAGATTTGAATATTTCCTTTTCAAGTGTGGTCGAATCATATATCTCCTCCTGAGGGAGACATTATATTGCACCTGACCCATAAGAGTAATTGCATCAGAAATTAGGGTCTTTGCTTTTTCATTAGTAGCAATCAGTAGCTTTATCAATTCTGCTAACTGGACAACTGGCATAATATCTGCAGCAACAAGATTTTGTATATTCCTAAAGGCTTTGTCCTAAGAGTGACCTCTTTTGCTTAGGTCATTCCAAATTTCTTGATTGACAAAGGGGGGGGCTCAACTTATCACAATTTTCTGATATTTTCTACTTCTGTACAATTTCATCTGTTGCACATAAGGAAATGCATGCAGTATTAATCAGCTCTGCTAAGGATTTAGGTATTGGCTCTCCTTTTGGGGAAGTTTTTAATTTGGGTAATTGCCACACATCATCATTACTAGTAGAAATACAGTTGTAATCAGGCTGCATAGCATCAAACAATGCCCCATTAATTTTCCCACTCAACGAAATTTGTTTTTTCCCACTCAACGAAATTTGTTTGAGTGGTCTACTTGTATCACCCTCTTCTGGGGTAACCTCAACATTACTATATGGTCCTTCATTTTGAACTTCTACATGTAATTCTGGTAAGCTTTCACCAAAACAGTCATTAATTTTTTTGTCTTCTGTCACAACAGGCTGAATATCATTTAAACCCAGTTTTTTTTTTCAAAAGCTCAATGTCCATTTGCTACAGGTTATGTCTCTAAGAATGGACGTCTTCAACTCTAAAACATTTGTTGTTTGTTTACTTGCCATAACAGGCTTGGGTTTTGACACTTTTGGAACTTTAGTCACGACAGACTTTTTGTTTTTGTGGCTTCATAACTCTTCCCTCTTTTGAGGAACTTGCCTTGACTTCACAAAAGTCTGCAATATCCTCAGGCCCAAAACCCAAAAATTCTGAGTCAGCTTCGAGGTTGGTAATTGAGAGGACTTCATCCACTTCAGTAGCCATTAGAAGATGAACGAAAATAATTTAGAACAGATAACACATATAGCTTGGACTACGTCCTAAGCTGGCTACAACACATCTTTTTTAAGTACACACCTATTATTTAACTTACCTACCTACCATTCCCTACAACAACAAAATAGACAAAATAACTATGAGGTTTCTCGTGCAGATGGCTTGTTTATATAGGGTACTTCAAGTGTCGTATTGTATAACATGCTATTTATACATGTGAGGCTGAAGGCTTTACAAAAAATAATGACCTTGTTATACTAATAATTGAATCAGCCTTAGCAATCCAATACAATTAATAAAAGGCATCAACAAAAGTGAGTTTGTTGTAAAGCGTTGAACTTGAAGCCAAACAATTAATCGAAATGAACAATGTGGTTTCATTTAACCCTTTCATCACTGTGGACCTGAAAAGTGGTCGGGGGGAAAGTAAGTCCATAAATATTATGGACCAACTTTTCGGTCTGGGCAGTGTTCTTCTTTAACATTATAGTACCCGACTAAATAACTTTCGGGGTACCTCTAATAGCTTCCTTCTTGTAATGTAGATGTTATATTTGGATGATCTCGTAAGTTTAGCTTGTATACAACTAGAAATAACGAACAAAAAAGGAACTTTTAACGTGTTTTTCGAATGCTGAAATTTGTATCCAAAATGGCGGCGTTTGAAGATATTTAAAAGAGTTTTTTGGGTGATTTTAATAACTTCGACCTGGTAAATTTGGATGAAAATGAGAGAAGACTTAGGGAGAGACAATGGAATGCACTTGTGGGTAACAGTGATTACGATGAAGAGGACTTTGAAGGTTTTGAACCAGAGGAATTGTATGCTCCATGTGGTTTTGTTTGGACAAAGCCAGAAAACCAAAGAGATTTGTTTCAGTTTTCTGACAGAATTGGGCACACCCGAGTGTTAGAGGGCTCCAGAAAAGCTTCGGAATATTTTCAAATATTCTATTCAGATGAAGTTTTTGGAAAAATTGTCTGTTTAATAAACTTCAATGTGACGATCAAACATGGCAGAGACGATTTAGGTGTGTGGATAGATCTCACCTTGGAGATCATTTTGGTTCATTTTATAGAATTTTACATATTATGGACACCATGAAAAAAAGACTTGTGTTGCTACTGTGATTATTCACTAGTACATCTAGAGTCAATTGAACAAGTTTTGAGAACTTTCTATGTTTTCTAAGAGGTAATAAAATAATTACTTGTTTTTACCTGTTGTCTTCCTTGTTTGTACCTGCATTTCAACAGTTGTAATAGATATGCAAATTTTATTCAATTAGTCATAAAATATGATTTTTAACCTTGATTTTGACACATAATCCAGCCAGATATCTTTAACATTGGCAAAGTTGTTGTTTCAAAGTCCACAAGCCATTTTGCTTTACAAATCCAAAGTTACTTAGTATTGAGGACTCTATGCCTGCAAAGTTACTTAGTGATGAAAGGGTTACACTACAAGAATGTATTTTAGGACCACTTTAGTAGAAGTTGTTATCAAATGATGTGATAAAATTCAACTTGCTACTGCAAATCAAATTAACATAACTCACACTTTGCAAGTATATGCATATTAAATATGAATCTCATTATTGTGGTAAATACATGTAATTTTCTTCATGTGGTAAGTTAAAAATGTATATTTTCATTAAGTGACAGGCAATGCAATCAGCATAAATAAATTCCTGAAGCAATCAAATCTTTTGTGACATAATTTGGCACTGGTGATAGCCACAGACTGCATTAGATCAAAATCAATTGAACTGACTGATTACAGAACACCTCTGAACATAAAAATATTATTACAGCTCCCATGTTTGATCTTTTGAACTTTATTAAATCTTTCTTTATTAAATCATTACCACTTAATGATGTACCACCCCTGTAAACACCCTGTGGCAAAGTTATGTTGTTTCAAAGTCCACAAGTCATTTTGCTTTACTACTCCAAAGTTACTTAGTATTGAGGACTCTATGCCTACAAAGTTACTTAGTGATGAAAGGGTTAAAAATCCATCCAAACATATTTTTTCTGCTTTCAATGCCAAGAGGAAATGTCATTTTAGTCTGTTTGAAACACAACTGGTTCATTCCTGATGTACTGCAAGGAAGCAGACATAGCACATGGATATTGCACACACAGCATCCATAGTTTCATGACAATTTTTTGATATCTGAAAACAGGGACATTATATCTTTAGTCCATGTAAGCATGTAATTTACCCCCACTGGAAAAAAATTGATGCACATAATTTTTTGCCCTACGATTTTTTGTCACATAGGATTTGCAAAATATCATCTGGATTTATTTAATATCTAATGTGTTTGATTAGAGATGGCATCATGTTTACTTCGATCATAGGCATATTCTGGTTTCCTGTTTCACATGCTCCCTGTGTTGCACTCTGCTATACTGATCATGTGAAGCAATGAAACAGACTACCATAGGCAAATGTTATGACATTAACTTTCCCTTATCTCATGAGCTCTCTAGCAATTCTATCGAGGTCAGCAAGATGTCCAGATGTTTAACCTCAATATGCTTGCTGCACTAAATTGTGATTTTGAGATTAAAATGGTGTGCACTAAGAATCATTAGCAAAGAAAGTGAAAGAAGCAGAACACAAAAGAGTAAATGTGGATCCGACTTCAATCAAAAATGGATAAAATATTCCCTCAATTGGAATATAGCACATCCATTGGGATTACCAGTGTGACTTCTGATCTCATGATTGCTAAGACTGTACAAGTGATCATTCATTTCATGACAGTGATTAAGAATTTTTAAAAATCTGCCCTTGATCCGCAAGATAACTTTTGAACACATTATTACTTAATAAATACATTCTTTCAGAACAAAGAAATAAGTAAACTTGCATAGACAAATACATTATTTGGATTACAAATTTATGGGGTCATTGCATATTTTGTTAACTTTGCTGCAATGAAAGAAAGATCTAAAAGTTCAAGTGTAACTTGTAAAAGAGAAGATGAATCATTAGCCTCTTTGATTTTTGGATGTGTTTTAGGATGAAGTACAATGAAATGGATGATAGTACACATTTTATGACAGGCAGCAATTTAACTGTCATTTGGTTAAAAAGATTTATATTTATTTTTGTATTGGCTTATATGCAATGTATTGATCTATAAAATTGCTACAAAAGAAACTGTTAAAAGTATAACTTTAAACTGAAAGGAAAATAAACTAATAAAATTTATTTATCTATAATATTGCTACAAAAAGATAATAAAGAGAATGTTAAAAGTATAACTTTAAACTAAAAGGAAAAGGAAAAGGAACTAATAAGATTATCTTTTGAATGGACAATGCATTTGTGTTAATTGTGTATGTTGGTTTATTTGTATTTTAGAGGGGTAGAGTATGTTGTGAAAATTGCAGTATCCTTTTTCAGCTGAAAAAGTATGAATCAGATGAAAATTTGTCAGTACATTTTTGTCCCCCACATTTTTTATATGACCCCCAGTTCTGACACAGAGGGATTTTCTTGACCTTCAGTTTTACATACATCCCTGGGGGACAATGCTGTAACCATTAGTTTCCAGGCTGTTGTTGTTGAGCTTAATGCTATTCATGTCGGCCAGTATTAATGATGGAAGAAGAAACCAGAAAAACGAAAGAACCACTGATCCATGAGAAGCTACTGGCAAACTTTCTCACATATCCACATTCCACAAATCCTAGACTCACACAGACAGAGGTGAGATGGCAGTGATCCTTAACAGACAGTGCTTTAGTTTCCAGGCTGTAATATACTATTTATCAGCTCTTAAAATTCCCATACATTTCAAATTCACAAATTTCACAATGAATAATTACAATACTCAATTTTCTATAAAACCAATTGGCAAAAAAAGAATACCCCATCTCTATTGGCAAAATCTACCACCAAACTTGCACCTATTTTTAAACTGGTCAAATTTTGTCATCAAGGAAGTGAAGTACTTGTCAAACATCTTCATGGAGGGATAAAGACGTTTGTGCTATTCATGTGTGTTATTCGTGAGGTGTCACACCTAATCATTACATCATAAAGAGTTTAACCAAAATTTTTTCATTTTTACAACCCGAAAATTATCATTTCATTAAAAATATTGTTTTGTTCATAAAGTCACAAATTACCTAATTATGTGCAGTTTAATTCTACTCAAGTTACCAATCACCAACATGTAACTTTGCCCCAGGCATAACTGCTTATATGGCACAAGAGCAAATCCAAAGTTAAATTTTATTTCCTGCTTTAAAAATGTGTGAAAACACTTGTATGTTAACTGTGTAGAATGTAAAATGTCAAATTATAACACTATTTTACATAATGACTTTCACACAAACATCAATGTGGATTTTTAAAAAAAAATATACTATAAAGATTATATATACATATACAAATACAATATCAGCAACCACTACTATTAAAATATTAATAATAATAATAATAAAAACTAAAAGCATATTATTTTTTTAAAAAGCATGGTCTTATTCATGTGGCTTTAATGTACTTAATTCAACCGCTCCAGTGGCCTACTAGTTCGATCGTCCTCCTCCTTGAACACGAGAGGTTGCGGGTTCAAACCCTGGCGGAGTCATACCAAAGATTTTAAAAATGGTATTAACAGCTGCCTAGATTGGTGCTCAGCATTAAGAGGTTAGTGTTAGGACTGATCGCCCTGGTTTCAGGATAATCCAGTCAGGATGGTACATCATGCCACATGTCTATGGCATGATTCTCCTATGCTAGACATCACTATAACTGTCACACTGCAGACATCCAGTAATATGACTGAAAAATCTAAATCACACACACACTGTACTTGATCAGAAACACTATAAGCTATATATATATATATATATATATATATATATATATATATATATATATATATATATATATATATATATATATATATATATGATACTTCTATTCAGCTACTGCAAAACGATCACATAAAATGGCTACCTCATCCATTCTTGAGACCCAGAATGATTTTGTCAATGTCATACTCTGTAATAGTTATGTTCTGATGTTTTGCACAGTAAATAGATTCTATCAGAATTAAGTCTCTGGCTCTTGCAAAGCAGATATTACTGGAATTTATAAAAGTTGTAAATGCAAAGGATTATTGAGCAATAATCAATGACTTGTTGGAACTCTTTAAGAAATGACAAAGTAAAAAAAAAACCAGGTAGAAGGACCTGATATAATTTATCGATACACTGAATCAATGACTTTCATTTCAATAAAGGCTACATCAGCACAACTGAGGTTTAGACAAACAAGTAGTCCTGTGCCCTTTTGTCTGACATTACCAGTTGAGGAGACCAATAGTATTTAGTATTGTTTGTGAAGGAGGTTTGAGATGACACCTCAGTTGTACCATTGGCCACTTGCTAGTATTTATTTCAACTGCCCTTTGTATGCAGATGGGAAGTAAAGGTCCTATTCTTTCAATCCATGTCAATAAATCCTTCAGGGTACACATTATTAAAAACACTCTCAGAACTGAACACATGTATCCACTGACTCTTGACCTGAAAGTTTAAACTGCTAATGTGTGTGTGTGTGTGTGTATGTAAAGCAAAATTAGATCAAGGTAACAGTAATAATGAATATAGACAGTCTCCATGCATTACTCTAACCTTGGGGTGATGCTGCTTTTGGTGCATGCATCAACAATTTAAAATTTCAGGTCAGTAACTGATATTTACAAAGGTGTTCTGTTATGAAAGGGATTAAAACTAAAAAAGTGAGTATTTTAAAGGACTTGGGGTAATCTGGTCATATTTTGACCACTGAGATCATTGACACAAGATCAACAACTTCATTATTTAAGTGGGCTACTGTGTCCCTAACAGAGATACAATATTGGAAGTAGTCTATCATGCTTCTTGCAACAAATTTCATTATTCAAAAAGCATACTATTGAAGTTCTTACTAAAAAAAAAAAAATAATTTTATTATGACTATATATAATGGGGTAAATCCATCCATGTTCTGGCTTATTTACCTCTGATATGTGTAATTCCAACCACCAAATATGGACCACACATAAATAAGTTTCATCTATAAAATACAAAAATTCTGTTATCTTGATAGATCTAAAAGCTTTTAATTGTTTTTATTTTTTCAGATTGAGAGTTAGAATGCAAAATACAAATAAATCTTGGATGCCTGACTAGGGTCATGAATTAAATTTTTTTTACAAAAGCTGCTTCTGAACTCATGCAGAAGGAGTAAAATGAGGCTATTACAGCATGCTATGCAATGGCTTACTGAAAAGATCTTTACCAATTTGCATATGAACAAATAAAAACAAAACACAAGTAATTTGATTATCTTTGTTGTAAACAGCAGGATACTGCTACAGTTGGAATTACCCTACTGGTAGGAATATGACCATGTTACCCAAATGCTGGTTCAAATAGAGATTTTACATACCTTCCACATACAAAGGTCAGATGAAATAATCTATTAATTATTAGCGAGTGGTCAATAATACAACTGAGCAAAAACATCAATCATAAATACTGCCAAACACCACTGGTCTCTGCCACCAGTAATGAAGGAAAACAAAAAGAGAACTACTATTGTCTAAATTGAGGTTGTGCTGTTACTTCATGCAAAAAGGTCCTACCTGGCACAGCAGGAGCTTTCTCATCTCGTTCAGAAAAGCCTTTGTCCTGCTGCGATTTTGTGGAGTAAGAGACTTGTTCGAATAGTTCAATGGGTGGCGGAGTGGATTCGGTTACACGCGTCTGGGGGATTGGGGGTGCAGAAGGCTGAGCCTGAGAAGACCCAAAGAAAATGAGAGGTTCTGAGTCGCTGATTGGTGTTGTGTCAGAATGCCGAGTTGTGAAATTATCATCTTGTCCATAATTGTTTAAACTATTGGCATAATCATCAGAGAAATGAGTTGTACCCTCATCTGGATATTCATCTTCCTCCGCCAAGAACCCAGATGTCGAAGAAACTCCTTCATCTTGCTCGTCAGTTCCAACCTTTTCAAATGAGTCCTCATTTGGATAATCTGACTGGAAGGCCATGGTTACTGATTCAATAAAAATTTGCGTATAACTTTAGATAATTCTGCGTATTATACACAATTTCAATATTAATTAAAACGCTACAACATTTAACACATTGCCCGTTATGTCGACATCCACCTTCTGCTCTACACTGGAATGGCTGCTTATGAAGTTGACGTAATGAGACTGCGCACTTCCACCGGAAATTTAATCAAGAATGGTTCTCAGAACATATGAAATTTTAGTCTGGTCCCCTTCTTAGTATGCTACCGGCGTTTCTTTCCGCTATGGTGGCGCTCACCAGTTATTATGTACTTTTGAGAGAGTGATGTATGTAAGGTGAAGTTGTTTGCATTTTAAACATGCACAGAGGAGAGAATGTTGGCATACCTATATACTACTTTCATGTAATGAGGATGAAATTTCTTTGGATAGTGTACTTTTGGAAATTTTAAATGATCTTAGGACACTGCTAACTAAAATGACTGCTCCCTTGTGCTCCAAAAAATCAACCTAAATTTGTCTAAAGTACACTATTCTTGGCAGCTATTAAAATAGGGAAAATGAATTTTGCCAAACTAGATAATATCAGCTTCTAAAAGTGCAATGACTGAATTACCAAATACATAAAATGTAAAAAAAAAAGTTATCAGCTCTTTTTTTTACAATTTACCTTTGAAGTTCGAGAAGTGAAAATGAGCAAGTAGAGCTAGCACATTTTTGAAAGATGCACATCTGAAGTAAGGCCAAGTTGTATACTCTCTAACCCATATTACATCCATCAATCATACATCAAAAAAAAAAAAAAGGGAATTAAAGGTTCTTTGAACAATACCTAAGATATACAAAGTCTCTTTTAAATAACCAGTATAACTAGTGAGGAAACCCATGGAAACTCTTTTTCTTTAAAATTTTAACCCTATGCTAAATGTGAAACTGTAGAGTGCCACCTTAAAAACAAATATAAACATTTATGCAATTATTTTTCTTATTTTCATATTATTATGTATGATGTTCTGAGTAAAATGGTACATTAACAATGATTTTATTCATGAAAATAAGCAAATTATGCTTATTTTTGCTCTAGCATACATAATTTGCTATGAGGCATGTTTGGGTGTGTAGTGACTTTCATTATGGGGAAATTAGAAGTCTTAGAATATAGGAATAAAGTTAACTTAAATTGAAAAATGTTGCATTAAGTAAAAGAAATACATAGTAAAAATGTTTCATTTCATTTATTTGCAATGAAATTAAAAATTAAATGATAACAAAGCAAATTTGCTTTCTTCCATATCAAAGAATTAGTTAATATTTTACCCTTTGACCTTTGACCTTTATGAACCTCACCTGTTATATCCCTTTTATAACTGTAAAATTTATTGTTGACATCTCAGGAATAAATATGGCTAGATTCATGTTCCTGTCTATCAGCATAACACTGGTTGCTATGTTGACAAAATGTAATGTGCATTTTTAAAATAGTTCACATTTTATCATAAGGAGGGGGACTGTACCAGTTTAAGAATCTGACTCTAATAAATGCTGTTCTGAGGGGGGAAATACAGGACAGTTATTACAAAGAACTGTTTTGATGCTTGCGACTTAAATATTTCAGCCATACAATCAAAATTTAATTATACAATAATAATATCTATATACTCTTTATGGTGGCGCTCACCAGTTATTATGTACTTTTGAGAGAGTGATGTATGTAAGGTGAAGTTGTTTGCATTTTAAACATGCACAGTGGAGAGAATGTTGGCATACCTATATACTACTTTCATGTAATGTGGATGAAATTTCTTTGGATATTGTACTTTTAGAAATTTTAAATGATCTTAGGACACTGCTAACTAAAATGACTGCTCCCCTGTGCTCTGAAAATCAACCTAAATTTGTCTAAAGTACACTATTCTTGGCAGCTATTAAAATAGGTAAAATGAATTTTGCCAAACTAGATAATACCAGCTTCTAAAAGTGCAATGACTGAATTACCAAATACATAAAATGTAAAAAAAAGTTATCAGCTCTTTTTTTTTACAATTTACCTTTGAAGTTCAAGAAGTGAAAATGAGCAAGTAGAGCTAGCACATTTTTGAAAGATGCACATCTGCAGTAAGGCCAAGCTGTATACTCTCTAACCCATATTAAACCCATCAATCATACATCAAATTAAGGGAATTAAAGGTTCTTTGAACAATACCTAATATATACAAAGTTTCTTTTAAATAACCAGTATAACTAGTGAGGAAACCCAGGGAAACTCTTTTTCTTTAAAATTTTAACCCTATGCTAAATGTGAAACTGTAGAGTGCCACCTATACTAGTATAACAAAATGCAACCCAGGGAACATACTAAGCAGAAGACCAGACTAATGAAATTTTGGGGGCGCTCAGTAGTTATTATGTATTCACAAGAGTGATATATGTAAAATAAAGTTCTTTGCATTTAAAACATGCACAGTGGAGATGATGTTCGCATACTTCTTTACTACTTTTCTGTAATGCGAATGACATTTCTTTGAATATTGTGCTTGGAAATGTTATATGATCCTGAATACACCTCTAAGTAAAATGACTGGTCCCTTGTGGGAAAATTGATTGGTCTAATTTATATTATCTTTAGCTGCAATTGAAATAAGGAAAATGATTTTATTTCCAGACTAGACAATGTTAGCTTTTGAAAGTGCAATGAATGAATTACTACATATATAATGTATTTATAAATGTCAATGGCTCTTTTCTTTTTACAATTTACCTCTGAAGTTCAGGAAGTGAAAATGATCAAGTAGAGCTAGCAGTTTCTTTTTAAAGATATACATATAGAGTAAGGCCAAGCAGTATAATCTATAACCCATACAATCATACACCAAAATAAAGAGAATAAAGATGAACAATGCTTAAGATATAAAAGTTTGTTTGTTTGTTTTAAATAACCAGTGTAATCAGTGAGGAAACCGGGAAAATTCTTTAGAATTCTCACCCCTATGCAAAATACGTAACTGTAGAGAGCGACATTTTTAAGCGAATTCGGACCTAGTCTAGTCCCCTGCTTAGTATGCTTCCTGCGGAGTGCAACGCAGGGAGCATACAAAGCAGGGGACCAGACTAATTCGGACCCTGTTTGCTAATCCGAAAGACTTGGGATTAGAAACGTTATCCAACTGGCAACTACATCTTGACCTGATGGCAATATAACTTTTTTTTTATTTGTTTGTCATGATTTGTTAAAGGTCACCGGCCACCAATATTGTACAAACGTTTGATATTATTATAGTCACAAACAAAACTCATTTGTTATGTATGCACACCATTAAAAAGCTTAATAAAGACATAAAAGTAAAAAAAAAAAAAAAATTGTAAAAAAAAAAAAAAATTATTCGGCAATCCCCGTAAACAATCGGTAGTTTTCGCGTGTCAAACACGGATATGACGGATATGACGTACATTTATCCCTTACTATTCAACCTAGGCATTGAAGTGTTTAATTTCCCGGCGTAAATATCTAGGTGATATATCTTACGATCGTGCTTTTGTACAGTAAATATGATTCACTCTTTTGCATATGTAAGTTACAAAAAGAGTTATGTTAGGATAAAGGATTCTTTCTTTTTCTGAAAGAGACTATTTACCAGAAAAAAAGGTGAATCCAATCTGTGAGATAGAATAAGGGTGAGGGGATGGAAAAGTTGTATCAATAGTGTCGTGTTATAGTCAATTTGCCTCAAGATAATTCGGCCCAACTTGAAAGACAATTCAGCTCAACTTAACAATAGTTTTTTACAATTTCTTTTTCTTAAAACAATAAACAATACGTTTTATGAATAGGTTTTAAAAAATTTAAACGAAAATAATATTCTCTCAGAGAAAATAATCATACTTAACAACGTACACATATATGAGAGAAAACACAAGCAGACATATCTAATTAAAATATTTATAAAATATTTTTTATAAAAACTATATGCATCTGCACAACGACATTCTCAATTTACGCCTCCCTGTCAAATTATCAATATTCATTTATTAAACAATAAAACATAACAGATAATATTCTACAGAATATTTATACATTTTTCTAAGGGTAGTGTGCACGAGATATTAAGAGAAATATATTTAATTTTAGACTTCACGTTGCAACACTGCCGCATATGATACACACTTAGTTACACGAGAGAGAGAGAGAGAGAGAGAGAGAGAGAGAGAGAGAGAGAGAGAGAGAGAGAGAGAGAGAGAGAGAGAGAGAGAGAGAGAGAGAGAAGCTTTTACCAGTTCATTTTATTGTTGTTGTTTTGGGGGGGGTGTTTTTTTCAAGTTGTGTTAGTGTTTGCGGGCGTAAATTAAAAGTCATTACTTGTCAATATTGTCAATCATATTTGCTCCAGTTTTCCATATAAATATAATTGGGTAATCGCAGCTAAAGAGAAGTAACTGCGTTGTATGCGTCTTTTTCTAGCAATTAAATTGTTTCATTTTACACTTGATAATTTTTTGTTGGGGTTTTTTTGTGCGAGTTTAACCACGTTTAATCATGTAATGCAAATCTGATGTAAACAGAAAAATGTGGGAATGTGGCCTGTGACCTTTAAGGTCACGCTTTTATGTAGTCTCTAATCCCATAATGCATTAATGGCAGTGATATATTTTGAGAACACGGGAATTTAGAGTTAGTATTAGTTTAAGCAATTATGGTACTAATATCTGAGAATGGACGTAAAGGACTCATGGTTCTAGTTTAGATCTCCAGTACCCTAAATGAGGATTTGACAGCGACCGCTTGGAGGTTATGTTCTGGTGACCTATGATATTACCATAATATTTAATTTTATAAGCCAATCAGATGCAGCCTTCAACCGTCGCGTTTCGGAGAGTGAGTAGTAAGGAACGATTTGATACATTTTCAAATTTCTGAAAGCTGCATTTCCATTGGCAAATTTAAAGGTCATCAGAACATGGTCCCGAGTATTTGCTGTCAGATCTTTACGTACGACAGTGGATATATTATTTTAATCCGGTTGTAATTCAGCTCCCAGAGTAGACCTATGCAAACACCATTATATTAAAACTTCAAGAACTTGAAACTTCTGAATATTCATGATCAAATATGTTTTTATCAGTATGGACATATCCTTGATGAAAACTTGTGTGAAGAGAAAGCTATATGAGCCGCAATGTAATTTTTTTTTATCTACACGTTTTTAAAACTTTCTAAAATTCCGCACCCATGCGTCAGATGCTAATTTCATTACTGCGTTTTCCAGATTCGAACTAATTAAAGACTAAACTTCCATAAATAAAATATTGTCTCTATGTATTCTTTTTATAATTTGGGAAGGGGTCAAAATTAGGATGACTCTCAGGAAATTGTTTATACAAAATTTTTTCTCTCATT